>OZ008370.1:172146259-172746259 GCA_963931995.1 Phaonia tiefii | reverse complement strand
TATTTTATTTTCCCGAAAAGGTCCTTCTTTGATGAGAGGTACTTCTTTCATTAAAATAAAAAAAACATCCCGTGTAAGGATTAGGGAGAGCTTCTCACAAACCAGTGAGCTGTGTGCGTTCTAGTTTTACACTCACTGAGTGGTTCTTACAGTTTTACACCGGTTCCGAACGGTATTTTGAGAAGCTTCTTCATGGCTGTATACTCGATAGTTTCGCCATCACTAATAGGGGTGACCGCCGTCGAAAGAAATTTAAGGTGGTCACAGCAGCCACTGAACCCACGTTATCATGCACCAAAGCCGCGCACACTACCATTGCACCGCCGATGGCCACATAACTAATTTAATCTCTCAACAAATACTCTCTCTGTTTCTATGATTCTGAAACTCTCTTTTTATTTTTCTTTAAAAGCAGCCACTTCTTATGAATTTTCATAAGTTTTTCAACGCAGTGATTTGTTTGTCTTATCGGAATACAAGATTTGTTCCACACGTCTATGACTTCTTGAATGAGTATGGGCGCAGAATCTCTAACATTTTTGGATTCAGTTAATGTGTAGTGATAACGGAGTGGAACTTGGCGAAGTGTTGGACGTTGGTTAAGCCTGATCAATGGTTCATGATCGCGACATCCAAGTACACAAATTTCGACTTCTTTTCGAGTTGATGAATTTAATTAAAACTAACCTGCAACGAAAAAATATCAAGATCAAGCATTTTTCACAAAAATATCAAAAACGTGCTCTACTGAGCACCCTTTTCCACTAAAGCTAGTCAACTGAAATTTTACAATTTTATTTCTATGGATACGTGCTACAAATTTATGGGGTGGCAAAATTGAAAACGAAAAAAAATCACATGAGGTTTCAGGTGACACCCGGTAGGAACGAAGTTCCTATCGCTATATATGATGTAGCAGTTAGTTCCGACACGCCTAAGGCGCCTATTGAAAAATACTGTAATTGATATGGATCTTTAAGAAAAGATACTTTTTGTAAAATGATAAACTTTTTTCAAGAAATTTTTTATTTATTGAAAGTATTTTTTTAAAAAAAGTATATTTTTAGGTCCCTTTTGTAAGAATTGTCGTGCTTGGTTACAAGCAAGCGATTATCGCTTGCTAAGTTGCAAAGAAAACGGTTATTTAGCGATAAGTGATTTTACTCGAAAATATGAAAAAGGGTTGAAAACGGTAAAAGAAAAAAAATTTTCTTAAATTTAGCGAGAATGATTTTCGTCGCTAAGTTTTCGCTAAGTCTTCGCTAAGTGCATCATACAAAATAAGCGATTATATAAGCAAGCGGTGTAACCAAAACACGCTTAATATGTATTATATTTTCCCGAAAAGGTCCTTTTTTGACGAGAGATACTTCTTTTATTAAAACCCAATGTTTTTTTTAAGAAGAAGTGTTTTCTATAAGAAAAAGCCTAAGAGTATGATTTTTGTTTTACAAAGAAGTACTTTTTTTAAGAACAGGTACTTTTTAAAGAAGTGGTACTCTTTTTAGGAAAAGGTTATTTTTTAAGAAAATTTACTCATTTTCAGAAAGGCTAGTTATCTCAAGAAAAGAAAAGAAATGGTATTATTTTATTTTTAAGAAAAGGTACTTTTAAGAAAAAGAATTTTTGTGAAAAAGGTATTTTTTAACAGAAGGTATATTTTTTTTTTTTTGAAGAAAAGCTTTTTTGACGAAGGAACATGTACAATTTTAAGAGTAGGCACTTACCTCAAGAAAAGTTATTTTGTTTTACAAAAAAAGGTAATCTTTAAAGAAAAGGTAGTTTTTTAAGAAAAGACAATATTTTGTAAGATAATGTACTTTTTTAAGAAACGGTAATTATTTAAAAAAATTACTTTTTTTAAGAAAATTTACTTTTTGTAAGAAAATTTACTGTTTTAAGCAAAGGTACTTCTTTAAGATAAGGTATTTTTTTGAAGAAAAGGTAGATTGTTTAAGAATATCAATAGGTATTTTTTTGAGAAAATGTACATTTTTATTTAGAAAACGCACGTCCTTAAGGAAATTTTATTTTTTTAAACTTCTTTCACTTTGGCTTCTCTAAATTTACTTTTTATTGGGTTCAAAACTACAATATGTAATAAACAGGCTTCACCTAGAAAATTTCCCATTAAACAAAAAATATGCCCCGATATGTTAGTCTAGACACAAACCAAACAAAAAGTACGAGTGGAAGAGTAAGTGTGCTGCCAAATGGAATTCCATGCTCAGGGTTGTATTTCATGGATTTGCCAGTCTTGCACTTTGGCTTTTCGAACTTTACTTTATATTGGGTTCAAAACTACAATATGTAATAAGCAGGATTACTTACTTATCCGGTCTCCGACAACCCCGAGGGGTCAGGGACCTTACAAAACAAAGATAACATATTTCGCCAACCAATTCGATCTTTTGCTTTATTTCTCCAGTTGGCAATACCAAGTGTACGCAGGGATTCGTCAACCTGATCCCTCCAGCGGAGTATTGGTCTTCCTATTTTTCACCTTCCTTCGAGTTCGGTTTCGAAAACCCTTCGCGCTGGTTCATCTTCATCCATTCTACTGACATGGCCTAGCCAGCGCAATCGCGTTATCTTGATCCGCTTAACTATGTCAATGTCAGGATAAAGCTCATACAGCTCATGATTCATGCGTCGCCGATACTCGCCGATGTGCACTATAGGGCCATGAATTTTCCGGAGTATTTTTCCCTCGAAGACTCCTACAGATGTTTCGTCTGCATGCGATAAGACCCTGGATTCTGCGCCATAAAGCAAGACAGGTTGTATGAGAGTCTGGTACAGCTTGACTTTTGTTACTCGAGAGAGGGCTTTATCTCTAAAGTGCTTGCTTAGCCCAAAATAACATCTATTCGCAAGCACAATTCTCCGCTTGATCTCAAGGCTGACGTTGTTGTTTTTGTTCACGGCAGATCCGAGGTATATAAATTCGTCCACTACCTCGAAGTTAAAACGGTTATCAACGTTCACGCATTCGTTGAAACCATTAATTTTGTCTTGTCCTCATTTACCGTCAGACAAACTTTTGCTGACTCCTTCTCAATTCTCGAAAAAACCGCAGTAACTTCTCTAATTGTGCGCCCAATGATATCTATATCATCAGCATACGCGAGCAGCATGTGACTTTTGCTGCTGATGGTTTTATTCATGTTGACTGCAGTTTTTTTCATAATGGCAGTAAAAATACGTAAACGAACAAGAAAACATAAAACAGGCTCCACCTAGAAAATTTTCTATTAAACGAGAAATATGTTAGTCTGGACACAAACCGAAAGTACGAGTATAAGAGCAAGTGTGCTACCAAATGTAATTCCATGCTCAGGGTTGTGTTTCATGGATTTGCCAGTCTTGCACTTTGGTTTTTCTAAATTTACTTTTTATTGGGTTCAAAACTACAATATGTAATGCACAGGCTCCACCTAGCAAACTTCCCTTTAAACCAAACCAAACCAAAATTAACCAATATTATTCCTAACTAATTATTCAAGCTTAAAGTCACTTCCGATTTTATAAAATTTTTTTTTTCTCTTTACTCACTGGATATTTCGATTTCCTTTGGAAATCTTCTTCATGAAACTTTTGAATATTAAGAAGAAGATTTCCAAAGGAAATCGAAATATGGAGAGAGGAAAGAGAAAAACAAAGAGTTTATAAAATCGGAAGTGACCTTAAGCTTGAATAATTAGTCAAGAATAATTAATAAAATAAAGGTCGAAAAATTAGGAACGAATTAAAAAAAGTTGTTTAAAATGTTTTCATTTAGCCCCCATCCCGAAACGTGCGATAAGGAACTTCGTTCCAATAAAAGAATTAACATTTGTGAAATATATAATAAACAAAACAAAAGTAATAAATCAACGCTTGACTTTCATGAACTATCTTTGTGTATAAGTATATTACTTACGTACCAACGCATAGTTGAAACCTTCTGAAAACAAAACCTGAGAGACAACAAAGAAAGGAGAAGCAAATACGCAGCAGATTCTCATTTCATGAAGAAATACCAAATAACAGCATACGTGTTTGTCAGTAATCATATTACTGTCTGTATTTAAATACAAGAGCATTTGGGATTTGCAAACATTTGAATGTTTGAAGTGTGTTCAAGCGCATACATGGTCCCTGAAGAATATGTTTAGTAGTGTATGTTGCAGAGGCCGTTTTTTCAGCGCGTTTACATTACAGTATAAAATATATAAATGGTTTCCCATTACATCCCATGAAGGGACCGGGGAGAACTTCTCACATTCACTGAGCTGTGCGCTTTCCAGTTTTCACTCACTGATTGTTTTACACCGTTTCCTAACGGTATTTTGAGAAGCTTTTTCATGGCTATATACTCGAAAGTGTCGCCGTCACTATGCGAGGTGACCGCCGCAGAAAGAAATTTGAGGGTGGTCAGAGCAGGGTTCGAACCCAGGATCTCATGTACAAGAGCCGCGCACACTAACCATTGCACCACCGATGGCCACAATACACAGTATATTTAGTATTATACTGAGAAAGAAATTTCCTTTCGAAATAAAAAAAAAAATCCAATGAGTGTTCGAACTCACGGGCGATGTGTTAACACCTTTTTGCTACACACTACCTGTTCGATTTCTATGAACACATTCGTAAATGTTACATTGGAAAATAAAAATCAGCGTTCAATCATATGATGGCATTACATTTAAATATTATTAATACTTAAAAGTATTTAAAGACCAGTGGCAAGCACATGTGTCATTATCTTTCCACAAAAAACAAAGAGAATGCAAAGCAACAGACACATGTACATACATACATTGGTATGTTCGTACATACGCTACACAAGTTCACACAATTTTCGTTACGTTCAATCTATCTCTCTTGCTATATCATTTTTATATACGTATAATACCAAGAATGATAGAAATAAAGATTACGCCATGCGCATGATTTCCCGTTCGATGACGTAGTTGATCCCATCTAAGGTTTGCCAACTCCATGTGTAACCACAACTGGTAAAATATTTCCGATTGGAACACAACATAAGAAATATTTTATATAAGAAATCAATTGGATTTCATTCGAAATCATTATTAAATATACACACAATGTTTTTTTGCTCTGATTATTTAAATTTTATACATAACTGGTTGGTCCATACATGAATTTGTTTGTACCCGCTCACAATATTGTATGTAGTATATGAGAGTTGGCAACCTTGCAATTAAAACTAATTTGACAGTTCTCCGAAAAAGAGTACATTGAATTTGGAAATCATTTATAGAAAAGGCTCTATATTTCAGTAAAAAACAATATAAACAAATGCAATTAATAAAACAAAGTGAATACAGTGTGAATAAAGTTAAATAACAAAGAAAAACTAAATAAAAAAAGAAGAAACCAAACGTAAACATGAGGTGTACAGTGGGCAAATGCCACCAAAGTAATAGCAGAAAATCAAGTGAGATAATTTACAAGTGAGAAATTGTACGTTTTTTGAAATGTTAATAGTTGAATAGTTGTTGCTTACGGGCGGATTTTTGCAAAAACAATTGGCAGAAGCAAGGGACATAGAATCGAATGAAAAAGTAAAAAAACTTTTTTTCCGGTGTAGGATGTATTTTAGAATAAGGTTACTCAATGACGAAATTTCTCAAAATATCAACAAACGAAAGAGAAAATTTAATAAAATATTAACGTAATTTACATTTTTTTTATTTATCTATCAAATTACATATGGTCCCACTGTCATGTTTACACACATCTTTTAAGTTTCACAACTGAAAATTATTAGCCAATAGGAACACAGGTTATGTGACGTCACGCACCCGACCTGCGCAGAACATTTTTATTTTATGCGCAGGATGGCGTAATCTTTATTTCTATCATTCTTGTATAATACGTCATTACTCTCTTTGCTCTGAGACTGCTCCGCACCCACATTTTATTGGACTTACCATTCACTATAATAAAAAAACAACAACACTAACAACAACAACAACAACAACAACAACAACTATTACTACTACTACTACTACTGATATGTTGATGATTTAATTGTGCTTGCTGTGTCGTGGAGTGTTTGTGTGGGTGTTAGGTATAGGGGGGGGGGTACCTAAAATAAAAACTGTTAAGGGAATGCAAAGAGTGGAGAGTATGAGTGTAAATTGTCATGTTGGAGGGTATATAAGCTTCAGCCCGGCCGAACTTAACACTGTTTCTACTTGTTTTTGTATACACCGGGCAATGCTGAACATCAAATGACTCGCTTTGTTTGGCCATAGCAACAACAACGAAACAACCAAACACAGAACATCACACATACTTTGTACGAAGTAGCTGACGTATACGTGTGTCACTTAACCACATGTTTGCCATATCAACAGCAACGAAACAGCCAAACACACAACATCACACATACTTTGTACGAAGTAGCTGATGTATTAGTATGTCACCATAACGTCGACTGCGATGGTTTTAGCAGCCGCATAAAATCTGGTTTTAGCAGATTTTGACTTTGATAGATTTAGTCCCTATACGCCGCTATACATGTTAACACATCAAAAATATTTCTTCTAGGACAAACTGGATAATTGAGTGTTATTAAAAGAAAGCTTAGCCAATACATGTCTCACTAAAAATCTTAGTTTTCCTACCAATATTCTCTTGCTTGTTCTGCAAACAGCGATATATTATGTGTTGCTCAAAATCATGTTGTTCCTGGAATTTTTTTTCAAAAACTGCTCCGATGTTTATGCGAAATACTCATTGTGGCAATGATGGGCCATTATTTCTTTATAAATGAAAAGAGTACATAAGAAAATGGATTTAGTTAACATTGGACTCGGAGTTGAAGTGGTGTCATGAATTTTCAAAATGATGGAATCGTGGATTTTCCAAATGCAAGAGTCGGTGTCATGGATTTTTCATATGCAGGAGTCAGAGTCGTCCACAGCTCTGATTTGGTACAGTAGTTTTACCAACAAGTTCCTTCTATGTTGTTTTCGCAACAGTTCAAATAGTTTGTTCTTGGAGCACTTTTGCCACAGTTCACACTTTTAAACAACCTACTCTTTGGGTTATCCTTAAAAGTCCTTAATTAACAATTTTAACAAAATTTAGATAACTTCTCAAGCATGTGGCAAATTTAAATAACTTAAATATATATTTCCAACAACAACTGACGATGTTGTTGCCACAGTCTATCTACACGTGCAAGAATATTATACCATATTCCCAAAAACACAAACACTTAAAGATTCACGTCTGTGTGTAATAAAATATACTCGTATAAATCCACACACATAATGGTGTGCTGATGTTAATGATCTTAATATTCATTGGTATAGATTTATGTTAAACACATTGTCATCGATTTCATGGGGAGTAGTATAGTAGTATTACCACATACACAATGGCATTTACTTTAATGTCATTTAATGCTAACGTAGACCGTAACAAAATTGAAATATATTTGTAAATTGCTACGACAGGACACGAATGTAAACACAAACACTGTCAACATTGCAAGATTTACCTATACGCACGTATCTTGCTTCTGCATACAAATATACTAAATGTTTAATGCAATTCGCTTTTAGCTATCAGCGACAAATACGAAGGGAGGTAAAGAAGCAAGTGGGCATATGTAAGTAAGTGGGCCTTGATGTCTTAGTTCTCTGAAATAGTTGTGTAACTTAAATGACTATCTCAACAAAGATTCGATAGAATATTTGGTACTGTTAAACATGATCAAGTATACCAGGTCAAAATACGGCCATTGTAGAAATGTGATTCAAACGGTCGCCTCTATTTAAGCTGGTTTAAATTTGGAAAAAAAATTGTATTTACATATATTGTTCATACTTTAGGTCACCATTGCAGTTTCTTTCAGTCATAGATACCCTTGGGCCTGTGGCCATTGATAGTGCAATGGTTGTGTGTACGGTTCCTGTACCTCAGAAAGTTTCCTTCGATGACTGTCACCTCGCTTAGTGACGGCGACAGTATCGAGTATTTAGTCATGAAAAAACTTCTCAAATTACCGTTCAGAACCGGTGCAAAACTGTAAATCCTAATCAGTGAGTGTAAAACAATCACCCACTCAGCTCACTGGCTAGTAGAATCTTCCTGGGATGTAAGGGGAAACCACTTTATTTTACTTTAAGTTTCCTATTCCACATATTTGAGTTAGTAGGTCTTAAGTTTCAAATAGTTGACCTCCAGCCTAATTATTGAAAAATCAAGATCTAATGGAAACATTTTTTTTTTGGAACAAAGTTCCTAATGGACGTTGCGGGATGGGGCCTATATGAAAACAAATTAAACAACTTTTTTTAACACTATTATGCTACAACCCAGTATTAGCAAATATATTGGGTATTTTTGCTTTGGTTTGTGTCTAAACTAAATATGTAGGGAAATTTATTCTTTACTGGTAAGATTTCTAGGTGGAGCCTCTAACCAATATGTAATTGTAGTTTTGAACCCAATAAAAAACAAATTTAGAAAAGCCAAAAGTGAAAGAAGTTTAAAAAAGAACATTTTCTTAAATAAGTGCCTCTTTAGTTTTAATTTTTAATATTCTTTAAAATTTAATTTTCATTAATAATTTTTCCTGTTCAACATCAATTTCTATGAAAAAGTGATTTTATAACAAAAAGTACATTTTCATAGAATATATTATTAAATAAATAATGTAAAATTGATTATTATGGTGGATGGTTGGGAATATAGCTATTTCAATTCCCACCAATGCATATCATCAGCTCCCTTCAAAAAGTAAATTTTCATAGAAATTGATCTTGAACTGGAAAAATTACACGGTGCTACAGTCAAAAATAACTTTTGATGTGACATGGTGTAGGTTGTAGGCCTCATCGAGTACAGGCGGAAAAATTTTTTTTTTTTTGTTGTATACCCCCAAAATCTGATTTTACCGTTAAAACCCCGTTATTTTTGACTTGTCATACAAATCGATTTATTAAGCTGTTATTTCCCAACCGATTTTCGATCATGGAGCTGTTTTGGAAAGAGAAGAAATAGAGCTTTAAAAATATGTAGATATGATGGTACTTTCAATAAAAACATATAGAATTTCAAGTGAGTAAACTTCAAATTTCCAAAAATTTTCTCAATTTTTCAACTTTGATCGTGATGTGTTGCATTATTTTATTCCCAATGGTGCTATATATATATAATATTCTGAAAGTGTGTTTAGTCTCAATTAAACTAATTTATTTCATACCAATCGGAGTAAAATTGCAGAAGAAAAATGGGACAGAATAGAACAGCACACAAATATTAATAAATCATTATTCCTCTATATTTTACAGTTTTGTATAGAAGACAACAGCTATTTCCGATATGATGACAAGGTATATTTTCAACAAGAAGGACTTCCAATGTGATCTCCAGCTTCCTCGATTGTGGCTGATATTGTTATGGAGAATCTACTTGATTCCTGCATAGAAGAGATGGCCATAAAACCGAAAGCCATTACTAAATATGTAGATGATTTATTATGTATCGTTACAAATAGTGCTATAGATAATATTTTGACAACATTTAAAAATGTTCACCCTAATAGTTATTTGGTTTACAATTGAAGAAGAGCGTGGGTCAAGACTCCCTTACTTGGATAACATGGTAATAAGAAATGGGGAGAATTTATTAGCGGATTGGTACCAAAAACCAACTGCTTCTGGAAGGGTTATCAATTACCACTCCAAACACCCGAAATTAATGGTTGTCAATACGGCAAGAAACCTCATAGAGAGAGTTTTGAAGATAAGCGACGGGAATTTTCACAAAAAGAATAAGGAGAAGATTACAACTATATTAAAAAAAAAAAAATCGTGTCCCTTAACATCCCATGGAGGGATTGGGGAGAGCTTCTCACAATCAGTGAGATGTGCGCTTTCTAGTTTTACACTCACTGATTGGGACCTACAGTTTTACACCGATTCCGAACGGTATTTTGAGAAGCATTTTCATGGCTAAGTACTCGATAGTGTCGCCGTCACTAAGCGAGCGTCAACTATATTAATGGACAAAAATTTCCCAATAGGGTTAGGCAATAGATTGATAAGGCAATATGAAAATAAGGGGCAATATAACCAAAACCCAACGTTGGAACCGAAAAAGTTCAAATCATTATCTCATGTGCCAGGAGTTTCTGAGAGATTAGAAAAACCAAAAATATTTGATATTAATAATTACAAAATGGTCCATAAAACAACACACACACTAGGTAGATTCTTTAGTAAAACCAAAGATAGAATAGATAAATTTGACAAATGTAATATAGTATACAAATTACCTTGTGGAGGAAACAATAGTGAACGTTGCAATATAGTATATGTAGGTACAACTAAACATAAACTTAAGACTAGAATTGCAGGACACAAATCAGATCAAAAATATAGACACACCTCAACACAAAAAACCGCATTATCATCACACTGTGCAAACTTAAATCATTTTCCAAACTTTCAAGATACGCCAGTTTTGAATAGGGAAAGTAATTATAAACGTCGTTTTATGTTTGAAATGTTACAGATAATAAGGACTCCAATAGCGAAGAGAATAAACTTTAAAGCAGATACGGATAATGTAGCACAGAATTATAGACATTTAATTAGTAAAATATGTCACTGTCGAATTTGTCACTATATATATCCGGACGGAACTTGTTGAATTTGCCATTATGTACATATTTTTATCAACCAAATTATTTTTCTGGCTGTAAATTAGAGAAACTATTTCTACACAAACATTTTTCTGGCTGTAACTTAGAACATTTTTCATATGACACGAAAATTTCTTAAATTGTTTAATTTTGTAATTTTTTGTTATTGTTGTTTTTTCAAATGACATGAAAAAATTTTTTTTGTCAATTGTTTTTCATTTCCAATTAATAATGACGATGCTACCCAAATGATAGCGAAATATCGAAAAATATAATTAATAAACATCTCCAAACTCTCGGACAATTTAATTTTTGAAATTAATTTTTCTTAAATACTAAGAATCGTTTTTTAAAAAGTAAATTTCCTTACAACAAATTACCTGTTCTTAAACATACAACCTTTTCTTTAAAGAGAACCTTTTTTGTGTAACCAAGTAACTTTTCTTGAGATAAGTACCTACCTTAAAAATGTACCTATTCTTGAAAAAAGTACCAATTCTAAAAAATAATTGCATTTCTTAAAAAAAACCTTTTCATCAAAAAAAAATACATTCTCTTAAAAAAATACATTTTCTTACAAAAATTTGTTTTCTTAAAAGTACCATTTCTTAAAAATAAAATAATAAGTTTTCTTTTCTTGTACCTTTACTTTCTACCTTTTCTTAAAAATAGAATAATACATTTTCTTTTCTTGGGATAAGTAGCTTTTCTGAAGATACTTATGATTGCATTTTCTTAAAAAAATAGCCTTTTCCTAAAAATGATACCACTCCTTTAAAAAGTACTTGTTCCCAAAAATGTACTTCTTTGTAAAAAAAAAAAATGGATACACTTATCGCTTTTTCTTACAGAAAGTACTTCTTCTCAAAAATATAACCTTTTCTTAAAAAAAAAATTAGGTTTTAGTAAAAGAAGTACCTCTGTTTAAAATTGACCTTTCCAGGAAAATATAATACATATTCTTACAAAAAGGACCTAAATATATATATATTTTTCTTTAAAATACATTCTATAAAAAAAATTAATCAGTGTTCGAACACACGGGTGATGTGTTAACACCTTTTTGTTACACGGTACCTGTTCGATTTCTATGAACACATTAGTAAATGTTACATTGAAAAATAAGAATAAAAATAGTTTTTGTGGCGAAGGCTCTTTTGCTATTGCACTTTCTTTTTTCTTACATCTTCTTTAACAATAGATGTAATTTGCAATATTTAGCTCACTGAAATAATTATTTTTGTTTTGTCATAAACAGAGCGACAAAAAGTATTGAATAGTATCATTGTACAAACAAATGGTGGAAGCACTATCCCAGTTGATTTGAACTTTTTTCTGCAGTGAGTTTTTCTCTTATGTCAAAGTTTGTTTACTTTTGTTCGTATACAACCAGCGTTCGCCTACAATTGCTGATTTTGAAATATGTTCTACGTAAAAATCGCTTAGAATCGTTTCAATTTTCATACTTAAACACTTTCAAAATATCAAATAAAACACACACATTTTGTAAATGACACTTTTTGCAATTTTGTATACAATTTCATTATTTTTCAATCAGCAGAGTTGACTCAACACAGGCACTGAGCAAATATAAACTGCCTGTGTTGTTGGCTGGTTGTGTTTGTTGTCGTACTGCATCTACCATTATATTTCTACCATGAATAGTATAGAGAACTTATTGCACTCTTTTTTCGCTCTCAATTAGAGAGTCTGAGTAAACGAGTATACACAAGTCTTAATCTCTTTGTAGAATATTTCAATATAAACGCACCATTTCGACAATATTATTACATAAAACAATACAAAAACATAAATGTTTCAAAAGGCATCAATGTTTCACATCAAAATTATGAATGGACCAAGGTATGACAAAAAGAGAGTAATACGTTTTTAATTATTCACCAGATGTCCCCATTGCTTTTGAGTCATACAATTCGTTCCATGAGTTCTCTATACTATTCAATACTCTTTGGGGACGACGACCTGCTTGTTTGTTCGCTGCCGCTACATCAATACCATCATACTTATTTTCATGCAGAGACTATTGTTGTACAACAACCACGCATGTGGTGCTAACGCTGCACAGTGTCGTGATTTCATACAAACGGTGGCCAAAAATAGAAGGAGTTAACATAGATAGATGAAAATTGGTACACATTGCTTTTATACATAGGACATTTTATACATTGCCTACCTCCCATATATCCTGAAACGAAAAATGCTTATATTTTCCAAAATTTTTGTTGGAATTGAACTATATTTGACTCGATTTGTCTCTCATATATTATTGATAACTGTGTTAAGTTATATGCAATTATCTCAAAGGACACGCATACCTCCCATATATCCTGAAACGAAAAATGCTTATATTTTCCAAAATTGTTGTTGGAATTGAACTATATTTGACTCGATTTGTCTCTCATATATTATTGATAACTGTGTTAAGTTATATGCAATTATCTCAAAGGACACGCATACCTCCCATATATCCTGAAACGAAAAATGCTTATATTTTCCAAAATTGTTGTTGGAATTGAACTATATTTGACTCGATTTGTCTCTAATATATTATTGATAACTGTGTTAAGTTATATGCAATTATCTCAAAGGACACGCATACCTCCCATATATCCTGAAACGAAAAATGCTTATATTTTCCAAAATTGTTGTTGGAATTGAACTATATTTGACTCGATTTGTCTCTCATATATTATTGATAACTGTGTTAAGTTATATGCAATTATCTCAAAGGACACGCATACCTCCCATATATCCTGAAACGAAAAATGCTTATATTTTCCAAAATTGTTGTTGGAATTGAACTATATTTGACTCGATTTGTCTCTAATATATTATTGATAACTGTGTTAAGTTATATGCAATTATCTCAAAGGACACGCATACCTCCCATATATCCTGAAACGAAAAATGCTTATATTTTCCAAAATTGTTGTTGGAATTGAACTATATTTGACTCGATTTGTCTCTAATATATTATTGATAACTGTGTTAAGTTATATGCAATTATCTCAAAGGACACGCATACCTCCCATATATCCTCCCATATATATAAGTTTATTATATTTAATTTAAAATTATATTGGTCTTTATGCAAAATATTAAAAAAACAGTACAAATTTTATATTAATAACAAAAAGATTTTATTAATAAAAACAATATCTTAATTTTTAGTTCCAGACATGCGTATATCTTATTAACTATTATCATCGCTTACATCTTCAAATGTTACAACATCAATACTATTGCATAAATCATCCTCGGATACTATGCTTTCATCTTCCACAAAAACAAAATCCTTTATTTCATTAAGATCGTATCTTTTTATTTTTATTTTTTGACTGTTCATCGAAATATCAGGCTCTGACTGCAGAATTAAGTAATGTATTAGATCCCTATTGGAGTCAACTCTACTCGTCTTTCTTGTATGCCTCAATCTATTACTTCGAATTACTTTGTGACAGGACTCGATGGCTTCCTCTGATAACATTCCAATTGGTACATTGGAGTACTTGATGTAAGTAATACCGTGAACTAAAACTTTGTGCACAGTAACAGGCATGTAGTACCAGGGGTATAGCTTAATATATAAAGTAAATGTTTCCTTTAGTAGCTTTTCAAAGTTTGTCACATTTATGTGCAGTCCACTAGACAATGTTCTTAATATAACAGAAAAGTTGTTTATTAAACTTTTATCAACACCTGTTATCTGAGCCGCCTGTTCAATATTTGAAAAGAAACGTCTGGCCGTGTTACCATCGTTCGAAGTGCCATATCCTGTTTTAATCATGTCTACAATAAGCCCTATTTCATCCTTGAATTTTTTTTTGAATCTTCTCTTTATTTTCCGCCACTACTCGCTTATTTTGTTCATCCACTATACGCCATGACTTTATGGGTAGTTTATATGCAATGTGAACAATGCATTCAAAAAATTTGATCCACGCATGTAAGGTAGATAACCCATATTCATAGCAATTTTCGTTGACATTTCTTACAAGAACTAATTCTGTATTCATTTGTGTAGGTTTAGCTCCACACAAAACACAAGTCGCAGAACTCTTATGCCCATGTATAGCATTTAACACAGCCCCGTCGATCATGGTTAATTTTAGGCGATACTGAACTTTAATTTTCTTTTTATCATTATTATAGACATATGTTGTTAATTGTTCAATTTCACGATGAATGTCGTCTTTTACTTTCATTATAAGCTCTGAATTTTCTTTAGTAAATAAAATTTTCAGAGGTCTACATAGCCGAAGAGAAGAGTGTCTGTTGTTTTGCCACAAAATTTTTTCATTTTTGTCTTCCATGATACGCAATGGTACGAAAGATGCAACAAACAAAAACTCGTCAGTAGCGTCTTGGCTTTCAAATTTTTGTTTGTATATGCTATGGCCGCCACTGCCATCAAATCCCCACTTGCACTCTAAAATAACATTATTTTCCGCAACAAATTCCAACTTATTTAAAATGCTATTTGCGGTTTTATCCAAAATTGCCTGTAATGGAACATGTGCTTCCGTTTCTGAAACTTTAATTCCATCTGGAATAAATTTTTTTTTTGCTTCTACGATGGAATAATAGGACGGAAAACAATTTTTATGCACAGCATTCACAACGTTTCTCATCATATTGTATTGCCTACAAGAGAGATCCATATCCACGTACAATGCGAGCGCCTTTTCCACTGAAATAGTTGCACTGTTACTTCCAGCGGACAATTTTTCTGCTGCTTTTGTAATAGCTTCTGCAGATGTTGATGCAACAAGTTCATCAACACGTCTTCGCTTAGTTCGATGTGATGCTTGGTCGAAAGACAAACGTGGCCTACCTTTAACAGAACTTGAACTTGGTTCCTAAAAAAACAATAGAGTTGTTTTATCTCTGATTGATGCCAAGAACTGATAATAACTTACAGCAGAAGTTGGATCCCCATGCAATATTTCACTATCCAACCAGCTACTAAAGGCTTTTTCAAACGAAGCCTTTTTCCGTCCATATTTTTTCCAATTACTGCTAAATCTCCAAAGCGTAAAGTGAATTTTTTTTGATGTGTTAACATCTATACGCGCGCCTCTAGGGCAGTAAACTATAAATTTAATACATACGCAAGTGTTAGGTTTGTAAGAGTAAATCATCGTTCGTTTGTTCGTTGCTTGGCAGTCGGTATTGAAAGTGATTATTGGGCGATTTTCATATAATTTTCCCACGCGATTTTCTCCGGAAATTCATAGCCGATTTTATTAATTTTTGGATTAAAAAGCTAGTGCGGGTTTCGACGAAGAGTTTAGGCCAAAACTTAAGGCGATCCGATATCGGCGAGCCGAGATTTAAGTGTTTTAATTTGGAGTATTAATTTGGAGTAATATTAAAAAAGTGTTTTATGTTGATCTTCGGTTTTGTCTTATCATCGTTTGTCTGTTCGTTGCTTGGCAGTCGGTATTGAAAGTGATTATTGGGCGATTTTCATATAATTTTCCCAAGCGATTTTCTCCGGAAATTCATAGCCGATTTTATTAATTTTTGGATTAAAATGCTAGTGCGAGTTTCGACGAAGAGTTTAGGCCAAAAATTAAGGCGATTCGATATCGGCGAGCCGAGATTTAAGTGTTTTAATTTGGAGTATTAATTTGGAGTAATATTAAAAAAATATTTTATGTTGATCTTCGGTTATATCGTACGAATATAACAATGTATGTATGTATGTACAAGTGTATGTTGCTTTGCATTCTTTGACTTTTGTGGGACTAAAACAAAAAGTATTGAGCAAGAAAATAATGACACATGTGCTTGCACTGGGTCTTTAAATAATTTTAAGTATTAATACCTATTATTTAACTGTAACTTCATCATATGATTGAACGCTGTTTTTTATTTTCCAATGTAACATTTACGAGTGTGTTCATAGAAATCGAACAGGTACCGTGTAGCAAAAAGGTGTTAACAAACACATCGCCCGTGAGTTCGAACACTCATTGGATTTTTTTTCTCAGAGTCGTCTAATTCTCGATCCAAATGATTTTCCACAAATTCTTTTATTTTACACTCGATTATGGTGTTTTTGTTGTGCTTCACCTCTAACCATATATTGAATAATTCGCGTATCTTGAATGGAGTAGACACTGAAAAATATTCATAAAAAATAAAAGCGCACTCTGGCGCAGTTGAAATTTAGATATGTTTAAATACACACTATTGTGAACTAAATATCCAAAAATTAGAGTAGTATTTTGATGTATTTTTTTTTTAAGTCTTCACAACATGCGGTTCACATTCACTTTGACACATCTGTATACATATGTTTCAGCTAACGGTTCTTTCCATGTGATACATATTTGTCAACAAAACCAGTGTTGCCATATTAAATGCAACTCAAATTTGACATTTATATGTAATCTATACCGACAGTTACATTATGTATTTGAAATAACAGCATTTCAAAAATATATAAAATTCTACATTTGGCAATGATGTACCACAGGCTTAACAACTATCACAATTGAGCTTCTATAAAACAAAATCTAGTCCACATATCCAGAAAAAATTTTATATTTCATCTAATATAAGTGTTTACTTGTAAATAAAGAAAAAACAATTATAAAATTTTAATGTTCACTTATATCATTTTTGGCCACTGCCGTGACACTGTGCGCTGTGTGTTGGGTGCATGTGTTCACTTTAATAGATTGCCCTACCCGTGCATATATTTATATGTTAATATATCAAAAAGTTATGCTGGTTTAACATTTTAAAATAATTTTCAATAACGAAATTTTTTAAAAAATTTACTTCCACTAATAACGCTTTCTAACAAATCTTTGGAATTGGAACAAAAATTTATCATTTTTTGTGAATGAAAATGTTATCAAGGAGAGACTCAAAAGCACAATTTTTTCAAAATCGCTTAAACGTGGTCAGTTCATTTAAATTATTTTATTTAATGGAAGACTAAGTATACTTTTAGGTCTCTAAATTTGAAGGATAGATTTTTATTTCCGATTGAAAAGAAAATTGGAATTGAATTGTTCACAACAACGAGCGGTAAATATTATACGTATTGATCATGGTATAATTATCTATCAAGTACAGTCCTTTAAACATGTGATTAAATTTTTACCTTGTCATTTTTCGTTTCACTTGTTAAAATCATAAGTATTTTGTATTCATACTTCTTTGTATTCTTGTATTGTTGGTATATATTTGCGTAGAGTTTGACAACTGAAACATATGAACGAAATTAAAATGTATATTGTTGCTGCTTACAACTACAACGACATTTGCTGCTACCATGTATTTGTTGGCACTTGGAACAAACGTGTTGCCATATCGCATATTTTTCACCCATTACAGCAGATGCTGCCACATTATGTAGTAAGGGTTTTTCAATAAGAGCGCTGCAAAAGTTTTTTAAATAAAACAAAAGCGGTTTTAGATACCAATGAAATTCTGTATTCCTGTGAAAGTACGTTCGATGCCATTATGTATGGAACTCGATATCTTTTGCATGGCCACCACGGGCACGCTTGCAGAAGTCCAGACGCTGAACCCAATTTTCGACGGTTTTCAAGCATAAATCGGCCGATACTACTGCAATTTCACGTTCGATATTCGTACGACGTTCATCAATCGTCGCTGGCTTGTTGGCATAGACCATAGACTTGACGTAGCCCCACAGGAAAAAATCTAACGGCGGCAAATCGCACGACCGAGGCGGCCAATCGACTGGGCCATTTCGTGAGATAACACGTTCACTAAACTTGGTTTCCAATAAATTGATTGTGGCATTCGCTGTGTGGCTTGTGGCGCCGTCCTGTTGGAACCACATGTCCTCCAAGTCCATATTATCCAATTGGGGCCAAAAATATTCGGTTATCATTGAACGGTAGCGATTCGCATTCACAGTGATGTGCCGGTCTTAATCATCACTGAAGAAGTACGGCCGAATAACGCGGCCGGCCCATAAACCGCACCAAACCGTAATTTTTTCGGGATGCAATGATGGCTCATGGATTACGTGTGGATTGCTGTCTCACCAACGCATATTTTGCTTATTGACGAAGCCATTCAGCCAGAAATGAGCCTCATCGCTGATTGTTGAGGCCTCTTAAAGTTGGCCTCTTAAAGTTGAGGCCACTGACTCCAAATTTCGGTAGTAAATTTTAATAATTTCGACTCGTTGTAGGCTCGTATATCTTTCCATGATGAAATAGCAAATCTGACTGAAGAGAAATGTCAAGAGAGCGGGAAAAAATATGGCGTCGTTTGCTGTTCCTATCGATTTAGTTTTGTAGCGTCTCTGGTGAAAACCCCTTTATTAAGTGTGGATCGTTTTATTTGGAAAGCCTTAAGTGGCAATAGCTTAATGGAATAAAAAAACAACCTTTATGTTGAAAAACCAAATAGAAAAGACTGGAACATTCTCTAAAATATACCTAATTATCCGATTTTTAATCTTAATGTCTACAGACAATGTGACTCCTAACCTGCAATCTTTTTTTTATAGAACTTAAAATTGTTTACTAATTCAAAAGATAATGCATTTTGACAGATGGAAATAGATTCTTCACCATTATAAACGCAGGTATAATATCTACAATTGAGGTCAGCTTATATATTGTCAAATTATATATATATATTGTAACTGTTTCTGCCCTCAAAAAATTTTTACCCCCCACCTGAATTTTAGATAAGTCAGTGCAGTCACTGCACTATCTATCCCGGTCATCAGAAAAGCTATAGTCACAGGAAAATACAACTGTGTTATAAAGATTAAAACTTACCTCAAAGCACTGCACCACTCTGTGAATGCAAGAGGAATAGATGAATATGGAGGCAAAAGGTGTCTACTCTTGTGTTGGAATTATCGACTTTTCACGGTGTGTTGGTACTTGGGGATCTTCGAACGATACCAATTCGAATATGTAAATTACATAATTGAGTATATATACGATTGATGATCCGACGGTGGCATTAATTCAGGAATGGTAGACCGACTCACAAAAAAAGTTTGTGTTTTCTATCCCCCAAAATGTACCATGGTTTGTATTTCGTATTTCGTATCGGCCGTTAACATCCCGTGAGACAGGCAATTTTTAAAAAATAATTTTTTTAGTTTTTTAGCGAATTTTGTACTTTAGCTATGGACAATGTATACAATATTGTTGTCATATAAAAGGCGTTTTAAAGGGGCGTCCAACGGCATATAAAAAATGACAAACCATATCCTGACACATCTTTATTTCAGGGATATTCTGCAAAAAATATAATTTTTAAGTTTTCAGTTTGGAGATTTTCTGATTTATATGTCAGATTGACATATTTAATCTTTAGTCGATTTAAGTAAATGCGTGTTTCAGTTCTTTTGGAAATTCGCACTACTTCGCGGTTTACCAAAAATGCAATACGGAAGGAACATTACATTATAAATAGGGCAAAATGAATACCAAAGCTTTTCTTTTCACAAGGACATTATTGTTGTATAGATATATTGTTTTTATTTTGCAATTCATTTTCCGAAGTGATCTGTACGAAATTTATAATATTTAGAATTACTCCAATCTAACTTTTATATTAGAATATCCTCCGTAATAAAATTCTTCTTATTATTGAAACGAGCGTATGATCATTTATAAATAATTCTTATGTATTTCCAATATTTCGTCTGCACATTGGGCGAATTCTTTAGGGAAAAATTATTATTATATGTTGAGATAATTAACAATTCAAAAAACTTCTATATCTCAAAAACGAGTGGAAAATAAAAACTTTTCCTTGTCAATATGAAAAAATATCTCATTCAACATAAGTAAAAATACACTTAAAGACAAAATTAAGACGAAATATTGGAAATAAATAAGCATTATTTATAGATGATCTTAAGCTCGTTTCAATAGTAAGAAGAATTTCAATCGAAGATCGTAGAAAACTTAATATACTCCGTAATAAAATTTAAAAATAAATTTCAAAAATTTTACAAAATGCTTTGTTTTCCAGAATATCATTGAAAAATCGATGTGCCGGGACATGGTTTAACATGTTATAACATGTATACATTGTCTTTAACTAAAGTACACAATTTCTTTGAAATACTAAAAAAAATAAATTTTTTAAATACTGTCCAACTCACTTTTTTCCTCACCACACAAAGTGTGTCAGTCTAAGCAACTGTTGTTAGGCATCTGATGAGGAAGTTGTCGCAGACTTAGACACTGGTCTTATCGATGAGTATGCTTAATTCGATTGTTCATTCTTCCAACAAACCCCAAGCATTTTTCACTTAGAAAAATGATGCTAGTCTTGTAAGCTTGTGGTATAATCTTCTCATACATTAGCTAAGACAAAGCGAATGATTTGTATATAGATTTTGACCGCTCTACACAGGTTTTTGTATGACGCCCGCCAAACTGAGAGCGGAATACACCTGTCTCTTTATATATATGCATATACCATGACTTAAAATACAGTTTCTTCACGGCATAATGCATGGGTATCGCAACTGTTTATCCTGGGGTCTTAACATTAATGTTGACCGTTTGCTTCAGCATCATGCTTAAGCAAAATATGAAAATTTTACAAAATAAAAAAAGTATCAAGCTATATTTTTAAATCTGCTGGCTTTTAGCTGACATAGTTTCTGAAACTGACGACCTACGGAAATATATTTTGAGTTGGTTGACCCTTTTTATTGTTTACTGGATCCTATTAGTTACTTTTTATTAAGTCATCAAATTAGAGTAGCAATTGGAAACTGAAACAAAGATTCATTTATATAATTTATTTACATATTTTTTTATAATTATCCACATGTATGTATGTATGTATGTGTATATATTTATTGATAATTTTAAATTCGGAAATACACAATTGATTTAATAAAATACACAGTGATACAAAAAAGAATGAAATAGAAATTCCCGGGAAGTGATACTATTTGATACTATTGATAGGTAGAATCTGCATTTGGAATTTACCAGTCACATCAGAATTTTGGATACGGGTAAAAACCCGGTTTTCGTACCGCTATACACTTATAAGCCAGTAACTTACTTCATTATTAACGAATTTGGAAAGAAGAATCTAGTACCTTTGAAATGGTATATATATTGTTATGATTGGCTTAAAAGCTCTTTGTGTATTCCTCCACCAAACACATTTTTTCCACACTTTTTTCGACATTTTTCAACTTTGGCGATATTTTTAAGCATTAATTTATAAAGGAACCGTAAAATTTCGTAATTTATTCAAAAAACATATTTATTTGTGAGTAAAACGCAACTTTGTTTAAAAAAATCCGTTACAAATTGACTGAGTTATTCAATTATTTATCAAATCTAAATTTTGCAAAAATAAAGCTTTAGCTATTTCAGTCAAAAATGTTTGCTTGGCCGTCTTCTTTTTAATTCAGCATCCTCAGTTTCACTCTGAAGTGACCAGCAATATTCTGAAAGCATTTTTATTTTATTTTTCCCTTCAAATCGTTTTTCAATTGTAAGCATCTCTTGGTGAAAATGTTCACCTTGGTCATCGCTGAACTGACCCAGATTGTTTGGGAAGAAATGTAAGAGCGAATGCAGGGAATCAATTTGTATGGACAGCTAAAAATTCATTAACAACATACTCCGAATTGCATTTAGAAAATTTTACCGCAAACTCCTTGCACAGCTTCACTACACAGAAAGCGAAAAAAAACAAGAAATGTAATATGCAAAAATTTAGGTTCGATAAATACTTAATTAATCAGTCAATTTTTAACGGATTTTTTTAAACAAAGTTTCTTTTTAAATAATTCGTAAAAATATCGCCAAAGTTGAAAAATGTCGAAAAAAGTGTGTAAAAAAGGTGTTTGGTGGAGAAATACACAAAGAGCTTCTAAGCCAACCATAACAATATATATACCATTTTAAAGGTACTAGTTTCTTCCTTCCAAATCCGTCTGAAAGAAAAACCGGGTTTTTACCCGTATCTCAAAATTCTGATGTGACTGGCAAATTTCAAATACAGATTCTTGTTGTACTCGACAATACCTATCGATACCTATACCTAAAATAGTATCACTTCCCGGTAATTTTTTTTGTCGCACCGTGTTATTATTACTATTTGGTCCAAAGTATATAGGTATAAGTAAAATGTAGTTACTGTGCTATAGATTGCAAATACAGGGTGTCTGGTGGAAAATTTATATTTTTAAATACGATTATTTCAAAAAGTAATAAACGGTGCGGAGGGAGGGTGGTGCCGTTGGAATGATGGACTGTGCGGATTTGTTAGTCACGATGTGGTAGTTATCGAGTGAGCATCGTGCGTTCGCTGTGGAGACATTTTTTAAGAGTAATCATTCTTACGTGTGGCCGTTAGTGTGCGCGGCTCTTGTACATGAGATCCGGGGTTCGAACCCTGCTCTGACCACCTTCAAAAAAAAAAAAAATTTCTTTCGACGGCGGTCAACTCGCATAGTGACGGAGACACTATTGAGTATATAGCCATGAAAAAGCTTCTCAAAATACCGTTTGGAATCGGTGTAAAACTGTAGGTCCCAATCTGTGAGTGAAAACTGGAAAGCGCACAGCTCAGTGATTGTGAGAAGTTCTCCCCGGTCCCTTCATGGGATGTAATGGGAAACCATTTATTTATTTTTTAATCATTCTTACGTAATTGCTCGTGGACAATATTGTTCAAAGTTCGTTATTCGGCGAATAAGTGATGAGCCGAGTATAAATTTAATTCGTTCGTGGGTGCAGAGAGTCCGCGCAACTGCTTCGGCTATGAATGTCCCACGGCCAGGGCCCAGTCGATCTTCAAGGACTGCCGAAAACATTGAACTAGTTGAAAGCAGTTTACGTGAAAATCCCCGACTTTCAATACGAAAAAGAGCAGCCTCACTGGGACTTCCAAGAGCGATTATGCATGAAAGTTTACAAAAGGATCTGAAGCTACATCCTTTTTATATTCAAAACGTTCAAGAACTGCAAGAAAGTGACTTTGATTTTCGCAAAAATTTTTGTTAAACGATGTTGGAACGTTTTCGCATTGTAAATCCCATTTTTTGGAGCGACGAGGCTCATTTTCACTTACAGTGCCACGTCAGCAAGCAAAAGTACCGTTACTGGTGTCCAAGAACCCGCAACCCTCGATTGAAACATCAAAAACCATTGCATTGCCCCAGGGTAACTGTTTGGTGTGCCTTATCCACGCGTGAGATGATTGGACCATTTTTTTCGAAAATTCTCGAGGCCAGGCGACAATCCCCAATATATTGTGGCTTTAAAGGAAAATATTCGTTGAGAAGTCAGCTCAATTGAACCAAGTTTATTGGAGCGTGTGGCGCAGAACACAAGGCTCCGTTTTGAACAGTGTGTTCAACTCGACGGAAGACATCTGGATGACATACTCTTTAAAAAATAAAATCCACATTTCCATCCTATCGTTCAATGCTCTTGGTAAAACTTTGTGCCAATTATTCTGCTTTTTATTTAAGTTTGAAAATGTAAATCTGGTACCAAACATCCTGTATATTTAAAATGTATGTAATTTATCACAAGGACCAATCGGCTTCGCTTTTTAAACAGATCATCAACAATTTTGCTCAAAACACAAACCACAAGAATCTGGAACCACATCAAAATGCCAAAAAGATCTCGGTAACTAAAAATGCGAGTAAATTCCGTCACATATCAAAGAGGTTTAAGTTGGCAGACCTTGTTGAAATACTTCGCGTTCATCCACAAGGCTCAACACTACATAGAGAAAAACAACAACAACCAAAAAATTTTTACCCGGCAAAAACGCAAGACGTTCATACCTACAAATTTATTTATTCATATGTACATAAATGTTTATGTCACATTGGTTTACATAACAAATACATATGTATACGCAGCATTAATATCTGGCGTATACGTTCTCGCAGTTTTTGGAACATATTACTCATACGCAGTGTTGACCTAACACAAATCTTAGAGCACACATTTAAAATAATGTGTGTGCATATGTTGATGTCATAAACAAAATGTCAAGCAATGTTTGTCATACGTTTGGATAAACACACACAAGTGTTTATGCGTATGCATGTAAATATATACATGTTAGATTACATCTTATAAAGCAAAAATATGATATTTTTCATTTAACTTTTTCTAATATTTACATTAAACATAAACATGTTATTTTTTTCGTTCCTTCTCTTTCTGCTTCAACGTTTGTAACTAGTGTATGGTCGCAATGCAAATAAATCCTTTTGTAGTTTAATATGTGTGCGTTCAAATCCTGCAACCCATATCTTACTTGTAATGGTGTATCCCATTTGTAAGTTTGTACTTTTGTCATTTCTTTTCCGGCTTTTGTATGATTTCCTCTGTATTGCTTCTGAAGCTAAAAGGAACAACATTAAATTCAGTTGGTTATATTAAAGAGAGTGAGAGCTGGGGAATTGTGAGTGACGTGCAGAGCAGAGGAGAGTGTTGACAAACATATCATTGTTGCCAACAAAGTACATACATGACAAAACAGCAACAACAACGACGACAATTTCATCTGTTAAAATGAGGTTGTGCGAAGTGTTGAAAAGTGTGAAGAACGAAAGGAGACAAACCGACAACAAACATGTACGATGAAACATACACACACATACCCCGAAAAGCAAAACATATGTCATACAAAAAAAATTTAATAAATAAATAAATGTGTAGTTGAATATGAAGGGTTAGCCATAAGGGATGTTTAAAATTCGAAAAGTTGATTTACTGATTTAGCGTTTAGTTTGCTACTTTTGATTTGGTGCTTCTGAACAATTAGAATTATCAAACATCTGGCTGGGCTTGAAAGAATTGCTAATTTTGTAATAGGTGCGAATTTTTAAAATCAAAATTACTGTTTTGGACCATATCAATTTTGTTGTGGTCACTGAACTCACATATTTCCCATTTATTGATACTTTATTAGCCCTTTATAAAGGAAAAGCAAGCACAGCCAGGGGCTCATCAAATTGATCCAATTGAAACAATTTCCTTATGGTTAACTTGTGTCCTTTCGATACTAAAATATAAATTGACCGATTATGTATATTTCAGGAACTTGATCTATATTTCTGAGCTACTAAACAACAAAGTTGTAGCCCAAACAGGAACTTGTTTATCTCTCTCTTGCTATAAGTGATTGCGAGATGATCTATATTTCTGAGCTACTAAACAACAAAGTTCTAGCCCAAACAATACTAACAATTGTCGTATTAAATTCTAAGCTACTATTATTGTTTTTGTTCTCGTCGATTGCGAGTTAAAGGCGCTTTGAACTTATTATGATTACCAACGGACACATATTGTTTCTGAAGTGTGAAATTAGAGGTTGTTGGAGCAATTATTCTTGACTTGTTCTTAGTTTCAACCAGCATCACTTACGCTTGTTTCGTTGCGATGACCGATGAAAATCGGCGCATACGCCATTCCCGCTTATTCTTATATACAAGGACCTCCTTAATCCGACTATAACCTCCGTCATTCACTGTTGGCTACATATTTCAGCACCCACTCCAAAATATGACGCTTTCGACACATGACGCAAAGAGTCCTTATCTGTCCTCAGCACATTTTTCGATGTGGTAGATTAAATTTGTTGTGGTAGTAAAGTAATTCTAGGTGGTTAAAACTGTGTAAACCGTTACATATTTTTTTTACTTCGGCTTTTATCAAGAATCTGATAGTGAGATGTGATTAATATTGATCATAGATTTAATCTTTAACTATATTAGGCCACACAGCTGTAAACCCGTCTCGATAGCATCTTACTGATTTTAGCGTAATTTTCTTTAAAAGCTGGATAGAACCAATATTTCCCAGTACCTAAAAGCAGTTCCTACATTTTTTTTTAAATTTTTAAATGGCCGAACAGGTGAAGGATTAGTCTGAACAAATATGCTGGGCTACTTGACTGATTGGCACAAACCTCGATATCATACCACGAATTCGTACTGCCGCATGACTTCCACCGTCGCGTTCACAAGCAAAACTAAGCACGTAATTCAGTATTATAATTTACCTTCACTTCTAAGACCTATTCATCACAATAAATCTTAGCCAAACCCAGAGTCCCCTAAAGTATTCCAATATCCCTTCACATCTAAGACCTATTCATCATAATGAATCTTAGCCAGTTCCTGTGCACCCAGTGCCGCTTTTGATATACGGCGCTCACAGTTCTAATATTTGCCTTTTGCGGTATCCTAGATTCAACTTGTTGTCCTAGCCGGGTTTCTGTGTTTCCAAGTTGTTATAACTGTGTAAAATGGTACACATTTTTTTACTCCGGCTTTTGTTAAGGATGCGATAGTGAGATGTGATTAATTTGGATCATTGATTTATTCTTCAATTATTTTATGGCACACATCTGTAAAACACATCCCAATAGGATCTAAGTACTTTCAGGGTAATTGCCTTTAAGAGCTGGACAGAACTCCCCTTTCTCCGAACCTTAAACCGGCTACTACACTTTATTTTCAATGTTAAATGGGCGAATAGGTTAAGGATTGATCTAAAGAAATTTGCTGGATTATTTAACTGAAAGGAATTTGTAAATCAGTGTCACTTGCTTGGGGCAAACCTCGCTTTCATGCCACGGATTGTTACTGCCGTATGACTTCCACCGTTGCGTTCGCTAGCAAATCTAAGCACATGCTTCAGGATTCTAATATACTTCACTTCTAAGACCTATTCATCACAATGAATCTTAGCCAATCCCAGTGCACCCTAAAGTATTCTAATAGCCCTTCACCTCTTAGTCCTATTTATCATATTGAATCTTAGCCAGTCCCTGTACATCCAGTGCCGCTTTCGATACACGGGGCTCACAGTCCTTATCTGCCCTCAGTACATTTTCCGGTATCCTAGATTCAATAGGATGCGATAGTGAGATGTGATTAATTTGGATCATTGATTTATTTTTTAATTATATCATGCCACATAGCTGTAAAACCCATCCCGATAGCATCTAAGTAATTTCAGGGTAATTGACTTTAAAAGCTGGAAAGAACTCATCTTTCTTTCATACTTATCGGGGTCAGGAGGGGCAACGAAAAGTTTTTTGTACGAAAAATCACCCAAAATACGTTTGAGAAAAATTGTCTATTTGGATATTTTTCATAAAATTAACCCCATTGTGGGCCATATTTCATAATTGTAGATACCAAAAATAGCCCAAACTTGAAATTAAAACAAAAATTTTACAAAATATAAATATTCGTTTTTTAACGAAATCTTGGCTTTCCGGACAACAAAATATTGAATTTTTTATAGAAGTTTTTGAAAACAAACACGCTAAAACAAAACATGAAAAATTATTCCGAAAAAATCGCGATCATATGAAAATTTGTCCAATTAATTTCGGCAATTTTTTCTGAAAAATTGCCCAATGTTTTGGGCGATTGTTCATATTTCTTTTCTGTCATTTAGAATTTATTTTTGGGGTAAATTTCATATGGAATTTTGGGCTATTTTACATATTTTGACCGATTTTTAAAAATTGGGCGATTTTTCATAAAATTGTTGGGTCCTTTTTCTTTTGGGCGACATTTCATGCCGCCGGGACAGGAACCTTATAAAACGAAGATAACATATTTCGCCAACCAGTCCGTTACTTTGCTTTATCTCTCCAGTTGGCAATACCAATTGTATGCAGGGATTCGTTAACTTGATCCCTCCAGCGGAGTCTTTGTCTTCGTCTTCGCTGGTTCGTGTTCATCCATTCTACTGACACGGCCTAGCCAACGAAATCGCGTTATTTTGATCCGCTTAACTATGTCAATATTGGTATATAAGGATATAATTATTACATTTTCATTAGCTGTTCTAACGACTCCAACTCTACTAGATACATCTGGGGTTAAATTTTCAAGATGACTATAGATAAAGCAAACTAATAGATGCAGCACAAGTGTTGGGAAAATTTTAGTATAATGTGTAATTTTGTAGATGTCGTTGAAAGTAACAAATGCAATTTTTTTTGTTCCCAAAAAAAAAGTCAAAAAATATGACACTAAAATTCAAAAATTTCATATCAAAGGCAAAAATAATTTTCAACAAAAATATCACTTCGAAACAAGAACACAATACGTTACTTAAAGTAGAATATTTTATGGCATCGAATTGGAAAACCACGTCACCAACGACTATGTCCTAATAAATTGGTTGTTCCTCCGGTTCAGCTGCCATTTTTTGTTAAGAGCCCTTAGACACTCTAACGGTTTTGGCATCTGCGACCACAGAAGTTGATACAGTTTTTGGGCAGGGAAGTTTTTATACTAAAAAGGTGTTCCAGAATGTTCATCTTTGGGAGGGCATACGGGTTTTCTCTTATTGGTATCCCAACACCGACCTCATGGCTTTGAAATAGTTTTTTATATAAAACCAATTAAATTATCTCATTACTTTCACAAAAATTTCCCTCAATTCTGAAAAAACGTCAATGAGAATTATGGGAAACTTTAATGAAAGTGACAGTAATACAGGACAGCACCTAGTGAACAAAGTTGACAATGGGCGCCCTATATATATTATTTCCTTTATCTATGATGTTGCACAACTCATTTTCTTTTCTAATTTCTAATTCATTTTATTCCAGTTTGAACGAAAAATACAACCTTTCATAGGGGTTATTCTATTCAACACCCAATGCATGGATACTTTTCCCTAAAAACTAGTACAAATATATTAGTGGCCAGTGGTTGTTGTTCAAATGGCATATCATATGAAACATCAGCTGATTTAAAAAAACGAATCTGATTAGGTAAGATCGTTTTTCTGACACTCGTAAGCCGCCAATACTCAGATAAATAATTATATCATGAAAGGAGAAACTTTAAATTTGGCTGTTGCCAAAGAATGGCGAATGTCTCAATCGAATTGATGCTGTCACTATTGAATTTAGTCCTTACCACTAAAGATAGGTTGAAGCAACGTCATTTCATAATTGATTCCTTTGTGACAACTGAGTCTTTACATATATTTTTTTCTGCTAACTAACTTCTAACTAACTTTGGAATAACTTCGGTTGCAGAAACCGAATTCGGCGTCTATTTGGTTATACATATGTCCTCTATTTATTTAAACAGAATATAAGAATATAAAGTATTATAAATAAGAGGAACACGAAGACCATAGGGCGTCATCGAATTCTCTCCATCGATTTCTGTCTCTGGCAAATAATTTAATTTTCTTCAATGATAGGCAAGTTCGTTTGTATTATTTTTCCCGGCACCGCTTCCATGTATTTGCTGGTCTTTTTCGATACCCCTTCGAGAAACATTAAAGTACCGCTCTAGCCATATCTGATGTTTGCTGCCGAAGTTTATGGTCGATTCAAGTCCATTTTCTTCTACGTCTATGGGACTGTTGGATGTACGTTGCTAGAGTACTTCATTAGAAACTCTATTAGGCCAGTCTATACGTAGAATTTGTCTGAGACAACGATTGACACACGTTTGAACATTCTTCATTGTCGGCTTTGTCAAGCTCCAAGTAAAGGGTTTTTCAATTTGAGTGATATGATTTCCGTTTAAGAAGCACACTAATTGTTAAGAATATTGAAATGTGTTTTAATGTAATGTGAAGTACAGTCGATACAATTATCTGAGTAAACCGTCTTTCAAATGACCGTCTTTTTTGCAAGACCGAATTCGACGAACCCATTTTTCGAGCACATCTTCCACTAAAACAAGTGGTATGTCATGAATAGTACGTTCAATATTGTCTTGCAAAGCTTCAAGAGAGTCTAATTTATTTCTAAAGACCAACGACTTCAAAAAATACCACAAAAAATAGTCTAATCATGTTAAACTATAACTTCTTGGAGGTCATTCAATGTCACAATTTCTTGAAATAAACGAATCTCCAAACTTTTCTCGCAATAATTCGGTTGATGCACGTGCTGTGTGGCACGTAGCCCCGTCTTGTTGGAACCAGATATTGTCAAGGTCAACTTCTTAAAACTTCGGCCATAAGAAGCTGGTTATCATCGATCTATACCGCTCTCTATTGACAGTAACGGTGTTACCAGCTTCATTTCGAAAGACGTACGGACCGATGATTCCACCACTCCAAAAACCACACCCAACTGTCAACTTAGGTGAATATAATGGTTGTTCATGAATAACACTGTGACACAAATGAAAGGAACTTGTTTCGGGCCTCAACCAAACCAAAAAATTGTGAAAGTACTTGGACGTGGTATCACAAAACCCCGCTCGTTTTTGCCCCTATACGTAACAATTTTGTTTTACAAGCCTAAGAAAATTTAGAGGTGGGTCAGGGCCCTATTTCAGATATTTTTCAATAAATCGTAAACAGCTTAAAATATTGTATTACAATCTTTGACAATATTGTAGCTATTTCCCATTTCACAATTCCCTCTTTTATATTTCTAAGAAAAAGTACACTGCTAATCGATTATTTCAAGAAACGTCATGAAAAATTGTACATACAGGGTGGGGCAAAAGTCGCCAAGGGATTTGAAAAATTAATAACTTTTCTAATTTAATTTTTTTTTTTTCTTTTTAGGACTTGTAAAATAAATCTGGGAGATTAATTATGGAAGGTTACAACGTTATCCAGCGAACCAAAATCATAGAACTTTATTTTGAACATCATCGATCAATAATTCAAACTCAACGAGTCTATCGTCGTCATTTTAATGTGCGGAATTCACCATCCGAATCAAGGATTCGACGCTTAGTGACACGTTTTCAGGAACAAGGCTCAGTGAGGGATCTTCCACGAAGCGGAAGACCACATTCTGTAATTAGTGAAGCAAATATTCAACGCGTTCTGGAGAGTGTTGAGGAGAATCCTGAAACATCAACTCGAAGGCGCTCTGCTGAGCTGCAAATGTCTCGGCGGTCTTTACGCAGAATATTAAAGGGAAATTTACATATTTTCCCATACAAGGTGCAGTTAGTGCAAGAACTAAAGCCAGGAGATTCCCAAGAACGAATAATTTATGCAGTTCGCTTCCAAGAATTGGAAACCCCTTCGTGACTTTTGCCCCACCCTGTATTTTATACGTTTTGACATTTCTTGCCTAACGGTAAATAAATTGCGGTAGCTGTGTTCAAAAGTAGTGTAGCTTATACATTTCTTCATAACTTTTCTAAATACACTAATCACCAAAAATTATAATTAGAGCTCCATAATTGGTGTAGAAATGCCGCGTTATTGTCAAATACACTAATGAACAAAAATGCCATTTGGGGTTCCAAAATGATTGTACCAATTCAGAAATAAAATTTGTTTGATATATTTGCCAATTGACAATTTTGTCGAAAACCTTAAGTTGTACAACTTTGGAGAAGATTATTACATTCCTGTGTTAATAGTATAGAAATTAGAAGCGAAAATTTAAAAAAAATTAATTTCTGAATTGCTACAATCAATTTGGAACCCCAAATGTCATTTTTGTTCATTAGTGTATTTGACAATATTTGTAAGTATACTAAGCACCTACAACTTTGTAGAATATTAATTTGTTTAATATTGAATACATATAGATTGATATTTAAGGAATATGGTTAAACGCCGCATTTCTACACCAATTATGGAGCTCTAAATATAATTTTTGTTGATTAGTGTATTTAGAAAAGTTATGAAGAAATGTATAAGCTACACTTCTTTTGAACACAGCTACCGCAATTTATTTACCGTTAGGCAAGAAAAGTCAAAACATATAAAATATGTACAATTTTTCATGACGTTTCTTGAAATAATCGATTAACAGTGCACTTTTTCTTAGAAATGTATTAGAGCAAATTGTGAAATGGGAAAATAGCTACAATAGTGTCAAAGATTGTAATGCAATATTTTAAGCTCTTTACGATTTATTGAAGAATATCTGAAATAGGGCCCTAACCCAACACCAACATTTTCTTCGCCCTGTAAAAAAAATGTTACGTATAGGGGCAAAACCGAACGGGGTTTTGTTATATCACGTCCACGTACTTTCACAATTTTTTGGTTTGGTTGAGGCCCGAAACCCACTGTTGCACAGTGTAATTTGTGAATTTTCTTCTTACCAGAATCGGCAGTTTTGTTTATTTACCGCACCCTCAGGTGAAGGTGAGCCTCATCGGAGAAGATTATTTTCTTAAAAAATCGTTATCGTTTTCAATTTTTTTCCGCGACTAAATCTGCCAATTCATGGCGTTCACGGTAGTTCAATGGCTTTAGTTCTGATTGATAACAATTTCATACGGATGCACGCCCAAATCCTTTCTTAAAGTCAGTCACGTTCTGGTTTTATACAGGTTTGTGGATTAAGGGAACAGTGCACCACACCAGCTGTATTTGTATCAGAAACAACGCTATATTTACACCAAAAACACATATAATATAAAGGGTCCGCCAAATAACTTTTTCTTTTGAAAATGCTATAAAAAAAACTACTGAATATTTTGTCAAATTTTTTTTGTTTTATTTGAAAGTACAATCCTTCCGGTTAATAATGGAAAATAATTTCATTCAAATGGCTGCCTCGGCTGGCCATGCACTAGCCTACACGATCGGTCCAATTTTTAAGTATTTCACCAATGACTTCACGAATATTATCCTTTAAAGCGTCAATTGTCTCTGGCTTGTCGGCGTAACACTTATCTTTGAGGGCACTCCACAAATACTAGTCTAACGGTGTCAAATCGCAGCTCCGAGGTGGCCAAACGACATACGAACATACGGAGCTGACGGTGCTTCTCTTCTTCCAAAATCCGTACGCAATTTTCGCACACATTCTGCAACATTACCATGATTTTCAAAGTAATGTCGCAATATTTCCCAGCATTTTTCAAGCGTATACACAACCATATTCGTTCAGCGGAAGGATAAAACTAATTATCTGTCAAATCAGACATGAGCTAAGTGTTACCATTCACGAAATAAGCACTAGTTGAAAAAAAACCGTTAGATGGCGGACCCTTTAGAATAAAAATCGTTGTGTCCAAACATGTAATATTGAATATTTGTATCACACCTACGCTATATTTGGACCAAAACACATATACTATAATATATTAATCATTGTGTCCCAAACATGTAATATTTAATAGCAAATACAACATGGTTGGACACAAGTATACTATATTTAACACAAGTTCCAAACACATGTTATATTGGCATCCAAATGCTTAAATAATTTTATTTATCTTTCAAATTCAAAATAAAACTACAAATGTATACAATAAAATCAAATTAAAAGTGTTGTAAATTTTGAACAAAGTAGGATATTGAAGAAATTCAAACTGAAAATTCAAACTGAAACTGAAAACCCTCAAAACTTGCCTAGTTTTTAAGTTGTAAGTTTCCAGTGTCATGGTATTTTTGTTCTCACTCTATAAAAAAACCTAGAAAGAAGGAAGCCCTCCCATTAAACCTTTTCGTCACGAGCAATTGGAATAAATATACTCTTTGTTGCTTTGCAACGAATCCGACACAAATGCAAAAAAAAGGAAAACATGCTGCAATTGAAATCTGAAATGAAAAACGGATGAATGAAAACAAACTAAGTGAAATTCTTAACGCCTTGGTTGAAGAAAATTCAAAACAAACAAAAAATGAACGCGAGCAATAATGACACAAACAAAATAAAATAGTACTTCACAAAAAAAAAATCAAGCACAGGGACGGCAAGAGAAGTAAAAATACACACACTCTCATATCTACTGTTATGAAACGAATAAAAATGCAAATGATATCAACACCCCAAACGCAAACCAATGACAACAAGTAGATAAAAATGAAAACTTAATTTCAGTTCTAACAACGTTAAAATACCAGACCCACACATTCTCACACCGAGGGATGTACATTCGTTCATATAAGTCCCTTATCTCTAACAGCGACCTAATATTGTTAATATGGAAAGGAAATGACACAATTTGGAGAATGATGGAGAGTAACTAGAAAACATGGAAGTAACGACCGTAAACTTTTAAATAAAAGACAACAATATAATGTTATCACATTTTATGCATTCGGAAAATCTCTGGTGAATTTTGATTCTTTAATGTTGTTTATTCATTTTCAGTCTTTAATATATTGAAAATGTATTGTAGTTATTAGTTTTAAAAATAATTTAATATCATTTTATACAGCAATTAGCTGGAGTCGTCAAACACATTACTTCAAAAGCGAAAACATATTACATAATTCACGTGGTGCAATGGCTCTTGTACATGAGATCCTGGGTTCGAACACTGCTCTAACCACCTTAAAAAAAAATTCTTTCGGCGGCGGTCACTTCACATAGTGACGGCAACACTATCGAGTATATAGCCATGAAAAAGATTCTCAAAATACCGCTCGGAATCGGTGTAAAACTGTAGGTCCCGATCAGTGAGTGAAACCTGGAAAGCGCACAGCTCAGAGATTGTGAGAAGTTCTCTCCGGTTCCTTCATGGGATGTAATGGGAAACCATTTATTTTTTTTTGTGTAGTTCACGAACGTAACTTGTAAACTAGTTCACAATATTTCTCTCATTTATTTCAGTAGTTACCTTATTTCAGCTGTTTGTTTTTCGTTTGTGCAGTACTAGTTCAAGCTATCTTTGTCTCGACCAATTTGAACAGCTGGTGTGTAATGTTAAAATCTATTTGGAATCGAAGTGTATCAAGCTTGTGCACATTACCTACGGCAATATTGAGCACTTTCGTTTCATAATATAAGAAAAATACAGACCCATCTAAATGTTGACATCCGTGTAAGTGTAAGACTGCCCTCTCCTAGCCAGACTAAGTTATAACGATTGGAGTCTTAGCATACTGTAACGTGACATCATGATCCGTCCATACATAATAACAAACACTTACTGCCATTCACACCCGCATACTTCCCTGGTCTACCCGTCATCTAAGCATACACAACACCCATCAGTCGCACCAACCACCGCGAACAATCACACTCACTTGCAAACACACAAACTCAGTCAACGTTGTGTACATGGTAGCAGCGAATTAGTTTTAATGACCGCACAAGAATGAGTGCTTGTATGCAATTCTCATTTGCGTCATTACAGCGAAGGTACTTAGTGTTAAGGTAAACTAGACTCGAGTCGTCGTCTCCGAGCGAACAACCAGACAAGATTATAGCATTTTGCCTGGGGCCCTAGTTCTGCAAAGTACAGGAGCAAATTTTGGGATCCGTTCTTTGCTGCACAGGGGCTTCGGCTCACTGTTCCTACACAGGGGTTTCGGCTCACTGTTCCTATGTAACTCACCCGACGATAACCGATACCGAACCGTTTCCACCGGACATTCGAAGCCCATTCCGAGCCAGCATCCCGCATATCCGATACCGATCTACATAGCGAATCCGAAAAGTCGTAGGTGCGACGCACTAAGTGCCCGATCATCTTAATCAACCAGCCTGCCCCAGAAGAGTGCTAAGCCAAGATAAGCGCCCCCAGAAGAGTGTTAAGCCAAGATAAGTGCCCCCAGAAGAATGTTAAGCCAAGATAAGTGCCCCTGGAAAACTGTTGTCAATCAAGGCGAGTGATTTCAAGCTAAGAGGAGTTTTCCCACCGAGTGAAGCAGTTGAAGTTATTCCTGTAAATCAAATTACTCCGTAAATTAAATATCAATAAAGAATCTGAATTCGAACCCCCCAAAAAGGGTAAACTATTCTGTTCTTATTTCGAAAGGTTTGGTGGATCCTAACGAAAGCTCTGGACATGGCTGAGCTTGCCTCAGCCCTAGACAAAACCACGTTACAATACAGTGTCCCGTTTTCAAAAATGGTCGCCTTATGCATGTACAAACTAGCGGGTGTCTCAGTAAGCTTTCACTTTTTAATTTTAGCATATTTTTTTTTGTGCAATCGACAACTCCGAAATTTAGCACCTCTCTCACATGTTTATTCCGATTATTAAAAATGTCACGCTTTACGAATCGAGAGTGTCGCCGTAACCCCAAAAACATCAATTCAGCATCGTTCTCAACAATTTAAAATTTAACGAAGCACAACGCAGCAAATTTTTGAAAAAAGACCTCCGCCTTCATGCGTACAGATTTTAGCTTACTCAGAAGCTCAAATCAAACGTTCAATGGGTAATGGTGCAAAGTGAAGTTAAAGCCATTTTGCAAAAAAAAAGTCATCTTCTTCTATCGGTTTCGTGGATGAACAAAATTGTCATATTTGGAACGCAGAAAATTCCCATGCCATGCAAGAGAAACAACTGAAGCCACAGCGAGCAACTGTCTGGTTCGGCTTTTTTCTCAGGCGGCGTGATTGGGTCTTACTTTTTTGAAGACGAGGCCGAAATTGCAATGACTGTAAACGTCAGCCGTTACAAGAACATGAAAAGGAAGCTATTGTGGCCTCAACTGGACGGCACTGATCTGGACGACATATGGTTTCAGCAAGACGGCACCACCTGCCACACCGCGCATGAAACAATCGATTTATTGCAGCAACGATTTCCACAACAAATTATCTCGAGAAATTCTGATGTCAACTTGCCACCAAGTTCTTGCGATGTAACACCGTGCGATTTCTCTTTTTGGGGTTTTGTGAAATCTCGGGTATGTGCGAATAAACCAGAAACAAATCCTGAACTAAAATCCTATATCCAATGCGTCGTCGGTGAGATACAGCCACATCTCTGTGAAAAGGTCATGGAAAATTGCATGAAAAGAGTAATGGCGTGCCATCACAGCCATAGAGGCCATTTGACGGATATTTTATTCTACACTGAATCGAAACATGTCTTCTTTACAGCCCAATAAACAAAAATCACAACTATCTCAAAAAATACATGTTTTTATTTTAAAGAGGAATAGTGTATTCCTACTGAAACTCCCTGTATATGTACAAACTATTGTAAAATTAGCCTTTTAGCAGTCGAATATAATGTGCTATCGAGCGTAATGTGTGAAAGACTAAAGCCGTTTGTTGCAAACCTGATCGGACCTCACCAGTGTGGCTCCAGGACTGGAAAGTCAACTGTCGCCCACACATTCATATTATGACAAATCCTAGACAAAATTTACGAAAACAAATCAAACCCTCCCCCACATCTTTCTAGATTTTTAAGCAGCCTTCGATTGCACGATACGAGGAATTCTGTACCAAGCAATATTGGAGCTGCTTATTCCTGCTACGCTGGCTCTCCTTTGTAGAATCACACTGACCGAAACGGAAGCCTCACTAAAGATTGGTAAAGATCTCACCGAACCATTTATTGTCATGCGATGTCATCAACATATTAATTGTGATCGTTGTAAGAATTGAACTGCAGTGAATACGAAAAAACAATGATCAGCAGCAAAAGTCACATGCTCGTCGCATATGCTGATGATTTAGACGTCATTAGTCGAAACCTGCGAGGAGTTACTGCAGTATTTTCGTGAACTGAGAAGGAATCACCAAAAGTGGGTTTGGAAGTAAACGAGGACAATACAAATTTAATCGTTTCGACAAACAGAACATCCACCCGACTGGATAAAAGGATGAACGTTGATAACCATTATAATTTCGAATTTATTTACTTCGGATCTGTCGTGAACAGAAGCAATAACGTCAGCCTGTAAATCAAACGGAGAATTGTGATTGCAAACAGCTGATATTTCGGGCTAAGCAAACACTTCAGAGATAAGACCCTCTCGCGAGAAACGAAGATCGAACACAATTAGACCCTCATACCACCGCATATCTTGCTTTACGTCTTATGTGAGAGAAAAATGCTGCGAAAAATATATTGTCCATTAATAGACAACGGCAAGTACCGACGACTGATGAATCACGAATGTATTCCGACATCGACGCAGTTATGCGAATCAAAATAGTGCGTTTACTTTAGCTAGTCCATGTCAGTAGAATGGAACGGAATGAATCAGTGCGAAAGGTATTCGAAGATGTACACGAACGACACCGAAAAAGAGGGCGACCAAGACTTCGGTGGAAAGACCAGGTGAAATATTGCGTGTCAGACATTGGTGTTACCAACCGGAGGAAAAATGCTGAAGATCGAGCTGGTTGGAGAAAAATGTTGTTCTCATATTGTAATGCCCTTGTCTTCTCTGGCTTGTTTGAGGCCATCTAAGTATGTGAGTAAGTAAGTAGGATTATATTAAATAATTTCATTACATTTCGTATTTATTCAGGCTATGGATGACAACAATGCTTACAAACTAGCTTACAATTACCAAAAATATATATATTAAATATCCCGTTTTATATTCATCAGGGATGATATTTATTTATTCGGTCTTTTTATTGGTACTTTTTAATTTTATTAGTTAAGCTCGAGGCCATTCTATATCACTATTAATAGAAATATAGTGTTCAAAAAGGAGTTTCTCAAATGTATTCATGTTTTTTGTTGTTGCCTAAAAATTTATTATAAAAAGTTATCAGAGTATTCAAAACTCCTTAGAAATACTTACGCAGTTCCTGCTCATATATATTAAACTAAAGCAGCAAATTGAACTGAAATCGGATCTATAGTTTAGAGCACGAGTGAACTGTTGAACTGGAATGATATAAAGAACTAAATTGAACTAATGAACGAACTGAGCCATTCTGCTGAGCCGCTCACTTGAATGAATTAAAATGTCCAACTGTGTTTTGTTTTCCCTCAACAAGTGACTGGATGAGAATGTAGAACGGGAAAACTGCCATATGTTAGATGGTTTTGTTATTGATTTCATCTTAGTTATTTATCTTTGTTCTTGTTAACTTTTTTTTGTATTATGCTGTTGGCTTAAAAATAATAACAGGACAACCTGCAAGACCTTCTCATAATCCGTGCTATTCCTAATTTCACACTCACTAATTTACAGTTAAAAGACTTACACTTTTACAAGGATTCCGAATCAATTTTGAGAACCCTTTATATTTTCCAGTTAGTAAATAGTGTCACCATCTCTGAGGTGGTATCATCACCTCGGCTAAAAGTGATCACGCAAGTATTAACTGCTAGTGAAGGATATATCTATTCTGACGACAGTGGGGTCTAGCTGGAAATATTAAATGTCGCAGGCGACCTATTTTCGTGTAGATTCCCTAAAATATAAACCCTGAGGTGATGAGGAAAGAATAAGAAAGCAGAGGCTAAAATTTGAACGATAAGGAAACACCTGGTCGCACGAGTGAATTTCTTCGTTGCCTCACCTAACATTTTCAGCTAAGATGAGCTAACACAAATGTCCATCGCCCCAACGAATATGATTTTAGTAACTAAATGTATGGTCACTTTGAAGAATTGTTAATTACTGCAATGAATGTGTTTGATTGTTGTGATAAATTTAAAGTGATTGCATTTGATTGCGGAAGATTCTTTTGCAATTTCAAAAAAAGTAAAAACGGAGTGTATTATTTTATTCATGTCCTCTAACATAGTGCCCGAGAATGTGCAGCAAGAAACTTAATGAACGGTTTTGGTAAAACCCTATTTACAAATCGCATATCTGGAAATCGAAGTCACCAATTATTGAGCAAACAACAGGTTTGTAAACCCCGCACCAAACTTTGTTAAGAACCGTCACTTGAGAAATAATGGGTTTTCCAATTAGGACTTGACAACTTTTTTTTAAAATAAAACGGAAACAATTTGAGATCTTTCCAAAACTTTATGATCGACTTAAAATACAATCAAAACATTTACGACTTCGTTCATAGGGCCACCGCGGGAACGTCGGCAGCGGTCGATTTGTTGGACCCAATTTTCGATGACTCGGTCACTCATTTCGGCCGTAACGGCCGCTATCTCGCGTTCAATGTTGGCTCTGAGTTCTTCCAACGTCGTCGGCTTGTTGGCATAAACCAATGATTTGACGTAGGCCCAAAGAAAAAAGTCTAGAGGCGTTAGTCTAGGCGTAAAAAAGAACGAGGCGGCCAATTGAATGGCCCATTTCTTGAGATAACACGCTAACCGATCTTACTCTTCAATAAATCGATTGTAAAACGTGTGTTGTGTCGCTTGTGGCACCGTCCTGTTGAAACCACATGTCGTTCAAGTTCATGTTTTCCAAATCAAGCCGAAATATTCGGTCTCATTGCGCGATAACGATCGCCATTCACAGTATCGTGGTGATTGATGAAGCACATGTGGATTTTCACCAAACCAATAACGCATATTTTGCTTTTGAGCATTGAGCCAAAAATGAGCTTCGTCACTGAAATGGTCCATCGCCTTCAGTTCTGGAATCAGCTTGATCTTGTATGGGTGTAAACCAAGATCTTTACGCAAAATTTGCCATAAAGTGGTCTTGGCGATACACAATGAATTTGTAGACTCAAATTTTTGCACAAAACTTGTTATTGCTTGTCCACTGGGGCGAGAATAACGACCGAAAATTGTAGTTAACGCTCTTAAAGTTGTCAAGTACCTAATGGAAAGCCCTATTTAAAACGAAAACAAATTCTTGCCAAATCTTAAAAATCAAAAAACAAATAAATTTTTGCTCAACCTGATTTTAAAATCAAGAAATATAAAATCACAAGAAATATTTAAAAGAAAAATTTTTTTTTGTATTTTAAAAACCACAAAAAAATAAAACTGAAAATATATGGTTGGAGTAAAACTAATTCCATTTTTTAAAATATCAAAAATGTAAAGATACAGTTCGTCGTATTTGTTCATGCCCTACATCATAATCCGAGAGCATTTGCCGCAATAACAAGTGACCCTAATATACAGATTTCGGTACTTAGTACATTTTACAAATGAGCTAATAATATTATGAGATACACGATCCCCAAAGTATTTTGTTCATGGTTTCTTGACCATGTTACAATTAAACTAAAACTTGCAATCAAAATATTGGTGTTCCAAATTATCCATCACTGTTTCCAACTGTATTGTACTTTATTTTATTTATATCTTGAATGTTTTTGTTGTAATACTCTTAAGACTGAATCAATTCAAGAGACATTGTGGAGTATGTATGTGTTTGACTAAACTTGTTTTGGTGCAAATAAATTATAACAATTTTGGGTTAAATGAAAGTTATTTTAAACCAAAGAAAACAACGTGTACGAAGTTATTTGCAACAAGGAAAACAACTTGTACGATAGTAGTTTGTTATTTTGGTATCGACGGAGACTAGTAGCAAATCCAATATTTTTTAGATAAAAGTAATATTATTGCATATTTGTTGGATCAGTTTTTCAAATGTTTTGTTATTTTCAATGGGTGTTTCCTGATCGTTAGTTTTCTTCGCCCAAATAAATTCAATATTTCATTTCGCGTTTTCTCCTCCGCGATTCGGCAATTTGTTGTCGCCTTCATCAGGGAGTCTGTTAAAAAATTTGCATCTATTATCATTACAATTTTCCGTTATGTTTACATTTAATTATACCTTTTGTGCTAATTAACTTTATGTTTTATACAAAAAATACAAACATATTTTTGGGACTAACATCGAATCTATAACAGTCACAATACACATATCCTAACCCGAAAGGTGCGTCAAGCCATCATCACCCCTTACCTCCATTCGATAACAGCAGAGTGTGCACAGCTTATGTTATCTGTGTCTTCCCTGGCATTCATTTCTTGTCCATCCGCCGTCGTATCCCCAGGCCCCCCAGTGGCAATCTTGTCCTCTCTCTTCTCTTAAAATCCCAAAATTCTAGCATCGTCAAAATCTGCAGCATGTTCCGTGGCCGTCAAATGTCCTGATAATGCCTCTACCATCTCCCGTTCCCCGCGTTCCTTCTGTGCTCGCCGATCGGCACACCAATCGACCCCTCCCCTTCCTCCTCACCCTGTGGTGACCATATAGATTCCATCACAATGCTTCCTTCTGCTCCCCTGCACGTTATCATGTACACAACATTGTCGCCCTTCTCCTACCACATCCCGTCCACTACGCGCGTGTACATGGTCCCAATTGTATCGTGCTGTTTATGTGCGACGTTCTCGTTCGGTATAATCTTGTGTAGTCTTCCTTCCTCTGCCAGTCCGCGAACATAAGTGACGCTTGTGATCCTCTGTTATTGTACCCGTATCGGATTCATCGTCGTCATCGTTCGCAATAGGCATGTTCCCGCACCACATCCTGTTAAAGATACCATTCCCCCGATGAGAGGGGTAATCATCTCCACGTAATATTGTGGTGATCCTCTCCACGTAATCGTCCACAACTTCCCCGTTCCTTAACAATAATGTTCCCCCCGATCAGGTTTCCGGCTGAGTTCCATTTCAGATGGATTGGGTGGTCCGAATGATAATTAATAAGTCTGCCTGAGGCAACCTCTTTGCCAAACCATTTAAACTTCAATGTGCTATCAGTTACATGTATTATCCAAAAAATGGTATACAATCATCCTCCACCACTTCCAACGTGAATTTAATCTTGGCGCGTCACGATTTAAGTTCCCACAGAATGCTGTCCTTATCCCTTAACCCCATAATGGCAATGATGTCGTCTACATATTCCCCCATGTACCTGTACATTGATCCTGCCAAGTCCCCCCATTCTGTCGTCTGACATTCCGCCGAGGTCAATATCCGCCATTGCCGGAGAAAGAGGATTTCCCATAGGCATACCAAAGGTTTGGCCATAATATGTATCGTCACACCTGAAGTACTTATAGTTGTTGTCCTTTAGACACAATTCAAGTAAATCATGGAGTGCTTCCCTCGGTACTCCCCGGTTGGTACGGTTCCTCAATGTTGGCCTGTTCTCCATGTTAGTCCTTATTGCAATGTTCAGAGGTATATTGGTAAATAGGGAGACCACATGAAAGTATTCAAGTATGCCATCCCGTCTCATTACTAGTTCCCGAATGTCCTGTTCCAATCCCCGCGCATTATCCACGTTATGCGTCGCCGACCTTATGCCCCCTAGTATAGCACCGATGAATTTGGAGATGTTATAACATGGCACATTGGTCGAGGATGAGATCGGTCCTAATGCCATATTATCCTTGTGTATTGCCCCAAACGAGCTCAAAAGGTTTATTTCTCTACGTGTTCATTTATTTGATGAAATATTTCGAACGAAATGACAATGTAGAGCAATTTTGCATACAGTATATGTAAAGTGTATGAACATATAGTGGGTGGGTACATGCAGAGTGTATGCAGGATATGTATATGTATATTCTCGTAGCTCCTCCTCCACAGACTACTATTAAAACGTTATTTTATTTTTTAGTTCACATTCATAATGCCTACCGACGTGCATGACAAAGCCATCTACTTTTGTTTCCAACGATTTTCAAAAAACCAATAAGATTGTCACGAACTTGAATATATGCCGCCTTTACTTGCTCCATCTCCCTTGTTTTACAACGACCAGATGAAAAAGATGTCAATCAGGCCAGGTTATTTTATTTTTTCTTTTTTATGATCTGGCATGTGTAAACACATTTCAAGAAATTCATTTCATTTACAAAATTGTACCAACTTAAAGTAAATAAACCTTTTGGCAATAATCCTTTGTTATGGTCTTTGCATTTTTCCTTGTTCGTCCTTAAATAATTTTCGGTCAAATAAAAACATTTCTTCCAATTTAATTATATACCAACGTACAGTGAGGCGAGTAGACCTTGTAAAGGTTTCTTAAACTTTTTTTTAACTGAAGAGGAATAAGGATCACAAATGTCACAAACTCATATCGCTGCACAATTTTGATGAACTTAGATTACACATTGCAACACGAAAAAATATGTCGATATACGTGATAAAGATCATAAAAAAAGACCTCTGTCTCCCAGTTTTGCCCAAAGTCATGCATTTTTTTTTTCATGGGCCCCCAAAGATTTGGGACCTCGATGTCATTTTTTTTATCATTTTGTCAGGCTCATTCTTGCAAACCGTTCGGAATTTTGATTTACTGTCTGAGGGAAAGTTGTAGCTCTTATCATTAAGAATAAAAATTGTGAACATATAAAATCATCTTCAAGGTCAAAATCGCAAAAACCTTGAAAAAGTTCGATTTTTTTTTCCATTTTTCCCCTTTTCAGGTCTATAGGTAGCAAAATCAACTACAAAAATGTCCCTAAGGTCTCAGTACACAAATTGCTAGAATATATGAATTTCCTAGGAATGATTCTTAGCACCGTTTACTTCAACATTGCGAGACTATGCTATCTCACCGACCGCAGCAGCAAAGGCAAAGCCGTAAGCTCAGCGCACGCAACAAGGGACGCATCACACAATATAAAAGCGACACGCAGCTCACATCGAGACATTAAAGACTGATTAGTTCTTGTGCTGCATTCGTGAAGTGTTAAGTGAAATAAAACAAGTGAATAAAAATAAAAAGTTTGAAAATTTTCAAAGATTTCAAATTTTTACTTTTGAGATTGAAATTTCAGGTTTGGAAAATTTTTCGGTTTTCGGCCCGGGAAAAAGGGAAGAAGTAAGGCGAGGGTGCTCTACACTTTTGGCGGCACAAACTTCCCAAAGTTGCTAGCTCCAGAGCCGGAAGAAGATGATCTTTCAAAGCGAATTGAGAGTTACGAAGCTGAGATGCGTGCGCTAGACTTCAGGGATGCAATTCCTCCGGATGAGGGGGAAACATCAAAAAAGCGCAAGACCGAAGAAGGTGTCATGAACGAGATAAAGCAATTGCGGGACGAGAATCAAAAAATTACGGCCAATTTTGAAATGGCCGTCACCACGATAAGAAATTTGCGGAAGACGATCAAGGACCTTCAGCTAAACAACAATCAAATAGCCGAAGATGAAGAGTCTACGGATGATGAGCCGACTTTGCAAGAAGTTTTACGAGAGAAAGAAGCTATCAAACAATACAAGAAGTAAGTTGGGTCCCGTGCAAAGCCGGCACGGAAGATGTCGAAAACAGCAGCCAAGAGAAAGAAGGATGGCCCCAAGATGACAAAAGGCGCCAACTACGATGCGGCTAAACCAGCCAGAAGAAATAGAAATATAAATAAGAGTATTCCAGATTTATATCTATATACACTCACAGAAAAATTATATCTATATGCACTCACAGGAAAGACAGCCGAATTAGCCGTAACCGAATAAAGAGGTTGTCACAACCGAGTTAGAGGTTGGCACAACCTCATCAGAGGTTGACACAACCTCATCAGAGGTTGACACAACTTCATTAGTGGTTGACACAACATCATTAGAGGTTGACACAACCTAATTGGAGGTTGACACAACCTCATTGGAGGTTGACACAACCTCATTAGGGGTTGACACAACCTCATTAGGGGTTGACACAACCTCATTAGCGGTTGTCACAGCCGAATTAGAGGTTGTTACAACCGAATTTACATACTTTCGTACATGAATTATTAAAGTTTTTTTTATTATCAAGTGATGATTTATTTTCTTGTATTTTTATAAATGAATTAAAAAGCGAGAAAATAAAGTCATATATGTATATGGGGTAATCTATATAAGTAGAATAATACATTTACATGCCTCTTCCAACCTTTATTGAAGTCCCAGCCATCATGGGACACCGCACTAATTCTGACGTGTTGTATCTGTTGCTCTAGGTTCAAAGCCGTTTTGTATCCAGACTACCGCATATACATCTGCTGTTGATCTCTGCTTAAATAACATCTGCAAAATAAGACGGTTTAATACAAAATATATTTTACTTACCTTGTTAAAATAATATTTGATTATAAAATTTTAAACGTCAGATTTTAAATACATAGACTTATGTTGTGGTAACCGAATTGAAAATGAATTCGGTTGTACCTACACAATTCATGAGAAATCCGGTTACAACAACCGAATTGACGCCAAATTCGGTCGTTGCAACCGAATTAAGTCTAGATTCGGTTATTGCGGCCAAATTGAACCAAATTCGATAGTTACAACCGAATTGATGTCAAATTCTGTTACTATAACCGAATTGAGGTTGGTTAAGACCAAACTCGGTTACCCCAACCAAATTAGGTACCAATTTCGGTTTTTGCATCCGAATCAATTTTAAATTCGGTTGTTTCAACCGAAATTTTAAAAAATCACAACCGAATCAATTATGAAACGAGGTTGCTTCAACTGAATTTCGGTTCTGGAGACTAAATTCGGTCGTAGCAGCCTCAATCCGGTTGTGGCAACCTCAATTCGGTTGTGGCAACCTCAACACGGTGGTAACAGCCGAATTTATGGTTGCTACGACCTCTTTTCAAACAATTAGTTCTCTGAGTGTAGTTCAAATGTTCGTGCTGTAACATCAAAAATCAAAGATGTTTTACAGCATGAGAATTTTACGATTCGAATTATGGGGCGTTCATTGTTGAACGTAAAATCCTTGTGCCTAACAGATTATGAGTTAGTTAGGAAGTTATTTAAGGAGGGAGGTATGGCGTACTATACGTACACGCCGAAGCCACAGACTCCGTTCGCTGTGGCTTCTCCCCTTGTCCAGAGAATCGGACATTACAGTCTTCTATGCTGTAAAGTTCATCTTGCATTGAAAGGTTCTATTCCGGAAGGATATCAGGACAGGGATTTCGCAATGTCGAAATTGCCAACGCTATGGGCACATTGCGCTAAACTGCGGCATGCCCCACCGTTGTTGCAAATGCGCCGGGTCCTACGGCCCGGGTAAATGCACCATTCCCGCCAAATCTGACGGGATGACTATCGGTCCTGATCCGGTCACTGGGGCGCCAGTTCTTCGGCCGGATCACGTGGTCAGATGCGTGAATTGTTTAACCGACGGGCACACGCCTAGCGCCAGGGAATGCCCGTTGCGTTTAAAGGTACTTCGCGTGAAGGCTGAAGCCAGGAAGCGACACCTTGTCGTTCCTGGAATCAGCTTCTCTCGCGATAGTGGGGGATTTCGTAGCGGCGTCTCCTACGCTGCTGCTGCTCGCCGTTCCTCTCGCCCTAGGGACTGCGCGGTACGGCGCGAATTTCACTGCAACAGCACCCGGTTGGGCGACGTTTTACGACTGCTTTACGTCCTGCCGCAACAAGCTTGGTCCATTTATGAGTGACTACGCAAAACTGGAGAACGACAGTTTGAAATTCCAGGCTATCTTGGGACTTTTAATGGCCTTAGGGCCAATGCAAATATTTTGTATAGTTAGTTGTACGTTAGTTTTAAGTTATTTTTTGACGAAATTGTGCAATTTTTTAATAGTTCCTTTTTCTGGTACCTTAGTTTAGCATAAGTTGAATATAAATTGCCAAGAAAATAATTATTTAGTCTTCAAAAAATTTATTAATGACGAAGAATTTTGAATGTAAATATTGTTATCTTTGTTTTCGATTTTATCTTTGTTTAATTAATAATGAACAATAAACATGAAACATCGAGGCATTATACGGCGCCGACGTCAACGAGAGCTCAGCGGTGAAAGTTACAGAGAAAGTGCTACAGCATAATTCGCACACAACATTGGCAACTGACAATTTCAATATGCAGTGTGAAAATTTTGATTTATTTTGCAACGTTTGCGGTCATCAAATCTGAAAAAAAATTCTACAAGAATTTAAAAGGAAAAGAATCTTTTAAGTAGTGAATTCAAAAGAGCATATAAGTTCTTTTTCGACGAAGTAGACTTGACCGGGGAAAATTACACACCTAATACAGTGTGTCGCCCATGTTATAACAATCTCATGGCATGGTTAAAAAAAATAAAATAAATGGTTTCCCATTACATCCCATGAAGGGACCGGGGAGAACTTCTCACAACCACTGAGCTGTGCGCTTTCCAGTTTTCACTCACTGATTGGGACCTACAGTTTTACACCGATTCCGAACGGTGTTTTGAGAAGCTTTTTCATGGCTATACACTCGATAGTGTCGCCGTCACTATGCGAGGTGACCGCCGCCGAAAGAAATTTGAAGGTGGTCAGAGCAGGGTTTGAACCCAGGATCTCATGTACAATAGCCGCGCACACTAACCATTGCACCACCGACGGCGACGGGCATGGTTGAGTGGAGTCAAATATAGAATGAAGTAGCCGGTAAAGTGGATTAATCACCCAGGTGCTTTACACATGTCGTCTAAATCGACCTGCTGAGAAGAACAACATTTATAAAGCAACTGCACCTGAAAATTTTGTATGACCAAGGCCGCCAACTCCAGATCGTAGGACCGAATTTACAGGAAGGACTAGAGCAAGAGGTGTTACTTATGAAGATCCTTTTGATGGCGATTTTGAGCCCAAATGGACCATAACTAATAACACAAATGAAAATGGATTTCATTGTGGCCATATTGGGAATATCGCAGCGACCTGCCATATTTTTGACAGTGTTTGTAAAGCAAAGAAATTTGACACATGCTAATGTTAGCTCTATGGCGTACCACAAACGGCAAGCTAAATTTCAGAGCCTCTACGCTCTAAATGATGACAATTCGTTTGCTTACTGCAACGATATAAAAATTTTGGTGGTAAAAATGGGGGTGAACTGCATCGTGGAGATTATTTATTGATGTTTCTGTTTCAAGCTAGAAAACAGTGTTGTTGCATGTGTCGAACCGAAAACCTTACATTCCGCCAGCAATGGGTATTAACATGAAAGAAAGCTAAGAAACATTGAAAGATCTTATGAAAAAAATCCAATACTACGAAAATAAATGGACGATTAGCTGTGATTTGAAGGTCATCAACATTTTGCAAGGGATTATCGATAAGGGGGGCTTTCCAAAATTCTTCTGTTTTCTTTGTAATTGGGATTCGCGCTCACCTCTGAATCTATACCAATGTAATTCGTGGTGACCAAGAGGAAATGTGAAGGAACAAATGAAACAACATAAACTGAAGAATCCATATTTAATTGACAATACTCAAGACATCTTGCTGCCGCCGCTCCACATAAAATTGGGAATTGTTAAAAAATTCATCGAAGTGGCTGTTGTAAATTGTCCAAACGCATTCGACTATTTTAGAAGCGTTTTCCCAAAAAAATTGGAGAGCTTCTCACAACCAGTGAGCTGCTGTGCGCGTTCTAGTTTTACACTCATTGATTGGGACCTATAGTTTTACACCGCTTCCGAACAGTATTTTGAGAAGCTTTTTAATGGCTTAGTACTCGATAGTGTCGCCGTCACTAAGCGAGGTGACCGCCGTCGAAAGAAATATTAAGGTGGTTAATTTTAAGGTGGTCAGAGCAGGGATCGATGACAAAATTAAAAAAGGTATTGTAGTAAATGTAACACGAATTTTTGTGCACCTCATTGTACCATTTACACTAAGTTAATGTTTTCTTTTCTGTCTTTATTTTTTGTCTTCATTTGACAGGCGTACTTAATGGCCCAGACATCAGAAAGCTATTCAAGAGCACCTTTGAATCATCGCTTGATGCTAGTCATGGAGCAAGAGAATGGGTGAAAGAAATGCTGTATTGTTTTGAGAAAATCGACACATCGTTGACATTAAAGCTGCATTTTCCTCATTTTCGTTTTGACGATTTTATCAAACAACTCCCTACCACAGTTCACCAAACCACAATGCCCATGGAAAAACGGTACAAAGGCAAAAAACTCAACGCATTGCTTGCAGAGGTAATATAAATTTTATTGATGAATTGTTTTGCATTCCTTTTTTGATTTCGTTTCTAATTCGTTTCACGTACACTGAACTGAAATGTATCGTCACACGGATGAAAATGTTCATCACCCCAACCAATTTTGTCATCGAAAGTGAACTAACGTAACGTTTCATTCCCGCTATGAAAATGTGTTCATCAACTGCAAATTCTTCGTTACTGTGGTGAAAGTATGGTTGTTGCTGCAATGAAGTTTCGTTTCATTTTTTTGTTTCATTGTTGCAATGAATAAGTATCGTTCTTGTAAGGAATTTGCTTAATTGCTGCAATAAATTTGCTAATTGCTGCTATAAATGTGTTTCATTGATGAAACGTATTCGAGTCATTGTTGCAATGAATTTGTTTCATTACTACAATGATATTATTTCATTGCTGCAATGAATGTTTTGAAGTGTGTTTGAAATTATTTATTGACAATTGTACTTAAATACACAGTTAGTATTACATTGGAGATGTTTTGGTAACAATTTTTTGAATTTTTGTTTCGAAAATGGTCCCAATTTGCTGAATAGATTATATTCATTCCATGTTGAAGCACTCGTCGGGAGAAGATTGTGGTAGTCAAGGTGTTGAGTGTTATTGTGGCCGTCATATTCAGGTCCTGCAATTAAAAACATATAGAAGAATTTCTCGTTAAGATTTCTATTTAAGGTATGTACATATCTATGTCTGTACCCACCATGAGCATAATCAGTACTCCCATATACTCTACTCCTTTAACATAGAACCACATCATTGTTTTGTTAAATCATGCAATTGGGGTTGTGTTGAGGGTTTTGATATTCAATTGTAGCGCCAAATCTCCCCGTCATTAAGCCAGTGATCGCTCTGCGATCACTTTCTTCAACTGCTGTTTTTATTTATGTTAACCAAATTTGCTAAAATTTCGATTGGATTCATTTGATTGTGAATTTAGTTGTTATTTTTTATGTTCGTCGTACTTGAAACACTTTGACATGTTCCAGGCGATGACTTTGCACCCGTGCTATTTGTGTTCATTCTCTTTTGGCCACCCTTCGTAAATTAATGTGCGTCCAGACGTTGACTCTTCAAATACAACCATGCGTGACTATTTTTGACGTTTTATCGCCCAACCTTCTTTTGTTTTTTATTCGTACCAATCTTCATCGACGAAATAACATTGTAATTGTATTTATTGTATTGTATAATTGTATTTATTGTATTGTATATTTGTATTTTTTTTCTGATTACTTCGAAACAATTGTTCGCCACTTTTTGTTTCCGATGCTTTTCCGCCATTTAAAAACACGAAAGAGATGAAAGAGAAATGTCAAAGATCCCCCCGATTTTCCAATTCGTAACTGTTTTGAAACCCCTTAACCCTTCACCAACAAGCACGACAGTCGTGACTTCAGAGTCACGACTGGAAGTCATCGTCTGGAACATGTCTTTGTTTCTTTGACTTCTTCGTTTTCATTTACTTCGACTGCCTGCACATATATATGTGATTTTCGTTTTTTTCTGAATCCAAATACCAACACAACGAAACAGGCGCGACCGAATTCTGATTAAAACACGAACATTGTATTGCGACTTGTACCGTCACGTGCATAAACACATATTTCGGGGTAGTTTTTCTGCTATCGATGCGTCACTTTCTTTTCTGTCGTGTTGCTCCTTGCATTTGATTTATACATTCGCAAGTTACACAAACGATCACAGCAAACACATAAATTCACACAATTTAGTTTTCACAATAAATGATTATTACTAAGCACATATAACTGATTAGTCCGTTTTAATAAATTTATTTAAATTATTCCAGCGGAGAAATATGTCTACCACTTTCGGTTGTTGCAATGTAACTGATTTAAGATGTATACATGGCCCACCACTCACGCTCACCATTTGTCTTGCTGGCCTCGTTTTTACGCTCGCTCATTTTTTCGACTGCTTCTCTCTCTGTACCATCATAAAAATTAGTTTCGTTACAATAACGAAATTGTTTCGTCAACTAAAAATGTTTTAAAATAAATAATAAATATATACTATAAAAAGTAAGAGATAAACCAAATATTAGTAGTTTAAAACTCACGCCTATTTTTTTTTTTAATTTTCAACCCATTTTTCTACAAAATTCAAATTAAATAAAATTGTTGCAGGAACGAAAAGTAAGTTATTGCAGAAACGACATGAAAAATTGTAAAAGAAGTCAAGTATGAAATTTTTCGTTGCGGTGACTACCAAATTGTCGGCTATACGACACTTTTCACTGGAACAACGTAAAAACATTAATGAAAATGTTTCATCCACGCGACGACGTGTGTTTCTTTCAGTGTATGTTGGTGGAGTCACAGGATCACCCTGTATGATGTTAATGAAGTATTTGAAGAAGAAAAAGCTAATGATGGAGGGCAGTCTGGAAGCAACGTGCCTGTGGACACCATAAGTTCTGAATCAGAGTCAGATTCGGACGATTCGGAGGACGATTTGGATCCACAACTTAAGAGAGTGCGATTTGCAAGTCCAGGGTCATCAACATTATAAACATAATACGAATATTTTTTTTTAATATTTTTGTAATAGATAGCGTAGTATGTCAATGTTGAAGTAAATAAAAAACAAATGAAATTAAAAAACGGTGTTAAGAATAATTCCCAGGAAGTTTATATGTTCTAGAAATTTGTTTACTGAGATCTTAGGTAAATTTTTGTAGTTGATTGTTTCCTTGAATTTTGAACGGTTTGCTACCTTTGGACCTGAACACGGGAAGAAAGGTAAAAAAAAACCGAATTTTTTTAAGTTTTTTGCGATTTTGATCTGGAAGGTGAAGTTTTTTGGATTTTATATGTTCGCAATGACAAGAGCTACAACTTTGCCTCAGAGAGTAAATCGAAATTCTGAACGGTTTGCAAGACATGAGCCTGAGAAAATGATCACATTTTTACGAAAATGATACCGAGGCCCCAAATCTTTGGCGGCACATAAAAAAAAAGTGCATAACTTTGGGAAAAATTGGGAACACGGGTCTTTTTTTTTTAGTCTTTTATCACGTAGTGGTGTCCGTATATGGTTATTTTGCCATGACTTAAAAAATTACACACAGTGTTTTGAACGGTTTGCTGCCTACAGACCTGAGCAGGGGAATTTTTCAAAGTTTGTTTTGCAATATGCTCTTTATGACAATATGCTCTTTATGACGGTTTGCAAGATATCAGCCTGACAAAGTGATCACTTTTTTGCAAAAAATTACACCGAGGTCCCAAAATTTTTGGGGTCCCATAAAAAAAAGTACACGACTTTGGGCAAAACTGGTAGACACGGTTGTTTTTTTTTTGGTCTTTTATCACGAAGTGATGTCCGTATATGGTTATATTTTTTCGTGTTGCACTGTATAATTTTAATCAATCAACTTCAGTCATATCTCTAGAACTGCTCCATACTGCTCTAAATTCGCAATCTCGTTAAAACATTCCTCTGGAAAAATTAGTCCGAAAATGTAATAGCTGTCTTCGGATAATAAACTCTTGTAGCTACAAAGCTCAACTATCTGCCTAAAAACAACAACTATACTGGGGTGATATTATAACATTATTTTACATCCACCGCCTTTCTCCCCTCATATAGATATGTACATGTAAGTATATCCTCATGGCATGAGTGCTTCCGAAAAAAACTTTATGTTCCTTCATTATTAACATGCGGTTTTGGAAATCTTCTAATGTATAACTTTTTACATCAATTCACCTGCAATTTGAATAAATTTGCAAAGTTTCATTAAGATTCTGCTCCTGACTTCCTTCCAAACAAGTAAAACAATTTGCGAAGAAAATTTTATTAAATTGTTTGCTCACCAAACGCTTCAGCCAAATATTGAAATGACTTTAACAAAATCCCACTGACGTCTCATCAACCAACTTAGATAAAACCATTAACCTTAAATAACAAAACTCTTTTCGGCTTAATTTGATATTGTTGAATGGATGAACGAGGGATATTAAGTCCTCATATGAGAATTTCATTAGTCGATATTAAATGTTCGGTACCAACTTGAAAGACTATAAGAACTCTTCAAAACGTTTTCTCACCACTGTTCATCTGCGAGTGTGGGAAAACAATTGCTAATATGAAAAAGAAGCCACAATAGAAAGCGTACAAGAAACAACAAGTAATGCAAAACCAGAAAAGGGAAAACAATCCTAGAAATGTCTTTAGATATTTCATTTAAGCCAATCATGCTTTCAATTTTTTTCTTCTGTAACTCCTTAAATACACCGAGATACATATGCACATTCTCATATAAGGAGTAGAATCCATTTGGTACATACCAAAGTATATGTATGGTGGGAAAACTACAGTGATGTCAAGTAAAAAAGCACAGGATTTTTATTAATTATATTAATGAGAATTCCGTTACTCACATATTTGAAGAATACCAAGCACTAACATTGGAAACACTTTCATCCACAACTCTTTTTTATCATGTCGAAAAGTCATTGGTTTTCAACAGGCATGATATAGTTTTGTTTTGTCATTACAAAACAACAAAACAAGAGGTTGCCATCAAAAATATTGTTGTTCCAAGCTCGCGGCACTCAACGTCAAGTTTCATTATTTCCCTAGCGGGAGTTTTTTAGTCGATCTGTTTTTTAAACATATTTACAAATTGTCTCAAACCAAATCATGCCTGTTTAATGCCAATGGTTTTTCGATATGATAAAAAGCGATGTGGCAGATGGCGACGTCTTGCTGAAACCACATGTCGTTCAGTTCCATTCCGTCTAGTTGCGACCACAAGAATTCTGTTATCATGTTCCTGTACTGAATGCCGTTCACAGTCACTGCAATTTCGGTCCCATCAATAAAAACGTAAGGTACAATCACGCCGCCTGACCAAAATCCGCAACAGACAGTTGTTCGTTGTGGGTGCGTTTATTTTGCAAGGATTGCAAGAGAATTTCCTGAGCCACATATTCGACAATTTTGTTTATTCATGAAGCCATTCAATTGGAAATGCACTTCATCGGAGAAGATGACATTATTTTGTTGGAAAATTGTCATTGACTTCACTTTGCTCCATTAGCCATTGAAGGAGTTGCCGCCTGAGAAAGCTGAATTTTGTACGCATGAAGGTGGAGGTTTTCTTGTCAATATTCGCTGCGTAGTACTTTGTAAAATTGGAAGTTGTTGAGAACGATGCCGAATTTATGTTTTCGGGTTTTCGGTGACACTCTTGTTTACAGCGGCAATGGTTTCAAGAAACCGACCGATATGTTGAGGTGTCTAACTGTCCATAATCGACCAAGTTTCTTAAAATTTGTTAACCACTCTTCGACTCAGTGGAAAGAAAGAAATCGCACGGCGTTAATTCGAATGAGCTTAGTTGACATCAGATTTTCTTGAGATAATTTCATCTTGAAGTCGATTATTTCATGCGCGGTGTGGCAGGTGGCGCCGTTTTGCTGAAACAACATGTCTACCAGATCCATGTAGTCCAGTTGAGGCCACAAGAACTCGGTTATGCTGTTCATGTAACGAATGCCGTTCATAGTCACTGCATTTTCGGCCTCATCATCAAAAAAATTAAGGCGTTGTTCTTTCGTAAAGCGCACCATTTTTAATGATCGGAATAAACATATGTGAAAGCTGCCAAATTTCATAGTTGCCACTTTCACAAAAAAAAAAAATTACACTAAATTTAAAATAAGCGATCTTCCTGAGACACCCGTTACATAAATTGTTATTTCTTCGCCTACTAAATATTTCCTGATCAGAACTCGAACCCAGGCAAATTGTCATTTTCCTACCACGAGTATATGAATTGAGCCATGGAAATAATTTCTTCTGTTAGACTTATTTTTTTTTCTGCGGAAGCAGTAATACAATGGAAAGTCATTACATAGTAAGTTGATCTACAACATATGTAGGAAACAGGTACTACAAATTCTTCCAGGTTATTGGTACTTCAAGCTGGCAGGTTGTTGGTTGAAGTTACAAATTCAAATATCAGATGGCTTAAGTCATTTAACAAAAGATTGGTAATCTGTTTCTTCTAAAATAATTCTTATTTAAAATTGTTTTGGAAAAGAAAATACAGTGTTTCAAATAAATAATTGAAAATTAACAAGTCAACAAAAGTAAAAAAAAATTCAGAAGTGATTGAAAATAGCATTTTTGAAAGTAATTTATACAATACCTGTATTCCGAAATATCCAAAGTACTGTGAGTATTGAGTAGATTGACTCATTTCTAAGCTACCAGTGACACCAAGTTTTCGATATTTAAAACTTAACTGCAAAGGAAAAATATGTGTGTTTTCGATTTTATGTTATTAACTACCACAAGCGGATCAGGTAAAATTATAAATTTATGAAGGAAATTTGTGTTACGAAATAACAAAACGTGTCTAGAATTTAATGGTAATTTTGATGGTCATATTTATTTCTAGAAAGAAGCCTTAGGAAAAATATATCAAGGATTGAGACTGAAAATGATGTGGAGCACAGATGGAAGTGCGAAGCAAATGGAATATTTGTGTGTGGGGTCTCAACCAAACCAACAAATTATAAAAGTAAATGCTTATGGCTAGGACATGGGACTGTCCTCGGAGGTGGAAAGTTGCTGATAGTCATTCACTTGGGAGTGGCCAGAAATGATTCCTTCATTGGGCAGTCCAATCAGCTCACTACTTCCACGAAGTATGTCCTTGGCAATGGCTTATCGGAAACCTCCGTTAGCTAGCTAAAGTTAGAAGGCGACAGGAATGAGCAATCTGAGTGGTAATGCGATCACTGATACATCTCAGGATTTTTAGGTGACCCTGTCACTAAAGCTCTTTGAAGTAGTCGACATATTCTTCTGTCCTTTGAAGGCGGAAGAGCCAACACCCCCGGATCAAAATTGAAGAAACCAAAATCCAGTTTCGACACACTGCATTCTAGGCAGCGTCTGTAATGGGCGGCTGAAACATAATCATCCTGGCAGTAGGTAAAATGCAAACCACAGTGTGCTGGGTTTGCCTCCCGCCAACGTTATATTAGCTATGAAAATACACGAAAAAAATAATGAACAAAGAAACACCCCAACTGTTGACGACTTTCGCAAACATTATAAGGACCATGATTTAAGGATATGTACCTGCAATGTGCGAATGCGATACAGGACTGGTGCCACTTTCCAACTGCAGTATGTCCTCGGAAAATATAAAGCTGACATCACAGCGATCCAGGAAATGCGCTGGGCAGGATATGGTTGCACCAGAAAGAAAAACTTCGATATTTACTACAGCTGCTATGAGCGAAAATACGAATTTGGGTGCGGATTTATAGTTGGCAAGAGACTGTGACACCTAGTTTCAAGGTTCATCCCAGTGAGTGTCCGCATAGCCACAATTCGCATCAAAGCGAAATATTTCAACAACTCGTTAATTTGTGTTGTGTGCACGCACCGATAGAGGACAAAGATGATTAGGTCAAAGAAACATTTTATAAGCATCTGCAGGAAGCATATGAACGCTGCCCTGACCACGACATTAAGATTATTCTTGGCGATTTTAATGCCAAATTGGGAAAGGAAAGTGTCTTTCGACCAACCATCGGTAATTACAGTCTACATGATACCACCTCCGATAATGGAAAAAGACTGATAGACTTCGCCGCTGCAAAGAACATGGTAGTTAGTAGCACACGATTCCAGCATAAGTACATTCATAAGGTGACCTGAATATTTCCTGATCAGCGGACGAAGAACCAGATTGATCACTTGGTAATATATGGAAGGCACTCTTCTAGTGTAATGGTTGGTCCTGTGATTCGAGGCGCCAATATCGACTCGGATCATTACCTGGTGGCTGCGAAAGTTCGCACAAGACTGAGCTGGCCGAAAAACGTAAGAAGCCGAACACAGGAAAAGCGGATATTGAGAAGCTACAAATTCCTGAGATATCAATTTCCTATCGACAGAAACTCTTTCTCCTGCTAGAGCAGATCACCCTCCTCCCGAAAACCCAGATGCGCAGTGGAAGCACATCTCCCATTCTTTGGAAACCGCTGCAAGGACTGAACTTGGCTATCAACAACCGCAGAAGGATAAGCCATGGTACGACGAAGAATGTCGCATTGCAACTGATGAAAAAGACGCTGCACGTATTACACCGACATAGTCAGTTACATCGCGTGCTGCGAGTGAGCGGTACAAGAAGCTAAGAAGGCAGGAAAACCGAATATTTAGTCGGAAATAATGGCAGTTGGAGCAGAGGGACAGTGAAAAACCGAAAGATTCCAGAATCAAATTGGGCCAATTGCATTGGCTAGGCCATATTATCACAATGGATGAAGCCACCGCGAAAGGTTTCCGATAACGTACCCGATGGAAGCAGGAAAAGAGGACGACCAAGACTCCGCTGGAAAGACCAAACAATTAATTGTTTGTTTAATTAATATATGTAAGACATCTGACCTCATGAGGTTGTAAAATAGTCAATAAAAGTTCAGTTCAGGTTCAGCCCCTGTCAAATATTTTTTTATAGGCTAAGGATGTTTTTCATATTACAGTTGCAATCTTCGACTGTCATTCTGCGATTCAAGGTAGAAAAGTTGGGGTAACTCTCTTAAAATTTTTTGAAATAAAGCGGATACGGTGTCTTTGGCCTGTATAACTTACTCCAATCAGTCGTATGAAACCAGACACATAGAAAGCTGGACATCGGAAAACTGCAAATACCAGACATGAAAATGTTCAATCAGATACTGGCGCAGGACACCAGCCTCCCTTATGCAAAACCGCTTAAAGACAAACCATGATACAATGAAGAGTGTCGCATGGCAAGATATGAAAAGAACAATGCACATACGGCAACGCTTCAGTCAGTTGCAACGCCAGCAGCGATTGAGCGGTATAAGCAGAAAAGGAGAGAGGACACCCGTTTGTTTAGGATGAAAGAACAGTTGTGAAGAAAGCGCGAGAGAGAGTGAGCAAATTGAAACTTACAAAAGGTAGAATAAGGCTACCCAAAAGTACAAAGCCAAGCGAATCGTAATAGATCAGGGCTCCATTTTGTAGAGATAAGAACAAAAATCTTGTCACAGATGTGCGTAATATATTGGGAATATGGAGAGAACACTATAGGTCAATATACAACTGCAATTTTCCGGATTAAGAACAACAAAGACGATGGCGCGGATGGACGACCGGTTGAACTGTTTAAGGCTGGCGGCAATGAGTTGGAAAGATGCATGCATCAGATCATATTCAAAATCTGGCTAGACGAATGTATGCCCGACAATTGGAGTCTTGGCATACTGTATCCTATTTTCGAAAAAGGTAACCCGCATATGCCTATGTATAAACTATCGTGGAATAAGTCTTTTATCCATCGCATACTAGGTCCTCTCGAGTGTAAAGCGTTTGATGTAGTCCTAATCGGACCTTACCAGTATGGCTTTAGGCCTGGAAAGTGAATATTGCGACAAATTCTGATGCAACACCGTGAAAAACAAATCAACACCTACCACCCTTGTTTAGATTATAAGGCTGCCTTCGATAGCCTGAGTCGGGGAAAACTGTACCAAGCTTTTTCGGAGCTTGGTATTCCTGCTAAGCTGAACCGCCTTTGCTTAATGACACTGACGGACACGCAATCCTCAGTAAAGATTGGCAAAGATCTCATTGAACAATTTAGTGCGAGGCGAGACCTCAGGCACAGCAATACCCTATCATGCGACCTCTTCAACATTTTAATTGAGATCGTCGTGAGATAACCTGCAGTGAGTAGGAATAAAACGATCAAAAAGTAGCAAAGTATTTTTGTCAGTAAACGAGAACAAGACAAAGTTAATAGTTTCGGCAAACAGAACATCTACCCGATTGGATGAAAGGGTGAACGTTGAAAACTGTTATAATTTCGAGGCAGTGACCGAAGGTATTTTCCTCGCATCTGCCGTGAATAGAAGCAATATCGTCAGTCAGGAGATCAAACGGTGAATTATTCTTGCAAACGGGTATTATTTAGAGATAAGATTCTCTCGCGAGAAACGAAGATAAAACTATATCAGACCCCCATACAACCTGTTTTGATTTATGGTGCAGAATCCTGGGTCATATCGAATCCTGATGAAACAGTACTCGGAGTCTTCGAGAGAAAAATGCTCCGAAACATATACGGTCCTATAATAGAAAACGGCTTGTGGCGACGACTGATGAACCACGGATTGTATAGTCTGTATCCCGACATCGACTTAGTCATGCGTATCAATATAACGCATTAACTCTGGCTTTGCCAGTACGAAAGTTATTCACAGACGCACTCGAAGGATATCGAGAAATAGGACGACCAAGACTTCGCTGAAAAGACCAGTTTGAATATTGCCTGCGAAAGTTGGGTGTTACTAACTGGAGAAGAAAGTTAAAGATCGAGCCGGTTGGAGAAATATGTTGTCCTCATTTTGTAATACCCTTGACCTCTCTGGGTTGTTTGAGGCCACCTCAGTAAGTAAGCAAGTATAGGCGGGTGCCCCAACGTCTACATTACAACTTCTAAGCCGGTGTAAGAAGACAGAGATGACTTTGCCCAGTGATGATATTCTTGCCGGCTCTATTACATCTGTTCGCCAACGCCGGAATATGAAATGTGTGTACTGTTCGGTCGATATTTTAATTGGTAACGATCTGCAGTAATAAATAAATAAATGGTTTCCCGTTACATCCCACGAGGGCATTAGGGAGAGCTTCTGACAACCAGTGAACTGTGCGCGTTCTAGTTTTGCACTCACTGATTGGGACCTACAGTTTAACACCTGTTCCGAACGGTATTTTGAGATGCTTTTTCGTGGCTAACTAAGCGAGGTGACCGCCGACGAAAGAAATTTAAGGTGGTCAGAGTAGGGATAGAACCCACATCCTCATGCACAAGAGCAGCGCAAACTACCATTGCACCACCGACGGCCACTGATCTGCAGTAATACGTGACCTTAATCTAGAGGCCAGGCTACGCGGTTTTTCCGAAATTCGCACCTCTGTTTCATCCAATGGTAAATAAGTCGAGCGACACTCTACAGAGCAAACACGTTCACAAGCCGGACTATCCGTTTGTGGAATATTATTACACCTTCCGTTTCCCACATATAACTTGCGATGAAGATAGTGTAAACACAGCTACTAAGATAATATATCACAGTGTACTTAATCCTTCTATTGATAGCATTTATTTCACTGATAAAAGTGTCTGCTTTGATTTAATATCATTTTGGCAACACTGTCAGAAGAACACCATTATTTAGTATTTTGCTCTAAATATATTTTCTTTATCCTACACTTGACTAAGGTACCTGCACATTAACGAGAAGCGAAGTCAACACGCATCCCTGATATATTTCACTACTTCGCCGTTCATCAGATTGAGATTTTGTACTCTTCACCCAGACAATACAAGCAATTTCGAATCCCACAGTGTAATGCAAATACAAGGTGGCGCAAAAGTAATCCTCCTATCAGAAAATGCTATAAATTTTGCGATTGGCCCCTAATGTCAGTTCTGTTTTGACAATTGTGCAGTAAACACATGCGAAATACACGTCAATAAACAATGTTACGCTACACTGCTCCAGAACGCGGAATATTGTTGACTGTTTATTTGACCAATAATCGGTCGGTGACTTTGGCACAACGTGAATTTCGTCGCAGATTTCCTGGCCGTCCAACGCCTACTGGTGAAACACTGCGACGTTTAGCCGCTCGCCTCGAAGAGACTGGCACAACACGAGATGCTGCCAGGCGTGGCAGACCCCGGAGTAGCCGTTCTGCAGAGAATATTGCTGCTGTAGCCGAGGATGTCATGGATGCGCCGTCGGCATCGACCAGACGACGTGCCACGCAAATGGGTATCAGTCGACGGTCTTTACAGCGAATTTTGGTACAAGATTTGAAGATGTTCCGTACAAAGTCCAGACGGTGCATCAGCTGTTAGCTGCTGACCGCCAATCGCGTCTAACATACGCTCAAGCCATCCTTATTCACCACCAAGAGGAAGATGATTTTTCATCAAAAATAATCATGAGTGATGAGGCCCATTTCCATCTTAGCGGGTACGTAAATAACCAAAATTTACGCTTCTGGGGCACTGAAAATCCGCGTGTAACCCACGAAGAGCCATTACACCCGCTCAAAGTCACTGTATGTTTTCGCTGGAGGAGTCATCGGACCTTTTTTCTTCGAAGACGTCGCGGGCCAAACGGTTACTGTGAATGGTGAGCGCTACAAGCAATGATCAACGAGTTCTTTTGCCGCAACTTGATGAATTGGGATTGGAAAACATGTGGTTCCAACAGGACGGTGCAACGGCACACACTGCACGTGCCACAACCGATATGCTGAAGGATGCATTTCCCGGGCGCCTAATCTCCCGTTTTGGCGATTTGCACTGGCCAGCAAGATCGCCTGATTTGACCGCTCCAGACTTCTTTTTGTGGGGCTTTTTGAAGTCGCGGGTTTATGTCAACAAGCCTCAGACTCTTGCAGCTCTTAAAGACAATATCCGTCAAGAATGTGAGGACGTATCGCCGGAAGTTTTGGCCAAAGTGATGGAAAATGCCATAAAAACGGCTCAAATGACAATCAACTGTGGCGGCGGCCATTTACATGACATCATATTCTCCACTTGATGTAAAAAAAATTAAAACACCAAATAAAAATAATCCACAAGAAGAATCAAAGTTTTTAATTTTTTTTTAAATTACAGCCAAAAAACATCGGAAGTTTACTTTTGCGCCACCTTGTATATGACTTTTGATAATATGGGTTATCATTGCCAAAAGTCATGTTTAGTGTTGGATCGAAATAAATCGCAATGTTAGGTTAACATATAGATCATTTAATTCAAACCCCATAGTTTGAAGTTATTGTTAATAAGAGATTATCATCTGTATATTTTTTTGGACTGTATACAAATAAATATTTTTGAAATTGGCAACTCTAGTAAACCTTACCGTCATTTCTGTACTAAATTCAAATTGTCTGCTACATTAATGCTCTATCCTGCACTTACAAATAACAAAAAAGAAAAAAAAACAAAAGCACGAACACAACCTACACCACATGGAAATTACACCCATAACAGAAGGGATGATGCTGTGCAAGTTATTTGTCTGAATCATGTAAAGAAAAGTGAAGTGAACCTAAGCAGAACTCAATTTAAAACATGTGTGAAAATATGTCTACTTAAGGCAAAATTCCTGATTTTCGTGTTAACAAAATTGTGGAATTTTTGCATGTTTTCTTTCAATTTCCCTTGGTTCATCTAACATCTACTCGTACTTGTTCATCTTCTTCAACCCCAGTGCAAGTGGGAATTTTGCAAAGAATTCGCATATGATTTCTTTAGTGCAATGAGGACCAACAACGACTTGAGCTAACATTGTTTTGTGTTCTCTATGTGGATTCGTTTATAACCAGACGAATAACAACATTTAACAGAAGTAAGTGAGAGGAAACTTTGATTTGCAATAAACATACATGTTAATTTAGTTATAGACGCATTTGAGAACTATTTACCAACATCAGAAATGTTTTAGGAATGCTTTGTACTCAGTACCCTCCGGAATATTTTGTTTCTGTTTAACCATGCAAGAATCTATTCAAAGAACATAATTTTCAGAATATCTTAAAACTGCTAGCAGGAAATTAAAATTTCAAAGAAAATCTCATTGCTAAGTTGTTAGGTCAAACCAGGTGAAGGGTGCTTGTTTTAGTGCAGACAAGAAATTGTTTAATGTTTAAAAATTACTATGCATATATGTATGTGTGAGTATAAATCCATTCTCGATGTTGACAACTATATCCCCACCAAATTTTAATAAACATTAAAACTATTTTCGATACATAATGTTCAAAATAAAATCATCAAAATTTTATATCGAACATTTTATATAGAAAATGGGTTTAATTTTTATTAAAATTTGGTGGCGATATAGTTTACAACATTGGAAAGGATCCGTTCACTTTTTGATATTTTAACTGCATCCTAGTTGTGTTTTGTACTAGGATTTTATTGTCAAATGTTACTTAACATGGATAATTTAAGAATCAATAAAGTTTTGCAACAAACGATCATTTGGCTAGAGTTATTTAGTAACAACGACTACAACATGCATTTTTTCACTCAAAATTACATATAAATGGATTTATTGGATTTAATATTTCATACTAAAATAGTTAATTTCATGCTATGTGAAATATTTTGGCAAACACTCACAGAATTAATCGTTTGGAAAGAGGTTGTAGCAACCGTAAAGTCGGCTGTTGCCTTCGACCAAATTGAGGTTATCACTAAAGAATTTAGTCCCCACCACTGAAATTCGGTTGAAGCAAACTCCAATAGGTTGTTTGTTGTGGCAACCTCTAATGCGGTTGTGACAACCTCTAATGCGGTTGTGACATCCTCAAATGCGGTTGTCACAACTTCTAATGCGGTTGTGACAACCTCTAACACGGTTGTCCAATTTGGATATGAATATATCTAATTTGCATGTGACAATCTCTAAATTCGCTTGCGGCTAAGTCAATTTTTTTCTGGGGTTGTAATTGCGAACTGATGAAAGAAACTGAAGCAAGGCAATATAATTCTGCACAACAGAATACGGTAACAATCTTTGGCACATGGAGTAGAATGCGTATTACACAATGGAATGTACGAACTCTTCGTGAGTCATCAAGGCTTGAACAACTAGAAAAGATCAAACGTTAAAGTATAAGAAGTCTTAGGGATAAGCGAAATGAAGTGAAATGACAGTGGCAAACTTATCCCGGTAAATGGACATACTGTACTCTACAGCGGAATAATAAATGGCGGCGAAAGTGGAGCTGAAATCAAAATATCAAAGCAAATCAAGAATAAAAAACAATATTGGACCGTGTGATTATCTATATCCCCCAGAAGACGCAGAAGATACTGAGAAGGATGAATTCTACGCACAAGTAACATCGACGCTCAATGAGATTCGAAGAGGTGATATCATCATACTCACGGCTGATGAGCGAAGTCTGTTTAAAGTCTCTCTCTGGCCGTCGGTGGTGCAATGGCTCTTGTGCATGAAAATGTGGGTTCGATTCCTACTCTGACCACCTTACATTTCCTTCGACAACGGCCACCTCGCTTAGTGATGGCGACACTATCGAGTATTTAGTCCTGAAAAAGCTTCTCAAAATACCGTTCGGAAACGTACACTGAACGGTAAAGAATCGCAACACGGATGAAAATGTTCATCACCCCAACAACTTTTGTCATCGAAAGTGAGCTAACGTCATCAATTGCAAATTGTTCGTTATTGTGGTGAAACTATGGTTGTTTCTGCAATGAATTTGCTTCATTATTGCAACAACTTTGTTTCGTTGCTGCAATAACTTGTTTCATTGTTGCAATGAATAAGTATCGTGCTTGCAAGGAATTTGTTCATTGCAGCTACGAATTTGTTTCATTGCTGCTACGAATTTGTTTCATTGGTGCAACAAATTTAAGTCAGTGTTGCAATGAATTTGTTTCATTAATTCAATGATTTTGTTTCATTTAAATTATTTATTGACAATTATACATAAATACACTGTTAGTATTACATTGCAGGTGTTTTGATAACAATTTTTTGAATTTTTGTTTTCGAATATCTATTTGCTAACCGTCTGGAGAAGATTGTGGTAGTCGAGAGGTTGAGTGTTACTGTGGCCGTCGTATTCAGGTTCTGCAATTAAAAACATATACGAGGAGTTTATTGTTAAGATTTATATTTAAGATATATACATATCTATGTCTGTACTTACCATGAACTTATCTCTACTCCCCTACGCTCTACTCCTCTATCATAGAACAACATCCTTGTTTTGTTAAATCATGCAATTGTTGTTGGGTTGAGGGTTTTGATATTCAATTCTCAGTTATCGCTCTGTATGCAATTTCTTCAACTGCTCTTTTACTTGTACGATTGTACGTTGAATTGTTATTTTTTATGTTCGTCGTACTTGAAACACTTTGTTTCTTTGACGTTTTCGTTTTCATTGACTTCGACTGCTCGCACCAATGTATGTGGCTTTCGTTTTTTTTCTGAATCCAAATACCAACACAACGAAACAGGCGCGACCGAATTATAATTAAAACACAAAAAACACGAACCTTTTATTGCGACTTGTACCGTCACGCGCATACACACGCACAAATGTTCAGTTACATATTTCGAGGTAGTTTTTCTGCTATCGATGCGTCACTTTCCTTGCTCTCGTATTGCTCGTTGCATTCCCTTTATTTATCTATTTTATTTATAGATTCGCAAGTGACACAAACGATTAGAGCAAACACATAAATTCACACAATTTAATTTCCACAATAAAAGATTATTACTAAGTATGTATCTGTTTTTAAAAAATGTATTTAAATTATTCGGGCGGAGATATAATATGTCTGATTTGAACTATGAAATATGAACTGATTTAAGATGTGTACGTGACCCAACACTCACACTCACCATTTTCTCTTGCTGGCCTCTTTTTTACGCTCGCTCATTTTCTCGACTGCTTCTCTCTCTATACCATCATAAAAAAATAAGACAAACCTCCACAATAAATAAAGTAGTTTAAAACTCATGCCTTTACCTGTTTTTTAATTTTCAACCCAATTTTCTACAAAATTCAAATTAAATAAAATTGTTGCCGGAACGACAGTAAGCAAGTTGTTGCAGCAACGAAATGAAAAATTGTCAAAGAAATCAAGTATGAAATTTGTCGTTGCAGCGACTACCAAATTGTCGGATATACGACACTTTTCACTATAACAACGTAAAAATATTAACGAAAATTGTTCATCCATGCGACGAAGCGTTTTTCTTCCAGTGTAATAAAACTGTAGGTCCCAATTAGTGATTGAAAAATTAGGAAGCGCACATTTCACTGGGTGTGAAAAGCTCTTCTCAATCCCTTCATGGGATGTAATGGGAAACGGGTTTTATCTGTTCAAAGAGAAGGAGAATAACATGGATTCTCTCACGCCAATTCCAAGATTTGGATTATGTGGACGACATTTGTCTACTCTCGCGTCAAAACTGTAAGACTTGGAAAGATTGGCTCGCAATGTTGGACTTGCAATAAATATCAAGAAACCCAAAGCCATGAGAATCAACAATACTAGCACAGAAAACATCATGCTACAAAGGCCAACCAGTCGAGTATGTAGATAGCTTCTGCCATCTAGGAACTATAATGTCGGCTTCGCAGGTACAGACTTAATCAACGGGCTCAGTAAGGTGAGATCAACATTCGGGAGACTGCACTCAGTATGGAGAAGCTGATACATATCCAGACGAACTAAGCGCAGAATATTCAACTCTATTGTACGGTAGTGAAACCCAGCTTGTATCGCATAACATCACGCAAATGCCTCAGGTATTCATGCACAATTATATATACTACAGTGTACCCATTGGGTCGAAATCCAATAAAGAATAAATTGTGAAATCGGTTAACCGGTTTTATTGATCTCAACCGCATGCTGTAAATTTCCCCATACCCCGGAAACCGGTTTTTGTACGTCTCCGGTTAGCACACTGTGTCAAATATCCTCAAATAGATTACAAATTATATAAAAATAGGACTGTGTACGATTTTTGCACCGAGAGCGAGTCTGCATAAATTTGATACGCTTACAAACTTACAAACTACAAATATCTCATACTATTATAGTCTGAGAGTCTATAGTTTTTGATGTGTTAACATCTATAGCGGCGTATAGGGATTAAATCTATCAAAGTCAGATTTTATGCTGCTGCTAAAGCCAGATTTTATGCTGCTTCTAAAACCAGATTTTCTGCGACTGGTGACACACTAATACGTCAGCTACATTATGGTGATACACTAATACGTCAGCTACTTCGTACAAAGTATGTGTGATGTTGTGTGTTTGGTTGTTTCGTTGTTGTTGCTATGGCGAAACAAAGCGAGTCATTTGATGTTCAGCATTGCCCGGTGTATACAAAAAACTATTAGTTTTTATTTTCCAATGTAACATTTACTAATGTGCTCATAGAAATCGAACAGGTACCGTGTAGCAAAAAGGTGTTAACACATCATCCGTGAGTTCGAACACTCATTGATTTTTTTTTTAAGAGGAACTTTTTTCTCAATGATATTACTTCAAAATTTCCACAATTTACGTTACTTTTAATAGATTCAATATGATTTTGTCGAATTATTTATGGAAATGGGGTGAGGATAGAGGGCAACAGCTTAAAGTTTGTAATCTTCTCAAAATCCTCTACATTTCTTACTCAGCCGTCAAACATTAATTCGGAAGTGTTCTGCCTCTAATTTGTCTCAAAGTTCTTAGCGTTTTTGACTTCCCAGCAAATGTTATAGCCAAATATCTCAACATTTTGAGGGGATAGTGAAAAACGGTAAATGTTTGTTTAACACAATTCAGATTTTTGGTCACACACAGTGTAATACGATTTTAAAATTCAAAATTTTAATTGATAATTTATTTCAATACCCAAGAATATGATGACACTTAAAAATGCTAGCGTGGACCGGGTGAGATATTTAAGCGGCAACTAGAGTTCTGACGATAAATGTGCTAACAAAACTAGAATTATAAAATATCACAATTTAGTTTGGAAAAGCGATTATGATGATATACAAGGTGTTTCGAAAGAAGTCATCCGATGTTGTTTGGCTCTCATTTTTTTTTCTAAATGTAAAACTTCGATTCTGTTTTTTGATTATGTTTATTTGAACCTTTCTAATTTTATTGGTTAAGTTGAGAAGACGATATCGGGTAAATGGGCGCCGTCACAATTGATTACTATACGGGCTCGTTTTATGGCATTTTTCATCACATCTGCGAGAACTTCGGGCGACGGATTCTCGCACTCGTGTCGAATGTTGTCCTTGAGGGCTTCCAGAGTCTCGGAATTGGTCACGTAAACACGGGACTTCAAAAAACCCCACAAAAAAAAGCCCGGAACGGTTAAATCGGGCGATTTTGGGGAGCAGTGCAAATCGCCGAAACGAGAGATGAGGCGACCCGGGAACGCCGCCTTCAGAATATCGGTTGTGGCTAGCGCAGTGTATGCCCTTGCTCCGTCCTGTTGGAACCACATATCCTCCAGTCACAATTCGTCGAATTGCCACAGGAAAAACTCGGTTAATATGGCCCTATAGCGCGCCGTCCACTGTTGTCGTTTGACCAGCGGCGTTGTCGAAAAAAAATGGCCCGATGACTCAAGGTTAGTGGCCGGGGAATCGGCGATGGTATTCGCGCTACGCCAACACCACAGACGAATTGTTACGCAAAAAATAGACACGATTATACCTCGTTCTTGGGGAGTGTATCGCTCCGTGGCTTGTTTACTTGTATTCTACATCTGTCTAGTCCACAAATGTCAAAACGGATTTGACATTGGGAGCCTTTTGCAAAAAGAAGAGCATCTTCCACTTTTGAAACACCCCGTATATCATCCAAAACTAAATAATGCAATTATTTAATGACAACATAGTATATGTTTAACTTGTGGTGACTCCAATTAAATACATTCGATTTTTTGGTATATCTTCGTAATTTAAAAAAAAAAAACTTAAACCTTTTAAAAGTATAATAAAAATGCGCAGAAATCGTTTTTATTTTTGGCACAGATATATCGACTATCCAACAAGGACTTTATTCAAAGTTGGGCACCCCAGTCCATGACAACTTTTTCATATACTTGAATACTGCGAATAATGTAAATCCAAATACATTAAGGTTTTGATATTTTACTGAATTTACCTTGAGTGACGCGTAACAAATGATATGTTGTCTCCTTTCTACGGGCGAGTGTTTAAATTGACATAATTGTCACTTCCTTTGCAACAAAATGAACATGCAGAAATTCGATAGTTTATATTTGGGTTAATTACAAATTATGCTTAATTGACACGTACATTAAAATACGAAGACTCCTGTAATTTGCATTCAATATCCAATGTGATTAGGTATATTTCCTTATAAATGCAATACAATGATGTGACAAACAGAAACGAGGACCACAATAACAATCCTGCTGTCAAATTCAATCAGTATTCCAACAAAATATTGTATCCTGGCGTCATTAACAACATGCACGTACTCGTGCATGTAGTCCACATTTACAAGTAATGTGATGCATTGTAAGAAATGGGAGCCATGAAGTGCAGCGAATTGACAGGAGGGGATTTTTGAAAGTTTCGAAATTAAAAGTATCCATTGAAATGTTATTTGTGGACGCAGTGAATATATTGCAGGCAGTTGAAATTAAATGGAGTGACAATTAAAGTTTCAACTTAAATAGAAAAGTAATTTAAAAAAAGTATATAAATTTTGTGGAATTCAAAGTCCACCATTTTGATACCCTCGTATCTTCTACGTGCTTTTGAAATCTGTAGATTTTATGTACATATATTTTGGTTTGTGTATGTGTATAGTCGTAGAAAATACTACGGTCATGAGTCTCCTTGTCCATTTACCAATACCCGGACCATGACCAATACTCGTAACTGAATATTGCTACAATGTAACGTGCCATGATAAAATTTAACAACAATCTTATTTGGAGCATGGATTCAGCAATAATGCTATGAAACGCTGGTGCTAGATGCATGGAGTGACAATCGGTTCCTGTTGTGGCTATATCTCGATGACGACTATGTTGCTGCTGGTGTTGTAATTGTGGTTATCTGTTGCTGCTATTTGTGCTGGTGCCGATTACTTGTTCTTCTTTGTTCGTTACATGGTGTACCTCATAATTAAGTAAAGAACTGAAATTGAAAACTTGACAATAATAGTGATTTCTTGTGTAACCGCATGTTTGTGTTTGTTATCAGTTTTCGTAACTGTTTGCTTCTCAATATTCACAGACATTTGTGTTTCATTTAGTTTTACATCTTTGTAACTTTTTTTTTAACATGTTGTCAATTTTTAGTATGGATTGTTACAACACGCGGAGCTGGAAATTCAGAAATTCAGTGACAGGCTACGGGCTCCCCAATATTCAAAACTAATTTCTTTAAATTAAAACTATAATAGTTTAAAACGCCAACCTGTACTTTTGCAAGCTGAGCTTCTTTATAGAGTAAGCCACTATAAAAGGGGCGGCCGGAAGACGGGCCCCAGGAAATAACACCTGAAATGTAAAATGAAAATGGGCCCCAAATGTAGGGTTTGTTTTCATTATGAAGGTGGCCAGCAAATTTCAAAATGAAATAGCCTCCCAAGCAATGATGAAGTGCCCAAAAAATTGTGAAGCACGACCCCAAATATTTTAGTGGGGGCGGCTTTCATTTTTCTGTTTTAAATCGTTTAAAAATAAGCGCAAGAGGATCCCAAAATAATTATTTGTTGTATACTGATTAAATTTGGGGTCAGATTTCACTGACCCTTTGGGGTGTATTTTCTTGAAATGTAATTTTAAAGAATAGAAATTGCACCCCAGGAAAATCGGCCCCAATTGGAAAAAATTAGTTTTGTTTTATCCGTCGATTTGATTAATTGCAGAATGGATATACAATACGCACATAAACATATTCCATGATACATTAAACAAAATAAGATAGAATAGTATAGTCAGTTCAAATATTTGTCTCATTTTTTTTTTGACATTTTTTGGTAAAATTTTGTTCATATCTTTCTAAAACAATAAAATATAGTCAATTAAAATTTCTGTTGATCGTGTGTTGAAGCGCCCGCAAGCAAAAAATTCTTCATAAAAAAAATCGCGCGATTGGGGCCCAATTTAATTTGTTTGTTATGGCCGTCGGTGGTGCAATGGTTAGTGTGCGCGCCTCTTGTACATGAGATCCTGGGTTCGAACCCTGCTCTGACCACCTTTAAAAAAAATTTCTTTCGGCGGTGGTCACCTCGCATAGTGATGGCGACACAATCGAGTATATAGCCACGAAAAAGCTTCTCAAAATACCGTTCGGAATCGGTGTAAAACTGTAGGTCATCATCAGTGAGTGAAAACTGGAAAGCGCACAGCTCAGTGATTGTGAGAAGCTCTCCCCTGTCCCTTCATGGGATGTAATGGGAAACCATTTTTTTATTTATTTAATTTCATTTGTTATTATGGGGTGTTTTATCATTAAGTTTAATAGTAGCAATACGAAATTGCACCCCGAAAAATTACACCCCAATTTAGTTATGAAACAACACCCCAAAACTTGAAGACGGACCCCAAGAAAAATTAAAATGAGCCCCAAAAAATAAATGGGGTCCACTTTCATGGGGCCCACATTCATAATGAAAAAACTCCCCAACTGTAAGCGAAAATGGGCCCCAAATGTACGAAATAACACCCCAAAATTTCGTGTTGTTGTAACTTGTGTATTGGTTTGGGGCCCATTTTCATTTTGCAATTGGGGTGTTACTTCCTGGGGCCAGTCTTCATTCCGCCTATAAAAGGACGTGTCTTCTTGGCGCGAAGATACAAATTTTTTCAATATCTCACATAAAGTTTCTACGATGTTTTCTATGCCTTTCATGGTTAGTGTGCGCGGCTCTTGTACATGCGATCGCAGGTTCGATCCCTGCTCTGACCACCTTAAATTTTGTTCAACGGCGATCACCTTGCTTGGTGACGGCGACACAATCGAGTATTTAACCATGAAAAAGCTTCTCAAAATATCGTTCGGAACCGGGGTACAACTGTAGGTCCCAATCAATAAGTTTTAAAACCAGAATGCGCACATCTCACTGATTGTGACAAAAAATCTCCTCAATCCCTTCATGGGATGTTATGGGACACCATTTTTTGTCACACCTGGACAAAGACGTCTTCGTATCAGGGAATGCACTACAATACTATTTTCAATTAAATACCCAAAAAACCCAATTTAAATTTAAATCATTTTGAAATCAATATAAATTCAAATATATTTTAGATATTTCTATGTGTCTGCGTGAACAATTAATCAGCTGTCAGTGGCCAAATTATTTTTAAGTGAATGACTTTTTGATCAACCCTCAATTTTTTCTTTACCTTGCATTTTGTTTGGAAAATGAAATGGTGAGTCTTTGCCGCAAGATAAACTTGCTTTACAACAACCTACTCGTTCGACCAAAAATATTAAAAAAATCAAAATTTCTTGAACTCATAATTTAAGGGTTCTTTTCGGACTTGTTTTCCTTATTGTTTTTTTTTTTTTTTTTGTGAATTTCCTTAAAATCACAAAAAAACGCCATGCATTTCTCGGTACAAGTTCCAGCTGTGTGTTGAAAAGAAAAAGATCGAAGTATTAAAGTTTTAACAAGCATATGAAACATAAAACTTTTATAACGAACTTAGTTATATGACCTCCATCTTTGTCTTTATCCAACAGAGAACAAAGTTCGCCAAAGTATTTGTAGTGAAAGCCAAGAAAACTAACTAACCTTTCTGTTTAAGGGTAAATGCCACTCACCCTGAACCCACCAAATATCTGGCATAGTTTAAGCAAGCAAGGGGATAGTTGAACGCATAGAAAATAACTAAAAGTTAGCTTTAAGCAAAAGTCAGCAAATTAATGCTATCATTTTATTGAATCCCTTTCTCAAGTCTGTGGAAAGCAAAGTGTGGTGGTGTTGATGGTTGTTGCGGCTAAGAAATATGTCAGTTAACAATTATTTATTGTGTTTTATTAAGGTTTCTGATAGAATTTAGCCAAGAACAGCATCTATTACGGTCCTCGGCATCAATGTAGTAAAGGAATATTACATTTTTAAAATTCTTTTGCAGATACAGTGTTGATGCCCCGAAATTAGCCACGATTTATTTATAGCAAATGTTTGCTTATGTCTCGCACAGAAATACTTGTGCAAAACACGATACTATAAACCAATTATTGAATGTTACGATTCAATGAAAAAATTTAAACTCATTTTATTTATTGTCTGCACATTGCTGCAATATCACATATTGTCTGAAATGATAAAGATTGAAGATTAAATATAAAAAAATAATGGAAATAATTCAACCATTTCTAAACGGCTGGACAGTGGGAGCCCAAATGTTGGCTACCTCTGCCATCAATACAAATGTGAACCCTTACAAAACTTTGAATTTTTCTTTTACTGATATTATTTTATACATACTAATTGGGGTTTTTTCACTTTTTTGAAGATGAGGCCGACATTGCAGTGATTGTGAACGGCATTATTTATATGCAAATTTTAAAGGAGTTCTTGTGCCCTCAACTGCACGGCATGGATCTGGATGACATTTGATTTCAGCAAGATATCGCCATCTGCCACACCGCGCGTGATTGAATCGATTTATTGCAGCAACGATTTTCATAACAAAGTATCTCAATAATTTGGTGTGACTAAAACAGACCAACAAGATCATGCGATTTAATGCCGTGCGATATCTTTCTTTGGGGTGTTGTGATATCTCGGTTTATGCGAATAAACCAGAAACAATTCCTGAGCTCAAATCCGAGATCCAACGCGTCATCGGTGAGATACAGCTAAGTCTGTGTAAAAATGTCATGGAAAGAAATTAAAAAATCACAACTATTTTAATTTTTATAGGTTGGACGTTCCACAAAGGAATTGGAAAGGAAACCAGTGGGCTGTGCGCTATCTAGTTTTATACTCACTGATTGGGACCTACAGTTTTACACCAGTTCCGAACAGTGCACACTGGGACAGATTGAAAAAATGACAGGACAAAATTAATAACGTCGTTGCTTTTGGTTTTAGTCGTGTCAAACTCATTAGTCGGTAGGTTTTCGAGGGTACTGAGCTGGCATTGTTTTTTCCATTGGTTGGAGGGGGCTGGAGTTATAGTGGGGGGGGGGGGGTTAAATTTAATAGAAACGTTATGGGTATCGTTTCATAGGTTTTTGGATGGCCCGATTTAATTTTTGGCAAACATTTTTCGTCAGGATTTCGATAACTAACATAACGGAGGGATGAGCATGTGTAATTCTACCTTTTCACATAAAATTTAGTTTCTTGACAAGGTTTAACGTTTTAAACTTTTCTACCAAATTTATTAGGAATTATAAAATAAATAAAAAGTTTGAGAAGATTGTTTCGTAACCATACAAGATTTATTTGGGACCACAAAAAAAAAAAACTTGGTTTAAAAAAATCTATATCATTACGTTCGACATTTCCATCATCGTCGTCCTCGGAACTTTCAAAATTTTAGTTTGAAATTTCGAAATTTTAGTTTGACATTTTATGGTATTGCCAGACCTAAATTCCGACACAGTAATGTATTTGAATTTACACTGAAAAAAATCGCTTCTTACACAAGTAATATATATTTAAATTTGAAATCAAAAACTAGAGCAAAGTTTAAAAAAAAATTTTCTTCAGCAAATGGTAGTAAAGGGTAACGAAATAAAATCAGTGACTTCGGTTAGGGTCCAAAGTATTCAGAAGTGAAAATCGCGCGCTGTTCCTAATTGGTGCTAATTTTTGGCGGGGTCCACAAAAGATTAAAAAATGTAATATTTTTAGTCAACTACTTTCATTCCAATTGAACTAGAAACCTTAAGTAAATTAAATTAACTTAATATACATTTAACTTAATATACATAACCCAAAATTAGCCTGCATGCATGTATTGAAACAATACTCAACTTTGGGCCCCTTGTCTGATCAACAACGTGCATGGAACCTTCAAAACAGTTAATTTTCGACCTCAGTGGTTAATTGGCCACTGTTTAAGTAACTTATTTTATCTGGATTACTGCTCCGATTTTTGGAATTTTGTCCGGTCATTTGTTCAATCTGTCCCAGTGTGCAGTGGTATGAAAGCCGTCACTATTTGAGGTGACCTACGCCGAAAGAAATTGAAGGTTCTCAGAGCAGGGATCGAACCCAATATCTCTTGTACAAAAGTCGCGCACACTAGCCATTGCACAACCGATGGATTGACCTCAAGCCAAACTAAATCAACACGGATAAAATGAAAGGTCAACAATACACATCATAACAAAATTTACTTCGAAAAAAAATATGTGTTCGCAAAGTTCATAGAGTCCAACATAATCGGCTACTGAGCAAGCAATTCGTGCAGTTATTGATCATTTGGAGCAAAGACAATCCTTAATCCGTTAACGAATCACCAATATTTCCATAAAAATTGACTGTTTCGTACGGTGGAGCTACCGTTTCGGTGAATGGCGAGCACTATCGAGCTATACGGACTGAAAATTAATAAGGTAATCAGTTTGGTGCAAATCTGTTTGGTGACAACTTTGTGTCGAGAAGTAGCCCTGTTCACTGGCCCCCTCGATCGTGCGATTTAATGCCTCTGGATTTCTGTTTACGGGGATATGTTAACGCGTTAGTTTATGCCAACAAACCAGCAACTCTTGAAGGTTGGACGTACCACAAAGGAATTCGGGAGAGCTTGCCACAAACCAGTGGGCTGTGCGCTATCTAGTTTTATACTCATTGATTGGGACGTACAGTTTTACACCAGTTCCCAACGGTATTTTGAGAAGCGTTTTTGTCCCAAGTGTTTTTTGTCTAGTAAGTGTAAAACTAGAACGCGCACATCTCACTGGTTGATAGAAGCTCTCCCGAGTTCGTTCATGGTATATAATATGAAACCATTTTGTTTGTTCCAATAAAGATAAACTACCTATAAACAAATGTGGAAAATTCTGAAATACCCCACTCTTAGAATTTTAGAGTATTTTGGGATTCTGGGTTTGTGCTAGAACTAATTTTTAAATTTTTTGGGGCTTGAACTTAACTAAAAAATTGTTGCTCGGCTTTATTGGAACCAATTTGTACAATTTGTAATAGGTGTGTAAAAGAGGGTGTGTTTGTTGGTCAATGGAACTTTATATTCATAAGCCCAATTTTTAAAAATGGCCGTGTAGATGGCTGGATGTGTTACCGGCCAATATCAAAATTAACAGTTATGGCTAAAACTTTTGAAAGTATTGTACACAAGAAATCATTCATGATTCAATAACAACATGGATTTAGAGTGGGAAGGTCTACGATTTCTAATTTAACTGTTTTTAATGATTACTTTTTAGCATCATTCGAGTCGAGTTGTAAAATTGAGACTATGTATATGTACGGATGTTTCCAAAGTTTTCGATAAGATTTCTCATTTTATTCTTCTAAATAAATTGATGGGTTTAGGATTTCATTCTAATTCTCACAATTGGATAAAATCCTATTTGACTAAAAGAGTTTGCGTTGAAAAGGTTGGTAATTTTGAATCATTTCCATATACTTTGTTCAAACATCTGGGATTCCCCAAGGTAGAATTTTAGGCCCATTATTTTTCAATACGTTTATAAATTACAGGCACAGTAGTTAGGCATATGATGATGAATTTGTCATGGAGTTCGAAACTAGTCATGCCAGTGAGTGTGCTTAACTAAATTGTCTATTATTTCCAACAAAAGTCAAGCATTTTTCAATTAGAAATATGTTCCTGACTTGTAAGCTTGTAGTATGAATTTCTCATACATTAACCAAAAACTAACAAAAATCGGTCATACAAATTCAAATTCAAATAAACGTAACTGACACTAGCCCGGTCATTAGAAAAGCTATACCCACGGAAAAATACAACTCACCTCAAAGCACTGCAATAATGCGAGAACGATTGATAGTCATGCCAGTGAGTGTGCTTAACTGAAATATCTATTATTTCCAACAAAAACCAACCATTTTTCAATTAGAAAAATTTTCCTGACTTGTAAGATTGTAGTATAAATTTCTCAGACATTAACCAAAAACTAGCAAAAATCGGTCATAAAAATTCAAATTCAAATAAACGACATATATTTGTGGTTTGTTATTTCCTTGTTTCTACTTTAGGCAGATGATTTAAAGGTTTTTTGAAAATAAACACACCCAGCGAAATAACTATAAAGGCATATACCCGGTGTAAAACTGCGGGTCCCATTCAGTGAGAATACAACTAGAAAGCACACAGCCCACTGGTAGTGGGACTCTCTGTCCAATCCCTTCACGGGATGTAATGGGAAATCATTTTTATTAATTATGTATGAAAAAATATTATTCTAGTTTAAAGAAAAAAACCGTTCCCATTAAATCCCATGAAGGGATTGGGGAGAGCTTCTCACGACCAGTGAGCTGTGCGCTTTCTAATGTTTCACTCACTGAGTGGGACCTACAGTTTTACACCGATTCCGACCAGTATTTTGAGAGGCTTTTTCATGGCTTAGTACAAGATAGTGTCGCCATTACTATGCGAGGTGACCGCCGCCGAAAGGAATTTTTTAAGGTGGTCAGAGCATAAACCCACGTTCTCATGCACACTAGCTATTGCACCACTGACGACCGATTATTCTAGTTATGTAAACCAATATGAACTGCATTTTTACTTGTTCTATACAATTTTATATTTGCAATGTTAACTTATTTGTTAGAATTCAATAAACCCAGCTTTTTGAACGAAATTCCTGCTTTTTGTTTAAAAACAGTTGGTCAGCTTAAATATTTCACAAAAGGATATATGAAATGTATTTTTCTTAAAGAGTACATTTCTTTCACATTTGTCGTTATTGATTGCCGTTATCTGATCTATGGGTTACTCATGTGAAATAGTATAACTAGAAATATAGATAGAAGGCCAGCGCATGGAAGGGTCGTAATACCACTTTTCTGGAACTGAGCACTGAATAGTGGTTAGCTTAATGTGGCGGGTTTAGATTAGAGTCGCAGCTTGCGATGACTACGTAAAAATAACAGTACAGCTAAATTACCCGTCTACATCTGAAATTATCTCTAGAACCTCTAAATTGGAAAATGGCCTGGGAGTAAATTCGGCAAAACCGAGCTTGAATTTTTACCAGGGGTAAATGTGCTTTAAGGAGAGAGCCAGGATTCAAGTCGGGCTTCAAGCCTGACATTATGAATAGTATCATCATGGTATAAGTTGGTCTAAATTTGAATTAAAGCTTCTTCGGAGGGCAGTGGAGTGTATACACATACAGATATTGCCTGAGCGATATTGCCCTCAAACAGGTACGTTTGGTAGCCGGTGACGTAAAAATTATCGTAGTGACCAGTTCTAATGGTTAAGGAACGATTAGGTGTAGACTACATTATACATTAGTTGTGGTCTACATGACTACAAGCTGAAAGATCTGTTGTTTTTTGTTGTTTAAATGCAAATATCGGGTTTTTCCATAAGAGCGCTACAAAAGTTTTTTTTAAATAAAACAAACCGGTTTTAGACACCAATGAAATTCTTTATTCCTGTGAAAGTACGTTCGATGCCATTATGTATGGAACTAGATTTCTTTTGCACGGCCCCCACGGGCACGGTTGCAGAAGTACAGACGCTGAACCCAATTTGCCAGCATAAATCGGTTTTCAAGCATAAATCGGCCGATACTGCTGCAATTTCACGTTCGATATTCGTACGAAATTCATCAATCGTCGCTGGCTTGTTGGCATAGACCATAGACTTGACGTAGCCCCACAGGAAATAATCTAACGGCGTCAAATCGCACGACCGAGGCCTCCAATCGACTGAGCCATTTCGTGAGATAACACGTTCACCAAACTTGGTTTCCAATAAATTGCTTCTGGCATTCGCTGTGTGGCTTGTGGCGCCGGCCTGTTGGAACCACATGTCCTCCAATTCCGTATTATCCAATTGGGGCCAAAAATATTCGGTTATCATTGAACGGTAGCGATTCGCATTCACAGTAATGTGCCGGTCTTGATCATCAAGGAAGAAGTACGGCCCAATGACGCCGCCGGCCCATAACCCGCACCAAACCGTTATTTTTTTCGGGATGCAATGATGACTCATGGATTACGTGTGGATTGCTATCTGACCAATAACGCATATTTTGCTTATTGACGAAGCCATTCAGCCAGAAATGAGCCTCATCGCTGAAGATGATTTTCCGATGAAAATCCGAATCATTTTCAAGTTGTTGTTCAGCCCAATTCACGAACATACGACGCTTATGGTGGTCAAACGGCTTCAGTTCTTGCGTCAATTTGATCTTGTGAGGATGTAGGCCAAGATCTTTTCGCAAAATTCGCCACAACGACGTCACAGAGATACCCAACGATTGAGAACGACGTGTGAGAGACACATTTGGGCTTTCTTGAACTGAAGCCTCAGCGGCAGCAATATTCTCGACACTACGGGCACTTCTTTGTCTCACTGGCACGGAAACATTTTGTACTGTGCCTGTGGATTCAAATTTTTCCACTAGACGCTCAATTGTTGATCTGGTAGGACGATTATGACAACCACAAATTGGACATAGCGCTCTTAAAGTTGAGGCCACTGACTCCACATTTCGGTAGTATATTTTAATAATTTCGACTCGTTGTTGTGTCGTATATCTTTCCATGATGAAATGGTAAACCTTACTGAAGAGAAATGTCAAAAGAGCGGGAAAAAATATGGCGTCGTTTGCTGTCCCTATCGATTTACTTTTGAAGCGTCTCTGTTGAAAAACCCTTTATAACGTGTGTTCGGAACTCGTAGCAAATATAATATACTTTTGTGCAAGCACATTGTGTTTGCTATTCAATTTTACATGTTTGAGGCACAATGATTAATATCCCAGTGTGCCAAACGGATCCGTTTCGGATCCATAACGGATCCACTTCGTCGTACTTCCTCCCAGAAAACGGATCCAAAAATGGATTTTATGTCAGTTTTTCGGATCCGTTACGGATTGTTATAGTGTAGTTGATTTTGTAAATTCAAAAATACAAAAACAAATGCAAAGTGAGTGACAGGCTCGTACGCTTAGGTTTTCTTTCGACATCGTGGGTTAGGCTGTTAATTTATTTTTTTTTTTTGTAATCAAAATTTTATTTCAATTGCTTTTTACTTTTATATTATAATTTTAAATGAACTGAGTTTTTTTCTTGCTTTTTACTTTAATTTAATATATTACTTTAATTAAGACTTAAAAAAAGGAATCAGTGCAATCACGAATTTACGGATCCGTTGCGCACCCGGTTCGGATCCGTAAAAAATTTAAAAAGGAATCAGTGTCATCGCGAATTTATGGATCCGTTGCGGACCCATTTCGGATCCGTAAAAAATTTAACAAAGGAATCAGTGTAATCGCTAACTTACGAATCCGTAAAAAGTTTAAAACGGAATCAGTGCAATCGCGAAGTTGCAAAAAAAATTCTCCACTACGCCCATGATAGAATTCAAAAACAAAAAAATTAATTAACATTCTAACCCACGATCTCGAAAGAAAACCTAAGCGAATGAAAGCCAGTAACTCACTTTGTAATTGATTTTGTAAATTCTAAAATACAAAAACAAGGGCAAAGTGAGTGACAGGCTCGTTCGGCTATGTTTTCTTTCGACATCGTGGGTTAGGCTGTTGATTTTTTTTTTTTTTTGTAATCAAAATTTTATTTCAATTGATTTTTACTTTTATATTTTAATTTTAAATGAACAGAGTTTTTTTTGCTTTTAACTTTAATTTAATATATTACTTTAATTATAATAATAGTACAAAAATTAAAATTAAAAAAAATTTAAACTACAAATTTATTACAATCCGTTTTATTAGAAAACACGGCTTCGCAACGGACCCGAATATGAAGTTTGAAACGGATCCCAAAAACGGAAAAAAATCCGTTTTTGGATCCGTTTTTTTGGGAGGAATTTCTTCCGCTAACGGATCTGGTAAACGGACATAAAATCCGTTTTTGGATCCGTTTTTTTGGGAGGAATTTCTCCCGCCTGCGGATCCGAAACGAATCCGTAACTAATTCCGTTACGGATAGAAAGTACGAAGAAGTGGATCCGTTTGGCACACTGGGATGTGTCTTTAGTTTTTGTGTATGTGTTTCGTATATACGTATGTGTGCTACCAAAGTGAGAAACCATTTTGAGGAAAGAAACTGGTAGGGGAAAAAATGCGAAGGCCTTTGTCTGTCCGAGCCTTTACTGAGAAATCCGGAACGGCGGACTATATGTGAAATATAATAAAAAAAAGTAATTAGTACATGCTTGGCTTGCATGAACTAGATTTGTACATAAGTATGTATATTGTTTGTGTACCAACGCATAGTGATGATAACCAGCGCATAGTTGAAGGCTTCGAAAAGAAAAATGTGGGAGACAATAAAGAAAGAAGAAGCAAAAGAGCAGCAGATTCAAATAATGTATTCAATGCAACTAGCTATAAAAATGCCGTTTAAAATCTTTTAATTTGTTGTATTAATAGGATAAAATTAATTATAATAATTAACACAAATACACTCCGGTTCACTTATTTAAAGGCACCAAAAATTCCATATTCAGCAGATTATATCTTTTGCAATTTGTAACCGATTGCAGAATTTTGAAATGGAAATGAAAGCTAGACATCTTGAGATATAAAAAAAATCATGACAATAGTGGTTTCTTAACTACAGAACTTTTTTTGAGTAATGTATAAAAAAGTCCAAAAATGTGCTTTTTTTTTGGTTCACTTGAATAAAGGCACTTTATTATTTCTTTATTATTTTTAAACTAAGCGATGGTTTTTTGTAGGGAACGTTTGTTTACTACAATTTATTACATCTTAATCATTTTACGAGTCAAAATGGCAAAACAAAAAATTTTAAATCTATCGGAAAAATCTAAAATCGATGTTTACCGTTCTGAAGGATAATCTAACCACGCAATAGCTAAAAAAAATTGGACGGAGCCCAACAATTGTCGACAATTACATCAAGGATCCCGAGTGGTATGGAAAAAATTTTAAAGGAAATGTTTCCTTGTCATTATCTACACATGAGATAAGAAAAATCATCAGAAATTCTTCTAATTCTGCCTAATCCTTGTCAAAAATAAGAGCTCAAGCTGGAGTGGAAGCGAGCAGGTCATCAGTACGCAGAGTAATTAAGAGCTGTGAGTATCTTAAATACCTGAAATTACAAAAAAAGCCGCCCCTTAATGCTTCTAGTAAGGAAAGGCGGCTTCAATTCGCAAGAGACTACATGGTATGGGATGTGCAGCCAAGAGATCATGTAAACGACTGGAGAACCGTTGTATTTACGGATGAGAAGAAGTTTAATTTGGATGGACCTGATGGCTGCAACTATTATTTCCATGATATGCGCAAAGAAACGCGTTTTCGGATCGACATCACAGCCGGGAAAGCGGCTTCATCATGTGGGGTGCTATTACGTACTATGGCACCATCAAAGTGCAAAAATGACTGGTGCAAGCTATAAAACGTTATTGGAATCGGCTTTCCCGAAGTTCAGTGAACTATTTTTTCCCATATCATGGATACTGCAACAGGATAATATGCCCCTATACGCAACGCCAGAGTAGTAAAGGAGTTCATTGCTGTACACTGCAAATGTTAATATTCTTTACTGGCCACCCTATTCGCCAGATCTAAACATTATCGAAAATGTCTGGGGTAGTTTATCTCGTAAGGTCTATGAAGTAGGTAGACAATTTGATGACAAGCAGTCACTAATTCAGGCCATTAAGGATGCTTGGAATCAAATTTCGTTGGACCTCTGCGCCGAAAAAATTCAAACCGCAAGTTTCTATGTCTTTTAGTTTTTTTACAAATCACCTGTAAAGATGAACATAATTAATGAAAAAATTTAAAAATGTGATGTAAATAAATATAAATATAAATATATTATAATATTTGAAATTTAAAAAAAGTTCAATATCAAAGGTACAAAATTACAAAAATATCAACATTTTACTCTTTTTTACTCCTAACACGCTTTTTTGGTGGTTCTCCTGTAGCGGAAAAATATATAACTTCAATAACTTCTTTTCGGCGCAGAGGTCCCTTTTCGTGGAGCAAGTCACATATGTGTCCACGTAACGGCATACATGTTTTGCTAGTACACATGCTACTGTTTGCATTTAAATACAAGTGTGTTTAGGATTAGCAAACATATGTATGTTTGAAGTGTGTGCCAAATATATACATGGTTCTTGCAGTATATATTAGGGAGAATATATTACAGGGGCCATTTTGTTCAGCGTTTACATCGACTGAGATTTTTAAACCAATGATGATGAAAATCTTTGTAAGACCAACGGAAAATTTGTATGAATTTCTCATAAAACCAACAGATGAACTGCTGTAGTAAAATATCTGTAAATACATAGAAACATATTGAGTAACAGTAATATTCTAATGGCCTAAGAGAGTGTTAGTTGAAACTCTATATGCCAAATATACAATAATACGCATTCACTTTTGCTTAATAATATCAGTTATTTAGAGATTTTGTCTGAAGATGATATGCGTTGAACAGTGTACATCAACTTTCCACTCCTAACGCATGGACGTTTTAATGATGAATCAGCATTTGCTTTTGAAGCTTCAAATGATTACATCACAACAATTGACCATTTGTTGATAATTGGCACAATTTGGACAATTCAGTCACAGTTCCGCTCCCTTATTTGATACACTTTATCACAATCAAATCAACACAAACACCTTTCACTATCAGACCCATTTATAAAGTAGACACACACACACTGAAAAACATACACCCACACATTCTTCCGTCTCAGCACTGGATAAGAAATTGTCTGTTTGTAATGAAAATAATTTTTTTTTCCACACAATCAATTTCCGTTACATGGATGTGAGTATGGGAGAGTATTCACAGAACAATGCCGGAAACGGATGTTCAAAATAAAATATACATGTATCGTGTATTTAGTTAACGATAAATAGAACATCATCAATGTATACCCACATACACTCGCACTTATAAATGAGTGTCTATGTTTGGCTAAACTAAAAAAAAACGTGTGTGTGTGGGTGTGTGTGCTAGGTGTTGGTGAAGTAGTATATGTATAAATAATTTTTTAAATTGGTTACTTGTTAAGGTTGCACGAAATTCCAACGAAATCTTAACACAAGTAAATATGATTTTCCATAACCTTTTTTAATGTAAATGGAAGAAATATTTTCATTAAAATAAAATTGTAATCTCGTCTTATTGCTGCTACCGTGTTAACTTATATTACGTTTTCAATTTCAAATTATCACACACACAATTGTAAGAAATCGACTAACTTAGAAATATGGCATGGCAACATTCTTAAGGAATTCTAGGCACTTTTGGTTAAATTAGTCAGAATGATGTGGATGTAATAACCTTAGAAATAAGTTTGAACCACTTATCACGAATTTGAATTGTGCTACATAGACTACGACAACAAGCGCATTTTTATTGAATCAGGCGGAAAAGTTGTCAGAAAATATTAGCAATTTTTGATATTAAGGAAAATAATTTTTTCATAAAATATATACACAAATATATAAAATATTCTAAAGTTTCTTATACAAAATAGTGCAAGATTTTATTACAGTGTATGAGACATATTAATAACACATGTGACATTTTTAGTAAACGATTTTTTATGAAAATTTGCATTACTAATCGTCTCGTATGTTTTATGTTTACTGGCCTCACGGGCGTAAAAACAAGTCGCACAAGTGAAGACGGTCGAAAATGTCAATTTGCGTTTAAATAACTTTATCACAGCATAACAGCGGCATTCACAAAATAATTTTTCTACAAAAGATCCAATTACGATCCGGTTCCGAAACTTCATCCATACGTTTGTAAACTAACTAAAGTTTGGGAAATTACACTGCACAAAAACTGGCTTTAGACTCCCTAGGGCAATATCTATTGTTTAAAGTTTAATCACTTACTAACTTACTTACTAAGGTGGCCTCAAATAACCCAGAGAGGTCAATGGTCTTACAGAATGAGGATAATATGTTTCTCCACCTTGTTCGATCTAACTTTTCTCCTCCAGTTGGTAACACCAAGCTCTCGCAGACAAAATTCCACCTAGTCTTTCCACCGAAGTCTTGCCCGTCATTTTTTCGATGTCTTTTGAAAACGTCTTCCAATACCTTTCGCACTGGTTCATTCTGATCCATTCCACTGATATGGCCAAGCCAGCTTAAGCGCACTATTTTAATACGCATAACTACATCGATGTCGGGGTACAGATTATGTAGCTCGTGGTGCATCCATCGTCGAACTCGCCGTTTTCTATTATTGGGCCATATATTTTTCGGACAATTTTTCTCTCGAAGACTCCCAGTTATATTTCATCAGCACCCAGGAATCTGCGCGATACAGCAAGACAGGTTGCATGAGAGTCTGGTATGGTTGGATCATCTTTTCTCGAGACAAGGTCTTATCTCTCAAGTTCTTGCTTAGCCCGACAGACCACCTGTATGCAAGCACAATTCTCCCTTTGATTTCTAGGCTGACGTTACTGCTTCTGTTCACGGCAGGTCCGAGAGTTAAATAAATTTGTCCATTTCCTTGAAATTATAACGGTTATCGAAGATCACCCTTTCGTCCAATCGGGTGGATATTCTGCTTATCGAAACCATTAATTTTTTCTCACCCTTGTTTACTGCCACGCCAAATTTTGCTGATTTCTTCTAAATTTTCGAAAATACTGCCGTAACTTCACGCAGATTTCGCCCAATGATGTCTAAATCATTAGTATACGCAAGCAGCATGTGGCTTTTCCTGGTGATCGTTTTATTCGTGATGACTGCAGCTTTTCTCAATGAATATGTTGAAGAGATCGCATGATAGGGTGTCGGCCTACCTGAGGCCTGGATGAGATCCTTACCAATCTTTGCTGAGGATTTCGTGTCGGTCAGTGTCATTGTACAAAGACGTGTCAGTTTAGCAGGAACACAAAGCACCGACATAGCTGGGTACAGTTTTCCCCGTATCCGGCTAATGAAGGCAGCCATATAACCTACAGAGAGGCTGTCGATTTTCTTTTCGTGGGTTTTCTCTAACTATCAAAACTAACTAACTAACTATGAACTATCAAAATATGGGCGGGATTGGTCAAAGGGCCGTGGTACCTGCCATACAAATCACAAATTAAAAATCCATTATTTCTACTCCTGTTAACGGTATCTGAAGAAAATTGGGTATGTTGGTTAGGTATATACATTCTAAGATCTGCTGCTGGGATCAATATATAAATAATTTATTGTCAAAAACAATGTTTTTACGGGTTGGTTTTTGATGTGTACGCTGGGGGTAAAAATCTTTTTCACAATACAATCACAAATTTAGAGTAAGATGTGCGATGTAATCGTTAACCAATCGTAAAGCGTTATCAAATCGGTGTGAGCTATGTATGAGTGTATTAGTGTAATCATACGCTGCATACAATATACCCAGCACCATTGATTGAGTTGTGATTTGTGTGGCACTAATACATTGTCATGTCATGCATATTGTTACTACTTGGTATACATAGGACTTCGACGGCAATGTTATGTTCGACTCAAGTAAATCAATCCAACGTGTTCGAACATGAATCGTTTTACTTGAGTGTTGCATGGTACATACGACCCCTCATCCAAGACTGTGTGTATGACGTTTTGTCGCCCACACTGAATTTATGTTATTCTAACGTTTGATTTGTGTGCGCACGATTGTAATTAAAAAAAGGGAAAATGGAGAATACATATTGATGTTTAAATTATCGCAATTAATTATTTTTCACTTGTTTTCTTAAAATATGTACATTTTCTTTAAAAAAGTATTTTTACTTAACAAAAGTACTTTTTCTTAAAAATCATCTTTTCTTAAAAAACATTCCTATTCCTAAATAATCAGCTTTTTATAAAAAAAGTAAATTTTCTTAAAAAATTACCTTTTCCTTACTTAATTGTTTCTTTTTTTATTTTTGAAATGAATTCCTTTTTTATGTTGCTAAAGTAAATCAACATACATAGATTGCTGGTAGTACAACACGTATCACAACACAGTTCAACCCAATCATTGGGTAGTAATTAGAGTTGTGTCGTTCATGAACTTTATAGTTCATTTAGGGTGACCAGACAGCACCCTTACGAACATAAAGCACGTGTTCGAAATGGCAAGTATGTTCGTGGTTGTTATGTCTGGGCACCTTAAATGAACGAGTTCGAGAACTAGTTACCAAGTTCGACACAAGTCTAAAGTCTAGAAGTAATAGCATCGTATGACTCGACGGTTGCGTCGCAATGACTACTATGAGTGGGTTTACGTGTAGACATGGCATGGCTCGAACCGCTGCTGGCGTCGGCCTTACACACACAGCATAACATTTTGCACGATGAATTAAATGAACCGAAACATGCACTTGTGCTAGCCCTTAGTAGCGACTAATTTTCACTAATTGTCGTACATTATGTTATCGTAGGCAAATGAAAACAAATTAATAAAATGAATACAAAAACATTTAATTTTAATAACTTTTAAAAAGATTTTTTGCACTTTTAATAAGAAATTTACTAAAACAAAGCAAAATAAGGAAAACTAAAAACTAAACTTGTCAAATATAAGGAAAACTAAAAACTAAAAGTTTTCTTCATCTTTGAGATTGTCATTCATACTTAACAGCTGCATGTAAGCACCATCTAGTGTCCAATAGTAACTACTAATTTTCGAAAACCATTGCTGTAAAATAACTACATGCATTACATTTAAGTAAACAGCTGATTAATAACTTGTCAACCGCAATAAATACAAAATAATAAAATATTTTACAAAACTCCAAAAAAATTATAACTCAGAACATAAAACAACACAAAGTGTATCAAAGCTGAATGGACGTAATGTTAATTCTAATAAAATTTCTATTAGATTCCAATATAAATTAAGATTATAACATATCTCCATTACGTAATGTTGCCTTACACTGAAAGTGGTGCACGACAATTGGGTAACAATCTCCATCTCATGCCAATTATTATGGGTGGAGATTTTAATACAAATTTTGCAAACTCACAGTTGCAAGCTTTATCAAAATTTTTATTTGACGTTTTCCACTTGCATATGAGCAATTCTCCACAAACCCCCACAACTAACAATTCCACTACTATAGATGCAGTTTTCCATAGATTTTTAAATACAATCGTCAAAAATTTATATATCTTATTTTAGTTACCATAAGCCAATATTAACTATTTGTACTTAAGGCATTTACCATAGATGGGCACTTTGCAGCACTACTAAAATTTCAGTAAAAATAATTCTTTAACTAGTAAATTTTTACTGATTACTAAAATTTTTTTCAGCAATTTTTATAAAGTGCCTACATGATTATGAAGAGGTGCATTGAATTTTCAGTAATCAGTAATGCCCGATTACTGATTATTATGAATACGGCCCTATGATTTGACTGGTAATGCCAATTAAATTTCATTATCAGTAAAAATTTACTGCATTTTTTCAGTAATCAGTAAATTTACTGCTTACTATAATTTTTAATGCAGTACATATATACTGCAGTGTGCCCATTTACTAACCAAATAAGTTAAATAAAACAAACAAAAACCAGCAAAGTCCTATGTATTTACAATATTGAAAGTTTTGATACTTTTAATTGATTAATTAAAAAAATATACTAAAAGCATAAGTACTTCCAACTTCATTACTAGATGTTTACACATCGCCCCTGTGATCGGACTCACATTAAATTTTTATTCTTAAGAAATGCATGTCAGTCTGTTCTAACTGGACATTTGTTTCTCGAGAGAGGGCTTTATCTCTAAAGTGCTTGCTTAGACCAAAATGATATTTATTCGCAAGCACAATTCTCCGCTCGATCTCAAGGCTGACGATGTTGATGATGATTTTTTGCGAGCTTTAATTGTCTGACATTTGGGTTGTAGCAATTGAGATATGATGGATAAGTAATAAAAGAGGGTACTTGAGGTCAAAAACTTTTAAAGAAGAAAATGGTCTCCTCGACACAAAATCTTCGATATATGACACTTTAAGTTCCGACTGTAAATTCCGAGGATATCAGGAAAAATTTAAAAAGGCGACCCCTGCGTTCGCCAAAATAGAAAAAAATTTCGAAAGTGTCTTGCAAAAATAATTTATCTTCGAAAGCGTACGGCGCATATTTTTTTTGTTTGCCTGTAAGGTAGTATGGTCTAGTATTCAACCTTGGAGTTCTGCAAGTGCTAGTAACGTGGACGTAATACGGCAACAGTATATTGTAGAAACTTTGCATTCACGTTTGCTAGACCACCGCGTCGAACTAGGCCCACTATATTCTGAGGTATGGCGCAAATGTGTTTAAAATATATAAATATAACTGGAACTTGTCCTGGTTCAGCTTAACCGACCACCGACGCCAAAACTAATAAAGTACTGTTCGCCCCTGAGTCTGTGTATCACTTAGACTGCACGCGGAACACCATGGCGCATCTCACACATTCTTACTAATCGGGCCTGGAGTGCCAATAACAAGAGTTGCATCTACTTAACATGTATACATAAAAATAAAAAAAATTTACTTCTTGTTAGACTAATAATAAAAACAACTATAGTGCACAGCAAATCAAAGCAGATTATTATGTCGTACTTCAAAAATCCCTTCCCTCCTGATTTTTGATTATCATATATCTCACTTGGAAACCTTACTTCAGACTGCAAGATTATTCCTTTACTTATTTTAGTGTAAATTTATTTTTATTAATTTATTATAATGTATCAACCTTTGCACACCAGCTGTTTTTCAATACAAAATAAATATAAACTTCCTCTTTTGTGTAACAATATTAGTATTAAAATTATTATAAAAATAGCGCAATGGTGCTATACAAACATTATTACAATTGCTTGAATACAGTAGAAATATTGTGAATTAACAAACTGCTGGCTGTTAGAGAGCAGGAGCGTAGTTTTGTGGAGATTCTTGTCAAAACTTGATTATTCAACTTTCAACAGAACCGATATATGTATTTTTTTGGTTTGGTAACATTGAAATCAAAACTCAGCGAAAATAAAGTTGAACCAAAACTCTATAATTACACTGGAAAAAATGTAAGCCATTTTCACCAAAAAGTGGAATAGTCAAGTTTTGAAAAGAACCTCCTCATTTATGAAGTTGTAGAAACAACTCAGGCCGGGGGTACCAAACGGACGCCACCTAAGATTTTGATGTGTTAACATATATAGGAATGGGTAGGGCAATATGTCCAAGTGAACACATTCAAACAACACACACCGTTAGCATCATGTACGTTGTTGTTGTACAACAATAGTCTCTGCCTGAAAATAAGTATGATGGTATTGATATAGCGGCAGCGAACAAACAAGCAGTTCGTCGTCGCCAAAGAGTATTGAATAGCATAGAGAACTTTTGGAACGAATTGTATGACTCAAAAGCACCTGCAGCATCTGGCGAATGGTTCAAAACGTATTACTCTCTTTTTGTCATAACCTAATCCATTCATAATTTTGATGCGAAACATTGATGCCTTTAGGATCATTTATTCATTTTGTATTGTTTTATGTAATAACATTGTCGAAATGGTACACATATATTGAAATGAAATATTATATAAGGAGAATAAGTTTCGTTTATGCGTTTATTTCGTTTTGTCGTTTATTTTCTCATACAAAACGTCTTGCACAAATGTCCAAACTTTCGTTTTCGATGTTTGCTGACCAAAATTGACTCAACAGTTTCTACATTAGTGCCAGTCGTTATGTATGAGAAAACATTTTTTCGGCGTTTGCGAGGTTTATGAGTTTTCGAGGCTTTTGCGCATTCAAATAATACCACTAATAGTTTTCAAAAAATTTCGTGTTTAAAAATGTACAATACAAATTTATATTTGGGATTCCCACTGTGCGAGTTGTTTAAGTTTCGTTATACGCATGATGCAAAACGACCCAGACACGTCAAATGGCACGCCTATGAAAATGAACGACCTAACCCTTCGACTCACGTGAAAGTGCAATGCATTCCAAACAACCGCTGATGAAGATCTGAAAAAGTTATACGGTCTGTCAGGAATCATAAGGATGCATTTGCAAATCATGTTCTTTTTAAAAAACTATATCTCTATTTATAGAGATATACAATGGTCATGAGCTTGAATAATACAATAAAAAAGTACCAATAAAAAGGCCGAATAAATAAAAATCATCCCTGATGAACGTAGAGCACGATGAAACTGCAGGCAATGGTTATTGGTTGTAAACATTGTGTTGTCTTTTAGACAACAACAAAATTAATTTCAAATGGGGACCGATCGCTCTTTGGAGATGGAAATAAGTTGTTTGCAAATATTTTCTTGTGTGTTTCGATATTCTCAGTTCCGATGAGCTTTCGTTTGCATTTAGTTTGATGAATTTTTCAAAAGAAAGCAGCATTCGAAACAACCGCTAATGAAGATCTGTGGCTAGACCTGAAAAAGCTTACGGTTTGCCAGGAATCATGAGGATACATTTGCAAAACATCTTCTTTCTGAAAAAACTATATCTCTATTAATCTATTTCTAGAGATATAGAATAATAAAATAAAAAAAATATAATTCATTGTAATCAATAATGTATGTGCCACCTTTTTCAATGACCTACTGCCATCGTTCAGGCAAGTTGATAATCCCAGATTCATAGAAAGACCGGTCCCACAAATATACTTCAATAACTCGGTTTGTAGCTCCCCTTCTGTATTGAAGGACTTTCCAGTCAGAAAGTTTTGCAGACTCCGGAATAAATGAAAATCCGAAGATGTCAGCTCAGGACTATAAGGCGGATGAGTACACTAGCTCCAATATTTTTTGCTGGGTCTGCGAAGATGTGTGAGGGGTAGCCTTTCTCGTGATGGAAACCACGCCTTTGCGATTTACCAATTCAGGGCGTGTTTCTTTCAGTACCATAGCTTCAGGGCAATAGACGTAAACATTTATGGTTAGACTTTTTGGAAGCAGTTCAATCTAAACTTCCCCCTTAAAATCCCACCAAATGGACAACAGAACTTTCTCTTGAAGCAGTTCAGCCTTTCATGAAGGTTGAGCGCGTTCATCGTGCTCGTACCAAGATCTATTTCGCTGGACAATGTTTTAAAGAATCGATTTTTCATCTCTAGTGACAATGCGATTCAAAAATGAAACGTTTTTTACATTTAAGCAATAAATCACAAGTATTTATCCACTTTGTTAAGTGGATTTTCTTAAGCACGTGCGGAACCTAAATATTGAGCTTTTGTGCTCTATTAAAGCATCCAAACCATATACGTCACAAATATCCCGGTGTGCTTCCGCGCCTTTTTTGCCATTTCGGAAATGAAAGAGAAACATATGACGAAAATTTTAATTTTGATCGCCCATATTTTCAACACGATTTAAATGAAAGCTGACCACTTACAATAATGTGAAATATCACAAAAGTGGCCGTCGGTGATGCAAAGGTTAGTATCCGTGGCTTTTGTGCGAGAGAACGTGGATTCGATCCCTGCTCTGACCTCCTTACACTTCTTTCGACGACTGACACCTCGCGTAGTGGCGGCGACACTATCGAGTAATAAGCCATGAAAGAGCTTCTCAAAAAACCGTTCGGAACTGGTGTAAATCTGTAGGTCCCAATCAGTGAGTGAAAACTGGAAGCCGCACAGCTCAGTGATTGTGAGAAGCTCTCCCCTATCCCTTGATGGGATGTAATGGCAAAATATTTATTTATTTATTTATCACAAATGTCAGCTGTGTAACTGTTTAACAACAAATTTAGTCAGCTGATCAAATGCATTTCAAAAATAAAGAGGCACCATCTATATGAGAAAAGCGAAGTTAATTTCTTGCCAATGCTATATATTTGGAAGAAAATATATATTTTCCAGACAAACATATAAATTTTTTTAAAATAATTAGTAACGAAGCCTTTTCAATAAAAAAAACTATTTAAAGAATTAATTACAAGTTTAACATATTAAGAGCAGAGATATGTTGGCAATCTATTGTTAAAATTCTGTTTATTTTCGAATCGATGTATTTTTTGTCTACTTTCTACCGTTACCGTCATAACAACTTACCGATTGTTTTCAATAACACGTCGCGAATCTCTAACTATAGTTAACATCTGGCCAACCCGCGTCGCTCTGACGCTTCGACGGAATTCCAGGGTCCGGCGTCGGTAGTTAATCACCCTCAACTTGTAAAAGCTCCAGTAAATGATCACACAGAATGTCATGCATAAAGGGTTTTGTTTACACATCGTCCTACATCTTCATTTTTTGAATGGTATTCTAAGATATTTAGTAACATCAGAATTGTACATAAAGAAATTATTACATACCTGCAATTTATGGCATTTTTCTATCTTTTGGGGCTGACCCTTCAGTTGATGAACGAGGTTCAGTTGTGGCTGATTTCTCCATTGTATCATATAAATGATGAAATGGAAGTTCGTTAAAATGCATTTTACATACAAGCGAATACAATACTCTTCCTAACTGCAATTCAAATTGATGCAAAATACCATTGTCCACTCCAGTATTGGTAACTTCAAAGTCGCAGCATTTGCCAATTAATGCATCAAGAGATATTCCTTTTGGAAAAAAATCGTTTAAATTTCTATGTTGGATTTCCCTATTCTCTGCACCCAAATTCACATATCCAAGTAATGATGCTATAGGCTCCTTCGTAACGACTAAATAATGTTCTTTTACTACATTTTGATGAAATTTTCTATCAATTTTGTCTTGACTTAAAGACTCTCATTTTCTACCATCAAATGAAAATGCTGATATTCAGGAACCAGTATTCCTTTACGAGGAACCATATCTCTATATTATCTTTCCCTCAAGATACTTTCGATCTATACATAACGACGAGTCATCATGATCATGTTTTATATCCTGATCCTTGAAAAAGGCTGTTGGTGAACGGTCTGACACTGGCACAACACTGAACGGAAAAGCTTCGCCACAAAAATGTTCTTCACCACAACAACTTTTGTCATTGAAAGTGTGCTAACGTACAGTTTCATCCCCGCTACGAAAATGTGTTCATCAACTGCAAATTCCAAGTCAATGTGATGAAAGTAAGGTATGGTTCAAGCAATTTGTTTCATTGTTGCAATGAATAAGTGTCATTCTTGCAATTAATTTATTTCATTGCTACAAAGAAATTGTTTCACTACAGCACTGAATTTGTTTCCTTGGTGCAATGAATTTGTTTCATTGATGAAATGAATCTGTTTTATTGCTGCTATGAAGTGTTTTCATTGGCGTAACGAATTTGTGTCATTATTGCAATGAATTTGTTTCATTATAGCAATGAGTTTGTTTCATTGCTGCAATGATTTGATTCATTGCTGGAATACATTTTTTCACAACTGCAATGAATGTTTTGAACTGTTTGAAATTATTTATTGACAATTGTACATAAATACACAATTGCTTTTATATTCGTCTTTTTGATAACAACTTTTCGAATTTTTGTTTCGAAAATTTACTTAATTTGATAAATATTTTATATCCATTGCATTGCAAACATTAGTCTGAAGAAAGATTGTGGTATTCGAAGGGTTGAGTGTTATTTTGGCCGTCATATTGAGGTCCAGTAATTAAAAACAAATATGAGGAATTTATTAATAACAATTCTACTTAAATAACATGTGTTGGAGATATGTACATATATAGTATGTATGTACTTTCCATAAACATTAGCTCTATTCCCCAATGGGTTCATCACAGCAGTTGATCTACGTTCAAAACTTCCTTTAACATAGAACCACATCGTTGTTTTCTTAAATCAGGAAATTACAGTTGCGTCGAGGGTTCTGGCAACCACTTGTAGCGCCAAATCTCCCCATCATTAATCCAGTGATCGGATAAAATTCGACAATTTTGTGTATTCACGAAAACATTCAGATGGAAATGCGTTCCATCGGAGAAGATGACCTTTTCTTTTGAAAAATTGTAATTTACTTCATTTTGCTCCATTACCCATTGAACGAATTGCCGGCACTTTCCATAATCCTTTGGTTTAAGCTCCTGAGAAAGCTGAATTTTGTCTGCATGAAGATGGAGGTCTTTTGTCAAAATTCGCTGCGTAGTGCTTCGTGAAATTGTAAGTTGTTGAGAACGATGGCGAATAGATGTTTTCGGATTTTCGGTTACACTCTTGTTTACAGCAGCAATGGTTTCAAGAGCGACCGGTACGTTGACACAGAGGAGTTCAACAGTACATAACCGCTCAAGTTTCTTAACATTTTTTGACAACTCTTCGAATAGTAGACACTTTAGGAGCGCTCTCTCGACTGAAAATTCTTCGATCGGTCTCAGCATACCTTTCCAAATTTTTGTATTAAGTTTTCACAATTATAACGCGTTGTTCTTTCGTAAAGCGCTCCATTTTCAATAATCGGAAAAAACATATGTGACAGCTTCCAAATTTCAGAGTTGCCACTTGCACAAAAAAAATTACACTAAACTTAAAAAGTGCAATCTTACTGAGACACCCTTAGAATCCGAATATACAATACTACCCTATGGTCTGTGACTGTAAGTTGATGCCTAGTAGCACCAGGTTTGCCAATACCTTCATTCTAAAGCTATAAAATAACAGTTGGTTATTATATCCTGAATTTGCGTACAAAGCAGAACACGGACATTAATATTCCACACAAAAAAACTCCGACTTAAATAGAAACCTATATAACCTCCAGAATCGACGGCGGTTTAATAACCAGACAAACCAAAGGCAGACTAACAAATATGATTTAAATTAGGGTTGCTTTGACACATTTGAAAGCTTTCGTATATAAATTAAACCCTAACAATCTTTTTTTGTCTTATCAGAAAATATTATTGCACTGATGTTTATGTTTTAAATTTTTGTTAAAATTTTCTTTTCCTCATTTTATGCCCCCAACTTCTCGTAGATGTAGGGTGCCACTTTTGGCCATAAGTATTGAAAACGACATCTTCTTCCGTAATTTCACGTACGTTGACATGATAATTTGGAAATGTGTCACCACATGCAATGGTGAAAAAACTCTTCACAAATAAACCACTGCAATAAAATTTCATCCAAAACCGACGCTCCTGCTGCTTATTGATTGCAACAGCCAATTGTTCGCCATTTTATAGATATAAACCATTGGATGTAATCAATTTTTCATATTGAATAACAATTACACTCTTTGTGGTTTTTATCGAACTTTGTTAAAAAATATTCTGTTTTAAAAACATTGTGTGTTTTTAGGCAACACCTGAATTCCATGACAGAATGATGGCGGCATTTTTATCAGGCATTTTAATTTAATGGCGAAAAAAATTGTACGTAATTTACTGAATGGTTGTCATTTAACTTGATTTATATATCCTCGATTGTCAACATATTGTGGAAATAAAGTACTAAAGCATAATAATGACACACATTCTGTAAATGTACGTCAGTGTCTTAAATCACCTCAAATAAGAATTAAAGATGCAATTTAAACAAATAAAATCGTTGAAATACTTTCTGAATAGTAAAGAGAAATTACCATCTAGCTTAGTTTTTAACGGAAATGTGTATAGTGTGAGATGATTATAATACAGAGCGTGTTCAGAAATATTAAGTAACTGCCATAACTTGATATGTGTGTATCAAAATCCCTAGTCTTTAGTGGTTAGCATAAATAATCGCCAAGTTGCAAAAGCTTACAAACTTGTTTCATTAACTTGTAAGGTCAAAGAATACGAACAGTCGGAAAATCAACTAAGTCAGAAAATACTTTGTGTATGCAAGTTTTCTGTTTTTTTCTGTTTCTTTGGAAAATTTACGGATTTGATTAGATTTAACGAAGATGCAATACATTTCTAGTTACACTAAACCTTCTATATCCGATAAAATTAACTTTTTTAAGTGGACCTTTATTACAATGCCTGGACTTACGAACGACTACTTACCATTTCCTTCCCTTTTTTGAGATTATTAAACAATGAAGAAATCTACAACTTCTATGCATAAACCACTGATTCGAATTTTGATTCGAATCGTCATGCTATATACCAACTCACAGTATTCAATTCTCATCATCTAAAATTCAATATCTTTTGATCTACTAAACATTTTAAAGTTCTGTCAAAACCCGTTTGTAGGTAGGGTTAGTTAAATCTTCGCATTTAAAGAAATACAAAACTTCAATTAATAATTAAAATTATTTAATTAATTAATAGTACGAAATTCCAACATAAAGACAACCATACGACTACTGGTATATGCTCTGATCAACAGACGAATAACAAGATTGATCACTTGATACTTGATGGAAGGCACTCTACTAGTGTAATAGACGTATGTGTGATTCGAGGGTATTGAGTAATATCGATTCGGGATCACTACCTGCTAGCAGCAAAGGTTCGCACAAGGTTAACAAGAGCGAAAGTCATACGAATCCGGACATATAGATAGCTGGACATAGCTAAGCTGCAATTAATAGAGATAGCCACAGTTTATGCAGAGAAGCTCACTCAGATACTGGTGCAGAACGCACCCGCGTCTCATATCCCCGTATTGCAGTGGTAGAACATTTCCCACTCTATGAAACTGCTGCAGAGACCTTACTTGGTTATGAAAATCCGCTTAAATTCATACCATGGTACGATGAGGAGTGTCGCATGGCAAGTGATGAAAAGAACGCTGCACGTATGGTAATGCTTCTGTCAGTTGCAACGCGATCAGAGCGGTATAAGGAGAAGTTGATAGAAACCCCGTCTGTTTAAGACGAAAAACCGATTATGGACAAAGCGCGAGAGTGAGCAGATGAATCTTACAGAAAGAAGAATGAGGCCCGCAAATTATATCGAAAAGTACAAATCCAAACCACCAGAAATGGTTTAGGGCCTCCTTTTGTAGAGATAAGGACGGACATCGTGCCACAGATGGGCAGAGTATGTTGGAACTATGGAGAGATCACTTCTCTGCTTAGATTCAATATAGATGCGAGTGTTGTTCAAATACAATAGGATGGGTCAAGTGCCCCCTCCTACCCAAAGCGAAGTTAAAACTGCAATTTTCGGCTTATGAACTGCAATGCAGCTGGTATTGATGAATTACTGGCTACGATGTTTAAGGCTGGCAGCTTTGAGTTGAGAATCTGAATATATCAGCTCATATGCAAACTCTAGCTAGACAAATACAACCTTAGCTTAAACTATGATGGAATACGACTTTTATCCATCGCATTCAAGGTCCTGTCGTGCTTAATGTGCGAAAGATTAAAGCCGGTTGTGCACGACCTGATCGAACCTTATCACCATTGTTTAGACCTGTGAAGTCAACTATCGGTCAGATAGTCAAATGACGACAAATCCTGGAGAACACCCAGGAAAATAAACCGACACCCACCGCCTCTTTGTAGATTATACGGCTGCCTTCGATAGCCCAATACGGGAAAAACGTACCCAATATATGTCGGAGTTTGGTATACCTGCTAACCTGATACGCCTTGGTAGAATGTCACTGATAGACCGAAATCGTCAGTAAATATTGGTAAAAATCTAACCGAACCCTTTAGCATGATGAGAGGGCTCAGGCAGGGCAACACCCTATCATTCGATCTCGTTAACATATTATTTGAGATCGTCGTGAGAAAAGCTTCAGTCAACATGAATTAAACTATCAGCAGCAAAAGTCACATGCTGCAGTATTTTCGAGAATTGAGAAGGAAGCGGGAAAATGGGTTTGGCAGTAAACGAGAACAAGACAAAATTAATTTTTTCAACAAGCAGAACATCTACCCGATTTGACGAAAGGGTGAACGTTGATAACCCCTATAATTTTAAGATATTGGTCGAATTTTTTTTTATCTCGGGTCTGCAGTGAACGGAAGCCATAACGTCAGCCTATAAATTAAACATGGAATTATTTCCACGTGTTATTTCGGCCTAATCAAGCCTTCATACATAATACCCGCACCCGATAAACGAAGAATCAACTTTTCAGACTCTCCTACAACCTGTCTTGCTTTATTGCCCAAAATCCAGGGTCGTATCGTATGCTGGTGAAACATCACTGGGAGTCTTCAAGACTGTTCTTAAGGCGGGAGATCGCCATTCTAATCTCGTCTTGGTGGGGGGTAAAATCTACACTATCGTCACTATAATTACCTCCTGATCTTCAGTGGAAGAATCTGAGTGGAGTAGTGCCGAAAAGTGGTATCTCCACATTTTGAGCACACACTGCTTCTCAGTCACCAGATTCCCATTTTCGTCCTTGCGGGAGGGCAGCCCAGTATTAGGCCAGTTATTCGATGTTCTTACCCTCTCGAAAAACTTTCGGGATTCACCATTCATCCTGCACATTTCGGTTTTTTAACTCTCTCTCTGCTCCCACTGCCATTCTTAGCCTCTTGTACCGTTCACTCGCAGCATGCGTTGTAACTCACTGTTTCTTTGCCATACGTGCAGCGTCTTTTTCATCAGTTGAAATGCGACATTCATTCTTCGTACCATGGCTTATCCTTCTGCGGTTTTTGATAGCCAAGTTAAGTCCATGCAGTGGTTTCCAAAGAATGGGAGATGTGCTTCCACTGCGCATTTGGGTCTTCGGGAGGGGGTATTCTGCACTAGCAGGAGAGAGAGCTTCTGTCGATAGGACATTGATAACTCCGGCATTTGTAGTTTGTTAATATCCAGCATTTGCTGTGTTCGGCTTCGTACGTTTCTCGCCCTGCTCAGTCTTGTGCGAACTTTCGCAGCCACCAGGTAATGATCCGAGTCGATATTGGCACCTCGAATCACACGTACGTCCATTACACTAGAAGAGTGCCTGCCATCTATTGCCAAGTGATCAATCTGATTCTTCGTCTGCTGATCAGGAGATATCCAGGTCGTCTCATGAATGTTCTTATGCTGGAATCGTGTACTACTAACAACCATGTTCTTTGCAGCGGCGAAGTCTATCAGTATTATTCCATTATCGGAGGAGGTATCATGTAGACTGTGATTACCGATGGTTGGTCGAAAGACACTTTTCTTTCCCAATTTGTCATTAAAATCGTCAAGAATAATCTTAATGTCGTGGTCAGGTCAGTGTTTACATACTCCTCCAGATGCTTACAAAATGTTTCTTTGACCTAATCATCTTTATCCTCTATCGGTGCGTGCACATAAATTAACGAGTTGTTGAAATATTTCGCTTTGATGCGAATTGTGGCTATGCGGTCACTCACTGGGTTGAACCTTGAAACTAGGTGTCGCAGTCTCTTGCGAACTATAAATCCGCACCCAAATTCGTTTTTTCGCTCATAGCAGCTGTAGTAAATATTGAAGTTTTTCTTTCTGGTCTAACCATCTCCTGCCCAACGCATTTCCTGGATCGCTGTGATGTCAGCTTTATATTTTCCGAGGACATCCTGCAGTTGGAAAGTGGCACCAGTCCTGTATCGCACATTACAGGTACATATCCTTAAATCGTGGTCCTGATAACGTTTGCGAGGGTCGTCAACAGTTGGGGGTTTCTTTATTCATTAGTTTCCTTGTATATTTTCATTGTCAATATAAGGGTGGCGGGAGGCAAACCCAGCCCACCGTGGTTTGCATTTTAGTTACTGCCAGGACGATTACGTTTCAGCCGCACATTATGGATCAGACGCTGACCAGAATGCAGTGTATCGAAACTGGAGTTTGGTTTCTTCAATTTTGATCCGCCGTTGGCCAGGGGTGTTGGCTCTTCCGCCTTCAAAGGACAGAAGAATATGTCGACTACTTCAAAGAGCTTCAGTTCACCTAAAAATCCTGAGATGTATCAGTGATCGCATTACCCCTCAGTTTGCTCATTCCTGTCGCCTTCTGACTGTAGCTAGCTAATGCAGGTTTCCGATAAGCCATTGCCGAGGACATACTGCATGGATTTACTGAGTAGCTTGGACTGTCCAATGAAGGAATCATTTCTGGCCACTCCCAAGTGAATGGCTATCAGAAACTTTCTACCTCCAAGGACAGTCCCATGTCCCACTGTGTTTCTGACAAACACCATAATATCTGTAAGCCATTTGAATTATTACATTTGTTTTGCCTGGGTATCGATTGAAGATCGCTAATTACCAACTCACACGATTGAAAGCCAATTATTCCAACACCAAAGCAGAGGGTCTTTCCCCCCTCTTCTACTTGGATATTGTCCTTGGATGTAGTTTTAAAGCAAAAATCTTTAAAGTTTAAAATTTTGAGTTGTGTACCTTTTGTTCTTCTGAAGATGATAGTCATAAAGTATATTCAAAAAATGGTTCTCTTGCTGTACCCCCCAACACGTATATCCCAATTTAAAAATAAAAATATATCATTGTAAGGCAAACACATCACCTGTGACAACACAATTCCACATTATATATCATTTTCATTTTATAACCGAAGCCTTTCCATATAAAGATTACCATAATCCTTTCCTTTTTTTTATTACAAATGAAATAATATTGATTTTTCATAATTTTTCTAAAGAGGGCAATAACTTCTCACAACTGTTTGTATCTACCTTCATGTTGTTGAATATACTTTTGTCCATTCTTTCGCTTTCTCACAACTTTTATGTTGCTGACAAGTGAGCCAAGGAACGTCCTATCCTGTACAGTATTCATAATGGAAAATGTAATATTGCATATTTTATGTTGATTTTTTATAACATTTCAATCCTTACACGCGTTGCTCTTTCTGTTTACATTCGATAATGCCAGCCAATATACAAACGACCTGCTTTAAGTTTCAAACATGTACTATATGGTAAGAAAATACATCCGTATGATATGGTTACATTGCAGTAGCAAAAAAGAGGCGATTTCAATGCCTTCTAGCAGGCCTATAAAGGCAATCAGAAGGGCCTAAGTTGGCCCGAACACAGGTCTGCTTAGAAAAGCGAACTATACATGCCTATGAGCATCCGTTCAGCTTTCCACTAGTAGCCTTGCCAATAGGCATGCTTAAAGAAGGGAAGTGTTCGTGTCAGTGGGATATTTTCGAAGCTCCAGATAAGGCCTCCTAAAATGTCTGTTTATGGAAGGGAATCGAATCGAATCTTTGTTAACTGTTAGAGGAGGCTTCATTCCAGGCCTCCTTCAAGTAGTGATATAAGAATGAGTAGAATTTTTGGTCAATTTAGGAGGAGGAGAAAAGGGGCCATGCCTGCCAGGAGAAGGCATAGTTGAATGCCAACAAACTTCCGCAGAAATTATATTTGCAGGCATATTGTGAGAATGCCTCGGCGCCTACGCTGCTGGTATCATTATCATGAAGTATGTATGTGTGCAAGTATACCATTCATTTTTGGTGCAAAAATATGTTACGTCGTACGAGGCTCCTGCTGTAAATTTGCATTATCCCACTTTTATGGTTTTATGTAAATACGAATTACGGCCTTTTGATCCCAGTAAACGCAATTGCCCTCAAAGAGGCTGTAAAGATGCGTTTCAACAACCGCGACGCGGCTTCAGACAAAAAGCAGACGCCAATGAAATAAACTCGCATTAACATTGAGGTTGACCCCTTTTTAACGGTTTTGTGTGTTTAAATTTTATTAAATGTATACAATTCTTAGGCTGCAGAACGAATAAAGAAAGCTGAAAAATTTAAATATTTTTAATTGGATTTGAAAAGGAGTTTTATGAACGAGAACTCCCACAAAACACAAAGTGACGACGGAGGCCTGTTTTCTTTAAAATGAGTAAATGTCATAAATAATAGCAATTTAGTTGGCTAAATGAGTTAATTATTTTTGATATTCATTAAAAAATTACGCTTTCTTACCTTCTACAATAAATGTTCCAAGTTTAAACATTTCGTTCGTCTAAAAGGAATGTATTTTATAAAACTTAGCTGTTATTTAAATTAGTACATCAGAATTAGTCAAGGTAAATTATTTAAATATATCTTAGTCCTCAGTCACTCATTGGATTTAAGTTCCATTGTCATAAGTTTCATGAACATTCCACTTTCCACAGCTGTTTAGTGGTGGTTGATAAAAGTTTTACATTATCAAGTAATTATCCATGAAAAAGCTTTTCAAAAAGATCGTTCGGAATCAGTGTGAAATTGTATGCCCAAATCAGTGTGTCTAACACTTGAACTGCCACTGGTCACTTATTTCGGAATGCTCTCCTCTGATCCTTCATGGAGTGTAATGGGAAGGTACTTAATCCTATAATAGTATTTTAACTGAACGTGACTATGGTACCTATTATAATTTACAAAACTAGAGGACCCAAATTTTGGTGCTTCGCTTTATAAGGCATTTCTGGGTAGTGTCGTAAGGCAGTACGTTGCACAGTGGGATTGCTTCATACATTCTTGTGCAAAAAATATAACGAGTTGTCGTAGATTATTGAAATTCGGCATAGAGCATTTTATGACGTAGAATAGCAAAAATAGTAAGTTTCATCCAAATCGGCCACTCCCATCGCCCACCGCACATATAACTAAAAATTAAATTTTCGTAAAAAATTTTTTCTGGTAGGTAGAAATTCTTGTTACTTGGCATGGATCATCTGTACCATTGCACCCACTACCCGCCTGACGTGTTTTCTGTAAAAATATTTAGTAGGATTACCTAAAATAAAATAATTAGTTACATGTGGAAGGAAACTTATTTATTTATTCATCTATCATTTCTTTTACAATATCATATAATTCCAGATGTTGTTTACGGGGTTGACGCCTTATTTTACTAAGAAAATGATCTGATGATACCAAGAGATGGTTGAAAATAACAGAGTTAGTTGCCATTCTATTGCATTTTCTTGAACACATCAGTCTATATCTTCTATAATCCTTGTTGCGCGCTTCTTCTGCCTCTTCGGAGAGCATATCAATAGGAAAAGTAGCTGCATCGATAATGCATTAATATTTTGTGCACAGTTACTGGCATATAGTACCTGCCGTATTTTTTGACAAAAAGTTTCGCCCTATCCCGTGCGTTATTTTTAAACTTCAAAGAATTAATACTTCGGCCACATGTGATTATTTGTAATATCATGCGAAACCTATCAATTAATTACTCTTCAACTTCAGTTATGTCAGCGACAAGTGACGGTTTGGAAAAAAACGTCTTGAGATGTTGCCGTCGTTGGAGGTCCCAGTGCCTTGTTGAACTTCATCAACACGTAAATACATACGGTCTTTAAAGGCGTTCTGAATTCGGACTTTGTTTTCTTGTTGCATAGCCTTATGTTCGTCTTCGAGCGCCGACCACTTTTGAAATGGTTTATTGCAAGCAATATGAAGAATGCACTCCATAAACTTGATGCGAAGCGTGCAACGAGGAGGGCATCAAGTTGAGGCCCAAGTTGATTGCATCGGTATCAATTGGTCGTGCTGCATCTACGTCTAAGTTGTTCATTTGTGTTGGTCTTGCTTTACAAATGTAGCAAACAGCTGCTGACGAGGTTTTCGTAGTCTTCCCATCCAACATTGTAAACAGCAAATTGTGATTAACACTAAATTTCTTTCCACAAGCTAAAACTACAGTATTCTTCAAAGCACCAATAGCAGATCTGATTTTTTTAAACTATGTTTAAAACATGTTCTTTACTTTCCTTTGCAAATTGAAAGCAGATTGGGCGGCAATACCTTGGTGAAGAAGGATTTCTGTTCCGCCAGTATTCCTCTTGCGAAGTTGACTGTAAAGTAAGCGGACCATTGGCGCTAAGAATATAAAAAGTGTTTTTTCAAGTTTAATAAAGTTTTTTTTTTTATTCGAAAGATCAATACGTGGCATTAACATTTGAAAATGATTTCGTGCAAATGGGCACCGCACCGCGGCTGTTCTTGACGAAGCGCATTCTGAACGTCCAATTTTTGGCCACTTTTTCGAGCACTGCTGGCCGTTTGTCACGAAGAACACGAACAATGTTGGCCTCCAAGGCGTCAATTGTTGCTGGTTTATCAGCATAAACCAGTGCCTTCACGTAGCCCCACAGGAAATAATCGAGAGATGTCAAATCGCACGACCTTGGAGGCCAATTGACAGGTCCATTTCTCGAAATCAACTTATCGCCAAATTTTGATTTCAATAAGTCGATGGTTGCGATCGCCGTATGGCACGTAGCGCCATCCTGTTGAAACCACATCTCATCTGGATCAATGTCATCCATATTTTTAAACAGAAAATCATTGATCATGGTGCAGTAACGATCTCCATTGACCGTAACGCGAGCTCCGGCCTCATTTTTAAAGAAATAAGGTCCGATGATGACACCAGCGTGTAAGCCGCACCAAACGGTGCATTTTTCTGGTAATGGAGTCTGGAGGGTCTTTTGTGGATTCGTCTCACTCCATATACGGCAATTTTGTTTATTAACAAACCCGTTAAGCCAAAAATGAGCGTCATCGCTGAACACAATTTGGCGATAAAACAACGGGTCAGTTTCCAACTGAGTTTCAAAGTAAATTTGGATAATTTGGCCGCGTTGTTCAAGCTTGAGTCTATTCATGATGATTTGCCGGAGTATACTGAAACAAATGCAGTAGAAACTCGATTGTTGCACGTAATGAAAACCCGGCGCCGTGCAAGTTTCGAGGTTGTCACAAGCACCGAGTATTAATTTCCCATACAAAATAAGAGTCACATATGCACATCTGTTTATGACACCGCACCTCTCAATAGTCAGCTTAAAACTGATTCAAATTACAACATTTCATCAGCAGCATAAAACGACGGTTATTTCCCGAAATGTATTCAGTCTAAGAAAACGTAAACAAAGCAGCACGTAAGAGTAATACAAAAATGTTGCAAGTATCGAGTTAAAAATTTTCGGATGCCGCAAGTACGGAGTGCATAATGAAAAATATTTCTATGTTGCAAGAATCGAGGTGTGCAAGTATCAAGTATGTGCACGAATCGAGTTACTACTGTAATAGAAATTTTTTTATTAAAATTTAATTTTTTGTGTTCTTTTTTACAATTTGAAGTTCTATCGCGCTTGAAAAAACACCCTTTACTTGTATCGCTTACATCAGCTGCTAAACTCTGTTCGTATTGAACGTGACCAGAGGAGCCATCGCTTTGAAGAACTATATTCGTCATCAATTGACACTCCAAAAGTGGCTTATATGAAAAAAATCCAATGAGTGTTCGAACTCACGGGCGATGTGTTAAAACCTTTTTGCTACACGGTACCTGTTCGATTTCTATGAACACATTCGTAAATGTTACATTGGAAAATAAAAAACAGCGTTCAATCATATGATGACGTTACAGTTAAATAATATTAATACTTAAAATTATTTAAAGACCCAGTGCAAGCACATGTGTCTTTATTTTCTTACTCAATACTTTTTGCTTTATTTCCCACAAAAGTCAAAAAATGCAAAGCAACAGACACTTGTATATACATACATACATACATTGTTATATTCGTACATACGCTACACAAGTTCACAAAATTGTACCTAAAATAAAAACTGTTAAGGGAAAGCAAAGATTGGAGAATGTGAGTGTTAATTGTCATGGTGGAGGGTACATAAGCTTCGGCCCGGCCGAAGTTAACACCGCTTCTACTTGTTTTTGTATACACCGGGCAATGCTGAACATCAAATGACTCGCTTTGTTTGGCCATAGCAACAACAACGAAACAACCAAACACACAACATCACACATACTTTGTCCGAAGTAGCTGACCAATACGTGTGTCACATAACCACTTGTTTGCCATATCAACAGCAACGAAACAGCCAAACACACAACATCACAGATACTTTGTACGAAGTAGCTAACGGATTAGTGTGTCACCATTACGTCGACAGCGCAAGCCCATGGACTTGCAATTTTGCGGGGCTATGCTTTATATCTCCGTTCAACAAGAGCAACAGACACATGTACATACATACATTGTTATGTTAATACATACGCTATAGACACAATATCGTTTGCCTCACCCCTGCCACACCACTCTTTCATTGCTCTCTTGCTCGCTCATTTCTGTTTAACACGTCATTATTCTCTTTCGCAGTCGCAGAAAATCTGGTTTTAGCAGCAGCATAAAATCTGGTTTTAGCAGCACCATAAAATCTGGTTTTAGCAGACTTTGACTTTGATAGATTTAGTCCCTATACGCCGCTATAGATGTTAACACATCAAAAATTATAAACAAAAATATAATAATAGCATAACGAAGCAAAAAAATCTTTAAATAAAAAAATTTATAAGAAATTGCCAAAATTCTTTAAGCAGAAAACCAAAAAAATTAAAAGAAAACATTTTTTTAATATTAAAGAAAGCAGCAAAAAAGTAAATATGCATGTTTGTTTTGATTACTTTCGTTTTTGTTTTTCGTGCATGCCTTTGTTGTTTTTTTTTTATTTCGCTTTGCTTCGCATTTGTATGCACTCGGTAAAAACTTTGTTGTTGACACTTTTTGCTGTGAAATTATATATATTTAAAACGTACCTTCAAACCCTTTTGCATTGTTCTTGTTTTTAAAAAATACTCGCGATTATTCGATAATTCCTTAATTCGCTTAGAAAAATGACCAAGAAACCGCTTTCGAATTGCTGCTTTAACAATTTCGATTTCTTCTTCTGTAAAAAGCGAGTTTTTTGATTTTAATATTAGAAATTAAAAGGCGCGATTGATAACTTTGTTCGTTTTTCGGTTTTTTGTTTTGTTTTTATTTTATTCTTTACGCATTCTTTCGACTAGCTGCCAAAAATCGTTAACAAATTGTTGTTATTGTTGAAAGCATTTGAATGCGTTTGCCTTATACGTGTTTTGTCTTTATTTCTTTGCTCAATTTGTAGCGTAATTTCTTATGACTTTTTTCATAAAATTTTTAACTTTGTTCAGCAGTATAAAATATTATATGGATTTTTTTATAAATCGCAATAATATACTCGCTTCTTTAATTTTATTGCAGTCAGAGCATGGAGGTCGCCGGAGCCAACCTTTCTTTCCTCTAAAGAAAACTGAGAACACTGAAATTTGAAGGGCTTTTTTTAAATTTAAATAGTTTCGAATCTATTTGTGCGATTAAGTCGTTTTTTTTTTTCTTAAAGAATCACAAAATACCATATTTCAAGAATATCATGACATAAAATAGTTAAACGAACAACAAATATGCGTATACTGGCCTTCAGTTGCATTAAAATCTTAGTTGCTTTTCGCTTTACTTCTCCCAAGTATTTTTAAGTAATTATTTTGCGCTAAAAAAAGTATTTTTTTCAAAAAAGCAATGATGCATTTCTCTTAGCTAAACAATTCTGTACAAAATTGCATCATCACATTTTTATTATTTTACAGTCGAAAAATAGAAATTTTGCAATTAAAATCTCACTGTGCGTCGGTCTGTTGTACGCTGTTCCCAATCACGGATTTACCTTTGGACCAGGATACAGAAACAGGATATTGTGTACACATTTTGGTCAACGTTGCCCCATCTACTCTCCTGAGGTACCTTAAATTGTGTATCGCGAAAAGCGGGACAATAACAGACAAATAGTTGGATCGATTGATATCCTCTTCAGACAGTCTGCATTACTTTGTGTCGTTTATTTCCATTAGATGCAGATATATCCTCATTGTGGAGTGTCCAGTTTGAGCACGTCCGCTGCTTGAAATATATCCAAACCATCACGTCAGCCGTTTCGTTTTCCTGTGATGCTGTGTCCAGAAAGACGAAGTGAAAGATGAAGAACGTGTTTATCTCCCTTTAGCACTCGATTGACTTTTGTAATTCTTTTCTGACGATGTCGCTTGGATCACTGTCTGACTATCAGTGAAGATTACCTCTCTGCCCACTATCCCTGTTCAGCCAGCTCATATATTTCTTGATCGCCATAACCTCTCCTTAAAACGCGGAGTTGTTGTCAGGAAGGTGATAGTACACGCATTACGACCATTCAAAATCTCAGATAAGCAAACATCGTTCGAAGAAAGCCATTGCGGCTAATGAACCTTGAATCAAGTACATCAAATAGTTCGTTATAAATAAATTGAAGCGTTTACTGGTACCGAAAACCGTTTACAACAAACGAAATATAGCAACTGTAAACTCGATAAAGTTTTTCGAGAATCGATAAAGGTTTCCATTACCTGGTATTTGCCGTAAATGCCTTAAAGAAACTGAAAACGCACAAATCCGTTTACGAGAAACGAAAAGAGTTTGCAACAAACTCAATTTTCTCAATTGTCTTATGTTCCCGAAAAAACATCAAGCAGTCGCGGATATAATTGTTTATAAAGCATTAACTTCAGCAGCGTCTAGTCCGTTAAGCCACCGAACTGTCTACTCACACAAACTTCGGCACCAGTGCGTGTATGTTGGATATAAAGTGACAAATATCGCTCCACGAAAAATCCAAAAAACTTCGATTAGTGATAAGTTTGAACAGACAGTCCAATGGTTTAACAAGCTACACTCTGTTGAAGTTGATGCTTCACAAACTTCGAAACGATCATCCAGCGAATGTGAGTTCAGATCCTCCCACGCCTATTTCAAATTCAAATTTTTCCCTGACAGGATAACGGTTTGTTAACTTAAAAATAATTACAGCCTCAGTTTTCGTTTACCGCAAACGAGTTATAGTAACCCCAAACTCAAAAAACGTTTGCGAGAAATGAAAAGAAATCCGATAGAGTAATCGTTCGTTTATAGCAAACAGGATATATTTCATTGAATATAATTTATTTTGGATGAAACTGTCACCTTATGAATACAAGTATTTTATGGAATTTTTTATTTAGCGTACTTATAATTTCTTCAAAATGGGGTTCAACTCACTCCCCATCGCCGCAAGTACAAGAATTTGTTCAACTTAGTCATCGCATGCATTGCGGAAAGATCAGCACAACTTTAATATTATGATTTGCTAACTACTATTTGTGGAAATAAGACATAATCAGTGTAATCGACAGAATAGTGCATGTGTATGATTGCAAAAATTATTTCCTCTACAAGAAGAGAGAGAGAAGCAATTCGTCAGAGTGATCACTTGTGCGTATATGCGTCTGTTTATACATTTTTCGTTTACGTTAATTAAACGGTTTACTTTATTAGCCGCAACAGTAAATTAGTGATAGTTTAGGAATAAATTCAATTTCGTTTACAGCAACCGAAACGACTTTTACAATAAAAGTTTTTAGTTACGGTAAAAGTATCACCTTTTGCAGTAAACCAAATCAACTTTTGCAGTAAACTTTTTCAGTAAAGACCAAAATAAATGTGTTGCTTGCAAAACCCAAACATTTTTCTCATTTTGTCCTTGAAATCTTTTAGCTTTCTCATACGCATGCATAGCATACAAACTAACTAAACAATTAAATCTGACGAAAAATATAACCAAATGAGCTCAAAATAATCTCAATGAGTGCAACTCTATAAAGAGTTCTTCACTGATTTTTCATCTGTTCAAGGTCCATCAGTACATTAGTAGACACCTACCCTGCTGTTCACTGGAACACATATGCTTACGTTCGTCTCAACGTGACAAATGTTTATCATTTTTCCATATAAATTTTATCTGGAACACTGTCAGTTCTATTTGCTAGAAAACGACGTGTGATTCTCTCGAATCCATTCTCCTTTTGCCTGCGTCGTGTCACGGGCAAAGAATCTTCGTTCCCAAGATGCTCCTTAATTGGGATTGTTGGATGTGTTTACTCAATGACACATTTCCATGTGGTCTCACGGGCTAACAAAAATCAAATTTTTTTAACCGTTTGCGGGGTTTCAATCTTCCAGTTCTTCTCAACTGTCATCCACCTGACTCGAAAAGTCTAAGCAAATATAACGGTTCCGCCATCTTTTATATCGGTCTGGTAACTAAGTTTGACACTTCTCAGCGACTGACTTATAGGCTTTTCACACTAGGTCGCATCTTACATCTTCAATCAATTTCCCAAAGATGTTAACATTTCCCCATACAAGTTGGACACTTTGTGAGCTCAACATCTTTGAAAAAGTTTCCTATCTCATTTCGTTTCGTCCCACATCATTCGATAGCTTTGAGTCCATCACTAGAAAAAAATATAATTTCTAGAAAAACTAACTAAACTAAATTCAAATGCCAAAACAAAAGTTATATTTATATTAGGTGGTAGCGCTGGGACAGCTGATTTAAGTGTTTTCAAATCGTTCCCACAACTGACAGTAAAATTCACATGTACAATTTCTGTTTTGTGTAGTCGTATAGCAATTGTTACTAAATTTGTTTTCAATTTGGCAGTGGTATGACAACAAACAAATATATAACAACTATTGTCGTTGCCGCAATAACACCACCTAATATAAATACGAAACAATCGGCATATAGTACACCCCGCGAAATAAATATAAAGGCAACACCCTTTTTTGTTTTTTCCAAATGTTGTGAGGAATTTTCAAGTTTATAGTTTATATTGTATTAGTCTTTTCAAAATTAAATACTTTTCAGCAAAAATACTTTGACTATTATGACTCCTGCAAGGTGAATTAACAAAAATAAACTAATTACTAGTGCGAAATATTTATAAAGGCAAAAGATTTATTTAAATATTCTAAAAAGTTTCGTAAGACGTTTGATCTGCATTATCGCTGATAACATCTACTAAGCATGCGAGTATTGGCATTGGTTTTATCAACGAATGAATATGAGCAGGATCAGTTATCTTCCAATTTCTTATATTGCTACTCTTCGGTCCTTGATATTCGTCAACTGGCGTCCTTTGTGGTAAACTTGGGTAGGTAAAATAGACCAGAGGTTCTCGATCGGATAGAGATCACAGCTAAGTGCAGGCCAGTCGAGAGTTGGTAATATTTCTTGACTCCGGAAACTTTGGAGTTTTCTTAGACCGAGGTACTGCTGCGTTGTCCTGCTGGATGATAAATTCTGGGACACAAATTTCCTCTCCAGAATTAACGAAGACGACATCCAATAGTCGAATGTAATATTCGGAGTACATTTTTGTGGAAACGAAACATATTGGAGTGGTTCCTCTATAACCCATACCTGCCCAAACCATAAGGAAGCCACCGCCAAAATTTCGCCGCTGACGCATAATCTTGGGAAAATCTTTGGAATGCTAATATTTGTCGGAGCCATCAGGGCCATCCAAATTTAATTTTTTCCCTCGGAAAATAATACCCCTCATCGAAAAATATATATATTTCGGCGAATTTAAATCTAGCTAATTCGTGTCTTGGCATGAGACCAAGTTTTCCATACCTTTTCCCATATGACAGTTTCAAGTCGCGTTTCATTATTTGTTGACCGTGTTCCCAAGCTCAATTCAGCAATAATTTCCTTATCGTCGAAGGTTTTTTTAACAGCAACGCTTTTGATCTCTCTTTTGGCGCTGCCACTGACCAGTGGTGTCCTTCCTGGTCGTTTTGAATTTCCATCTTGGCCACCCTATTTTATAATTGTTAATAACACAGCTAGATCTTTTCAATCGCCTCGAAATTTCCCGATTGGACAGCCCTTCATCATGATAATCTTAAATTTTTCCCTTTTCTTCTTTACTTCTTTACGGTGCCCGGACTTAACGCCCCACGGACATAACGCCCAAAAAAAAATTTGGGCCTTATGACCTCTGTATAGGCGGCCATAACGCCCAAATTCATTTTGGGTGTTGCGACCGCCCCCAAAGCGGTCGGAAAGCCCAAAGAAGAAGCGGCCGTAAAGCCCAAAAAATTTTGGGCTTTATGTCCGCCCCTATAGGCGGTCAGAACGCCCAAAATTATTTTTGGTGTGTTACTGCCTCCAGTTAGTAAATAAAATATTAAAAATGAATTGGAGCTGATGTAGGAGGATTCAGTCTCAAATTTACAGTTATTACAGTTCTTAGGTGAAGTGTGTAATGCAAGCATCGTCTCAGTCGTTTTGAAACCATCGCGGACAATGAGTGCAAGTGGGAAAATGGTGTGGACGATAGCGCCGCAGGCAAAAATGGGGGTTTGAAATAAAAATCGGAAATAAAAATTTCAAACCCCCATTTTTGCCTGCGGCGCTATCGTCCACACCATTTTCCCACTTGCACTCATTGTCCGCGATGGTTTCAAAACGACTGAGACGATGCTTGCATTACACACTTCACCTAAGAACTGTAATAACTGTAAATTTGAGACTGAATCAAAGAAATTCAAAGAAAACACGAGGAAACCGGAACCCTTACGTTATGCCCATTTTGCCGACAAATTGTTGGATTCGTCGAAGACATTTACATTTAATTTGTATACTTGAGTATATGTGTGTGAATTTTTCCTAATTATTGAATGAATTTCTGAATTATTTTGTAATTTTCCTCGTTTTATTTCACATATCAGAAACGGTCAGAAAGCCCACTGGGCTTTCTGACCGCTTTGGGGGCGGTCGCAACACCCAAAATGAATTTGGGCGTTATGGCCGCCTATACAGAGGTCATAAGGCCCAAATTTTTTTTTGGGCGTTATGTCCGTGAGGCGTTAAGTCCGGGCACCCTTCTTTACTTAGGAACCTACCACCATGTATTCTATATAAATTTTTTTTTTAATTTAACTCACGTTAATTTTAAAATAATAAAATTAAAATCAACGAAAACTCACTTCTGTTTAAATTCCTACTTACTACTGTTCGTATTCGGGTTCTTTTCCATGTTGCCTTTATATATATTTCGCACCAGAAACAGAAAAAGCAACGTCACTTTTCATTTAACGTGTAAAAGAGATCGAATGGTTACATTCTCTGACATAATATACCTAATGACTCATATATGCATTAAAATTCTACACCAACAACGCAGTGCATTGAGAGTACCGAGAAAAAATATATTGCCTCTATAATTATTTCGCTGGGTGTATATGAAATGCTAAAAACTAAAAGTTTGACGAATGTTATTCTCCATTCTTCTAACGAATGTAGGTACCGTGAAATAACTCCCAAATGAAATAAATACTAAAAACAAGAGATAACTCCCAACAGATAAACCAAAAATTCCCATACAAATTGGAAATTGTTTCATTATGTAATAACTCCCAATGCCCAATAATAGTTTATTAGGAGTAATTTCATAATGAAGTAACTTCCAAATGATGGAATTCCCAACAAAATTTTGTTAGGAGTTATATATTTTTTTTTCAGTATTTGGAAGTAATTTCATTCCTGTTGGAACTTATTTCAGTTTAAAACGCAAAATTAGCGTCGGATGTTAGTTCATTTCAATTTATTACCATTTATATCATTTTACTACAAATAACGTCAATTCGTTGTTCTAACGCGCCAGATGCTCGAAAAATCTGTTAAAAAGGACTGATCTTGCAGTGGAAAATAGAGGCTAGAAATAGAGGATTTAATTGAAGCTATTTTCAAAAAACTAGTCCAAATGATCTGTAAATAGTGTATTCAAAACCGTAACCGGTTAACAGAATACCGGCCGGTTAACCATACGTCGATGTTGTAAAAGACGTTATTTTCCAAGAACCGGTTTCGCCGTTTTTTACACCTCAATTAACCGGTGTTTTCGACTTTTAAAGAACTTAGAACTTTTACAAAACAATAGCTCACTATGATTACCAAACCCATCAGACATACACAAAAGCCGTAGTCAACGAATTATTTCTTAGGCTGTTTTCCGAAATAATGTTTGCACTGGAAACAGAGAACATATCTGCCAGCTACGATTTAGAGCTAACTCAGGAACTAATGACAACACATGTAATATACCCAGCAAAAAATATTGGAAGTATTTTCATGGGAATCAGTTTTGCACTAGTTCCAGAAATTAGGTATAAACGATTTATCTACCTCCAAAGAATGCATTTTAAACTATTTCCAAAAAGTTGTTATGAAAATGTTTCCAGCAAAACTTACACTTTCCGAAGATGCAGTAAACCGCACCATTGAATGCGGATTTTGTTTCAATTTATTAACACTTTTGAAAATTATTTTTCAAAAACATTATTTCTTTAGCATTAATGAAAATGTAGATACAAAAATTGCATTTTTTAAAGACTATGAGGACTAGTGAAAAAGTGAAGAGTGCTCGATACAAAAAAGTGTTTCCATCCAAAGCCAAGCGCATGTAAAATTCACTAGTGTTGATACAGTTTTTCACTGATTCCGGTTGCTCGCTCCTATTACTTTTTGTACTTCCTTGGAAACAATGTTTTTGCTGGGTATTAGCAGAAATGCAAAAAAAGTAAACAGTATTCACATTCCAAAAAGAAGTACACAACGATCAAAGGAAAATTTTTCAACGATGATTTTGCCCATTTAGAGAACACTTTGTTTTGGAAATTTGTGAGCTGTCCATAGATATTTTCTGCTCAGTCAGTTTCTCTTGTCATACGGGGTATAAATAAAAGTCCAAACATTTTGTTAAATTTACAAAAGAATTATAAAAATGTATTATTTTCGTGAATCTAAAAACCGTCTAATAACTATAATTTTTGAATTTCTGAACAGTTAACATTGGCTAATCTACGTTCATAAACTTGCCAAGAGAATTGTGTTTTCCCGCAGCTGCAATTTGAACCCGTTAGACAATTATCTCTCGTGCGGCGTGGAAGATAACTGTGCCGCAACCGATCCCGAGTCCACTGAGGCCTATCAATACGAAATAGAGACCCAAACAATATACAATGTACTGAAAAATTGGGTTGGTCGAAGGAGGTAATGTGCCTATATTAGTAATTTTTTAAATTAAATTCTAAATTTTTACTTTCCCATCTTTACCTTGAAGGCATAGGCTTACACACTTTGATTGGGAACTGCAGTTTTACACCGGTTCCGGGCGATATTTTGATAAGGTTATTCATGACGATCTACTCGGTAGTCGATCTCAAAATTGAAATGACTGAATTAAAAATAAACGATGTTTATATAAGGCATACTTTACCATTTTGTCATAAAACCCAAAACCGGTTATTAACCGATTTCTACACCTCGGTTTTACCGAAAACCGGTTTCCCCAAAATAGGAATATTCGAAGAAACCGAAAACCGACTATTTTGAAAACCCGGGTTTTTGAATACACTAGTGTCAACCATTCGAAGAATACACTAGTGTCAATTAAGTCTGTTCGCGCAAAGTAGTTTTTAAAATTTGCACTGTCATTGGCCACAAACAAATCGAAGTTGACTACCATATTTCTGTGTTCTTAACATTTTTTATAAATTGAATGAGAATTGACACACTTATCATTTTCGTCGATATTTTGCAACATATTTTTGATGTGTTAACATTTACAGGCGCGTTTAGGGACTAAATTCACAAAGTGAATACATCCAAACACATTTGTCCGACTGCGATCACACAGATTGTCAGACTGCGATCACACTGATTGTCCGACTGCGATCACAGATTGTTTAAGTTAAACTCCTCCGAAACGGCTACACCGATTTGTATGAAATTTTGTGTGCATATCGGGTAGATTTCAGAATCGGCCATCATCTATTTTTCATACCCCTAAATGATAAGGGTGACCCACCCCTATATAGAACACAGATCAGTCCGACTGCGAAATACAGATTGTCAGACTGCGATAAAAAACACACTGATGTAGCGACAGCGAATAGTTGCCTTGTGTGGGTGCGGAGCACTCTCAGAGCAAAGAGAATAATGACGTGGTTATACGTATATACAAATGAGATATTAAGACAGCAGCGAAAATTGTGTGAACTTGTGTAGCGTATGTACGAACATAACAATGTATGTATGTGCATGTGTCCGTTGCTTTGCATTCTCTTTGTTTTTTTGTGGGAATAAAACAAGAAGTATTAAGTAAGAAAATAATGACACTTGTCTTTAAATATTTTTAACAGCCTGTTTCTCTATATCTCGAACGAAAATTTTCGTTCGTTTTCTATACGACAGAAAGTTGGTTTGGGTTTCACCATTTTGTCGTTTCAAGTCGAATGAAAACATAGCATTTGTCAGTACAAATTTTGGTTTCTCTATTTCGAATATGCTGTCACTTAGGAACAAAATGAAGTCAGGAGAACGAAAATTTCGACTTAGAGAAACCAAATTTAAGTCGAATATGAGTGACTGATTTTCGTTCGCTTAGCTATTCGTTCGAGACAGAGAAACAGGCTGTAAGTGTTATTAAGTATTAATATTTTTTAAATGAAACGTCATCATATGATTGAACGCCTTTTTCAAATTCTTTATATTAACTTCACCTGTCTGTATGCATGTATGTATGCCGAAAAAACTTTGGATTGATATTTAATCCTTTTCCCGTGATCCAATCGAGCTGAAACTTTGCAGGCAGACTAATGGCGACGACAAAAATAAACTGTATCGATTTGATAAAGATTGTCAGACTGCGATAAAAAAAAACCACACTGATGTAGCGGCAGCGAATTGTTGCCTTGTGTGGGTGCGAAGTACTCTCAGAGCAAAGAGAATAATGACGTGGTTATACGTATATACAAATGAGACAGCAACGAACATTGTGTGAACTTGTGTACCGTATGTACGAGCATAACAATGTATGTATGTACATGTGTCAGTTGTTTGCATTCTCTTTGTTTTTTGTGCGACTAAAACGAAAAGTATTAAGCAAGAAAATAATGACACATGTGCGTGTAACGTCATCATATGATTGACACTGTTTTTTATTTTCCAATGTAACATTTACTAATGTGTTCATAGAAATCGAACAGGTACCGTGTAACAAAAAGGTGTCAACACATCGCCCGTGAGTTCGAACACTCATTGGGTTTTGTTGTTCAGTCAGTTTCTCTTGTCTTACGAGGTACAAATAAAAGTCCAAATATTTTATTAAATAATTCAAAAATGAATTATAAAAATTTATTGTTTTTGTGAATCAAAAAACCGTCCCATAACTATAATTTTTTGAATTTCTGAACAGTTAACATTGGCTAGTCTACATTCATAAACTTGCCAAGAAAACTCTGTTTTCCTCGCAGCTGCGATTTGAACCCGTTAGACAATTTTTAAAGCGAAATTAAATTCTAAATTTTACATGGGCCCATTTAGGTCCCATTTACAAATCATATGTATTTCTTTTACAAAGGGAGGCTTTTAATTCTTTCCAAAGAAGTTTATTATACAGTATTATTTTTAATGATTTCCTCCTGTTGGATGTCTTCATATCGTTAATCGACTGCGGGTGGTTTGAGTTGCTGGGTAAAGTAGTAAGTAAATAGGCTTGTTACGTTCATTGGGGTTCAGAAATCAATGAACCTGATTTCCTATTTCACATATTTATCATTTAGTTATTTGTCCAAATAATAAAAGTGTGTCAAGAGTCTTCTTCTTTTGCCGGCATTTACAAAATCAGGGAAACGTAAATTTCCAAGTCATTCCACATCCCTCTACTTTTTTCTAAAAACTGTTGTGGTTGCTAGAATTTATTATTTTGTTTTCTTGTGAGGGGAGAGGGATAAAAACCACAACGAAGGAGAAATTTAAAAAACAAGTCACAAACATTTCGTTTCAGTAAAAATACATTTTCGCAAAAATGTATTTGCGTGGGGAGACATACATATTTTCTCTACCTTGTCGAATAGCAAAGGACGAAATTTTGTCGACATTTTATTTAAAGTGTTTGATTGCTCTGTGTTAGATTGTAATGTTCGAATGAGACTCATTCAGGAAGCTATACCTTATATACAATTAATTGTTATAATCGATGAGTTTGGTATTTTCAATCTCATCTAATCCCCTCATTTAAATGGCATTTCCACAAAAGAGCTCACACTCTTGTATCCTCAATGGGAAAGATTGATTATTTCCTTCTCTACAAATTTAGTGCCATTACAACAAATTGTGGGCAAATTTTTAACTTTTCGTTTGAACATGTTTAATTTATTATTCAAAATACTTTTGGGTTTGTGATGTCAACATACTTTTAGAGCAACAGCTTTGTACGTTTGATTTATTATTCCATTTTAAACTTTGAGAAAACTTTAATGTACAAATCTTTCTTAATAGTTATGATTTTTAGTAGTGTTAGATGTAATAGAATAAAACAGAAAACAGAGATTTAAATGGAAAAAGGTTTGGGAATTTTAAGATATTCAAATATTGCCGTTAAACGGTAGAACAGCTTTAATTTGTGCCATCCATAGTCAATGATTCAAGTTCTCAATGTTTGGTATTAAGTTACAAGCTATTAATATTGAGTTTCCAAGTCATTTAAATTTACAGATTCTTGATTTTACTTTAAACGACGTATCCTATTTGAATTCATTTATTTTTATTTTAATTTTCGATTCCAGATTTGCAATTGCAAACAGAGGCACAGCGGAGTAAAGATAACACTGTGCAACACAACTTTTTTTTGAAATTCAAGTTGAATTTGAGCTTTGTTTGCTGTATTTAGAGTAGACTTTGTGACAAATATTTGTGCAGCACATTTGAAATCGTTATACTCTTGTTGTAATGGGTATCTTAACCTTTTCTAGAAAATGTACAAAAAGAGACTCATATATTGGGACAGTGGAAGGTTAAAAAGGGTTGACGGAAAAATGCTGAATATCTAAAATGTAAACATGAAATTGCTCCCAGTGCAGACTCGTGTTCAAAAGGGCGAAAGTTTAACCCCCCTAAAATAAAATGCAGACGTACGCCTCCAAACGCCGATACACGAATATTCCCCCCCCCCCCCCACCCCCCTTTCTTCGAGAATCCGTTTTCAGAAGATTCTTATTTTAAATTTTATTTTGTTGTACAGTGTAAGTAGTTCTTGTGCTTTCATTTAAATCGGGGTTGACTTTAATATCATCATCATTCGTCTCCAAAATCGATGGCTATAAAGCAGCGCATTGGGTTGGTTGTGAAATAAATCAACTATTTAGGATGCAATATTACTAAGGATGGTGGATAAGAGATCGAAAAAATAAGGTCCGTGTTGCATTCCTAAATCTGAACAAAAGCTTGGACAATAAGAAGATATCAAAATATTCAGGTTCGGTGTAAAGTCAGTACCGTTGGACTATTTGGATCTTAACGAAGATACAATGAAGAACGTTCTAAAGTTTATCAATCGTTGTCTGATGCTAATACTCCGTACCGGCCCTAGGCAATGTAACGAGTTTTTCAACAGAGACGCTACAAAAGTAAATCGATAGGGACAGCAAACGACGCCATATTTTTTCCCGCTCTTTTGACATTTCTCTTCAGTAAGGTTTGCAATTTCATCATGAAAAGATATACGAGCCAACAACGAGTCGAAATTATTAAAATTTACTACCGAAATTTGGAGTCGTTGGCCTCAACTTTAAGAGGCCAACTTTAAGAGGCTTCAACAATCAGCGATGAGGCTCACTTCTGGCTGAATGGCTTCGTCAATAAACAAAATATGCGTTATTGGTCAGACAGTAATCCACACGTAATCCATGAGTCATCATTGCATCCCGAAAAAATTTCGGTTTGGTGCGGTTTATGGGCCGGCGGCATCATTGGGCCGTACTTCTTCCGTGATGATCAAGACCGGCACATTACTGTGAATGCGAATCGCTACCGTTCAATGATAACCGAATATTTTTGGCCCCAATTGGATAATATGGACTTGGAGGACATGTGGTTCCAACAGGACGGCTCCACAAGCCACACAGCGAATGCCACAATCAATTTATTGGAAACCAAATTTGGTGAACGTGTTATCTCACGAAATGGCCCAGTCGATTGGCCGCCTCGGTCGTGCGATTTGACGCCGTTAGATTATTTCCTGTGGGGCTACGTCAAATCTATGGTCTATGCATGGTCTATGCCAATAAGCCAGCTACGATTGATGAACTTCGTACGAATATCGAACGTGAAATTGCAGCAGTATCGCCCGATTTATGCTTGAAAACCGTCCAAAATTGGGTTCAGCGTCTGGACTTCTGCAAGCGTGCCCGTGGTGGCCATGCAAAAGAAATCGATTTCCATACATAACGTACTTTCACAGGAATAAAGAATTTCATTGGTATCGAAAACCGGTTTTGTTTTATTTAAAAAAACTTTTGCAGCGCTCTTGTTGGAAAAACCTTTATAAAAGATCGAGAAAATAAGGTCCCTGAACAAAAGCTTAGGCAATAAGAAGATATCAAAATATTCAGGTTCGGTGTAAAGTCAGTCCGTTGTACGGTTGGACTACTTGGACCTTGACAATGAAGAACGCTCAAAAGTTTATCAATCGTTGTCTGAGACAAATTCTCCGTACAGGCCCAAGGCAATGTACATGTAACAGTTCTATTAAATACGTAGAATAAAATAGACTTGGATCGACAGCTTGACATCAGATATTGCTAGAGCAGCAGTTGAATGGAACCCGCAGGGATTTCTAAGGTCAGGAAGACCACCAAACACATGGAAGCAGTGCCCGGAAAGGGAATATAAAGAAACTCGACTATCATGGAATCAAATTAAATCACTTGTCGTAGACAGAAGTAGTTGGCACCCTATGTTCTTCGTCAACCGTGATTTTATACTTTGTATTATAATATTGTTTTATATTGCTATATTTTGTTTTAATAAATAATGGACATGTATATGTTGGGTGAACAATTTCAACCTTCCCTATCTGGCAACGCTAAAACTTTTTTTATTATTAGATCGGCTTATGGCAGCCCGAGTTTGAAGCGTCAGTTCAAATGAATTTATGACATGGTACGGTATACGTCATTAATTTCGTGGTGAACATGTGTGAAATCGACATTGACAAATTTTTTTTCGAACGGGGCCGATAATAGACAAAGGAATGTCGGTTCATTGATGTCGGTTCTAATCAATGAAACCGTGTGACTGTTTGGGCTCGAGTTTGTGCGGAAATTATAATTGGACCGTTGTTCTTCAAAGACGTCGTTGCAATTACCGTCAATGGAGAGTGTTATCTGACTATGATAATGGATTTTGTGACGCCAATTCTGACTGCTAATGACATGTGCTACTTTTGGTTCCAACAGCCCGATTCATGATCGGTTAATTCTATTCTTTGTTTCTCGATCGCCTAAGGAACAAATAAAAATGATTGGCCTCCGGGATAGCCCTACATTACCGCAGTAGACTTCATCCTGTGGGATTATTTGAAGTCCAAGGTTGACGTCAACAAGCCACATTGCTTCATTCGATTCGGCGGCAAATACTTAAGCGATATCATATTTCACAGTGATTAAATCAAATTTACACTATTCAGAATAAACCAAAAATCATTATACAGCAACGTAATTTTTGTTTGTTTTTTTTACTACCAAAAGAAGCATTAGGAAGGTTTAAATTGTCCACCCTGTGTATAAACGAGGTTGAATTTTATGTTTCGGGATTAGAGAACAAAAACAAATATTAATCATCGAAAATCACTTTATTGTTTTTCAAAATATTCCCCATGAAGATTTATACACTTTTGCATTCGATTGAACCAATTGTCGAAACAATTTTGCCACTCTGATTGAGGTATCTCCAAAACATGCATTCTTAACGTTGACCTATCAGTTTGTTTTTGACGTACGGGAATAAAAAGAAGTCATTCGGTGCCAAGTCAGGACTATACGGCGGATGACCCATCAAACCGATGTTTTGGGTGCTCAAAAATGCAGTTGTTTCAGCCGATGTGTGAGAGCTCGTATTGTCGTGGTGAAGAGTGATCCGTTTCGGCGGTTGGTTTTGGAAGACAACTGGCAAACAAATGGTTGTGTACCACTCAGAATTCACTTTTCTGCGTTGTTCTAGTGGTACGGTTGCGACCTGTCCGGTGTTTCCGAAAATCAGGCGACCATTTGCTTGGAAGTGCTTCGGGCGCGAACAACTTTTGTTGGATTTAGCTCATCTTGAAACACCCATACAGTTGACTGCTGTTTACTTTCGGGCTCATACGCAAATCCAGGATTCATCACCTGTCACGATATCATGGACGTGTTTGGAAGCACCGCGATTATGTTTTTGGAGCATTTCTTTCGACCAATCGACACGAGCCTTTTTTTGAGCGATTGACAAATTTTGTGGGATCCAACGCGAACAAATTTGTTTGACAGTCAAATGTTTATACAATATTGAATGTATGCTGGTCCCACTAAAGCCTAAGGTTGTCGCAATCTCACGATGGGTCACATGACGATCTTGCAAAATCAGTTCGCGCACAGCATCAACGGTTTTCGGAACAACAGCTGATTTGGGACGACCTTCACGAAATTCGTGTTGGAGTGAACTACGACCACGATTGAATTCACCATACCATCGATAAACACTGGTCCTTGATGGAGCTTCATCGTCAAAAATTGAATTAAGTTCATCCATGTACTGTTCCTGAGTTAATCCACATCGAAAGTTGTAAAAAATAATCGCACGAAAATGTTCACGATTTAATTCCATTTTTGGGCCGAGACGAATCTTTTAAGTTACTGTAAACAACACAAATAGCGCTCGTATGTCAAAACGTTCTGAGTACGCATAACCCCAAAAATGTCCAACTTTACGATAGAGCTGTCAGTTGCCACATTGCAACACTAGGGTTGCCAAATCCCAAAACATAAAATTCAACATCGTATGTATCGCTTATAAAGGCGTTTCCAATTTGAGTGATATGATTTCTAAGTGACGTTTCGGCCATTTGTCGTATGTCATGATCTGTAATTTTTTGTCATTGTATTCACTATTGATCACAATTTCATCAGAGAGACATGCGTAAGAACAACGTTTACAAATTATTAAATTTTTTGGCGTAGAATACGTCTTACCTTACGGCATAGGGAGTCGTGTCAGATTGTTATTGTTGTAATCTTTAGTTCATTGATTATGAGGAAACGGCGAGAGAACTTTTTTTAAAAATTTTTTTCTAGGTAAATGAAGATGTTATCTTTCGTTTGATATAGATTTCATATTGGTTGATATCTTCCTAATATTTAAATTTCTCAAATGAAAATTGTTTAAACACATGCACTCAAACATATGTGTGGTGTTTCGTTGAGTGTTTGAGTTTGTAGCGTGAACACAAACTATGCTGCTGTTTCAGTGTGGACACAAACCTTCGGCTGTTGTTTTGATTGATGAAATATTGAAATTTCGTATATTTACTTATGTATTTAAGTGAAACAAAATGTTAAATGTGAACTTGAATTTAACATGGATATATAATTATAAAAAATATATGAAAAAATTAATTCATACATTTTGGCGTAGAATACGTCTTACCTTACGGTATAGGGAGTCATGTCAGATTGTTATTGTTGTAATCTTTATTTCATTGATTATGAGAAAACGGCGAGATAACTTTTTTTATCCTATATTTTATATCATAAGCCCATATTATCAAAAGTAACTTTCAAATAAATAAATTCATTTGCTTATGTTATTTATCATTTATTGTTATATATGTTTTCTGTCTTATCGGATGGGGTATTCTACGTTAAACTTAATGGCCGTGTCTCTGAAGGCCTCGGAGAACTGTCTGCTGTATTTTTTTTAGCTAAATAATTGTTCTCCAATTGCAACTTTTCTTGCGCTTTTGTAATTTTATGGTCGAAATAATCGACCACCTGTGCTCGCTATTCATCGAATAGTAACAAATTACGAGCGTACATTTTCTTTACAAAATGTTCAAGTGCCAATAAGACAAAGAACCGCTCAAAGTCATAAAAATCTTGCTGCCATTCAGCCAAGTGTTGCTGAAGACCGCAATTTATCGATTCGAAGACGTTGTCAACATTTGGACATGCCTCAAACCTTAACCTTGCGGATTTTGAGAAAGGATTTGGGCATGCATCCGTATAAAATTGCTATCACTCAAAAGCTGAAGCCATTGGACTACTGTAAACGCCATTCATGAATTTGCTGATTTTGTCCTGGAACTACTTGAAAACGATAACGAAACTGTCGATTATGATGCGAACAAAATCCACAAATTATTCACGAACAACCATTACATTCACCTAAATTGACAGTTTGGTGTGGTTTTTGGTCTGGTGGAATAATCGGTCCGTACTTCTTTTGAAATTAAGCTGATAACACCGTCACTGTCGATGGAGACCTGTATAGATCGATGATAACCAACTTTTTATGGTCGAAATTGGAAGAAGTTTATCATGACAACATCTGGTTCCAATAAAATAGGGTTACGTGTCACTCAGAACGAGCAACAACCGAATTATTGGGAGAAAAGTTTGAAAATGCGATTAATTCAAGAATTTCTGACATTGAAAGTCCTCCAAGAAGTTATGATTTAACACCATTAGACTATTTCTTGTGAGGTTATTTGAAGTCATTGGTCTTTAGCAGTAAACCAGACTCCCTTCAAGCTTTACAAGTCAATATTGAAGGTGTTATTCATGACATACGACTTGCTGTATTGGAAAATTGGAAAATTCGTTCCTGCCAAAGAAGACGTGGACGCCATTTGAAAAACGTTTTATTCAGAACTTAATTGTATCGATTGTACTTCACATTAAATGAAAAACATTTTAATCTCCTTATCAATTAGTGTGTTGTTTTTAAAAAGAAATCATATCACTCAAATTGCAATACCCTTTATATGAAGGTGCTTTCGATTTTCATATGTATTTGCTAAAAAAGTAAATTTGTTATTCATACATTAAAATCGTAGCCTTTTTATAACATACACATCTACAGATCACGTACTATACAACTAGAGAACACCACTAAATGTTCTGGCTAATATTACCACACCAACATATTGAATGACGAACATATTATTGTGTGTAAGGATGTGTAAACATACTCATCACCGCCCTCTGGCATTTCCAGATCATAACATACATATTTCCCATTTAAAACTATTTGAAATTTCATTTATTTTTAAGGAGTTTAGCAACAATTTGATATAACTTAACTCAATTCAAATCTAAATTCCCAACTACAAAGTGGAACCAATTCAAATGTTATAATTTGTTTTTGTAACTTTAATTTACCACAAATGTTAATTCTCATAAAAATGAATATGAATTACCAAATCGGAAACATTTTGTGGTAGTAACACATGTGATAATAGTACGACTATTTTGTAAATATATGATATTTGCATCTGTGCATGACTGACTAGTTGGCTGGTATTTGTGATTTTGTTGGAACAATTAAGGAATCCAATGTTGATTGCAAATCCTGGAAAATTCTCGTACTACAACAAAACTGCAATTCAGTGCCTGTAGTACTGACCATAATAACTATTATTGTAAGAGATGAAAAGTTGTTTTCCGAAAAGTCAACTAGCATGAATTGTGAAATATGTAATTTAAATAAATCTGCAATTGTACAAATGGTCTGGGATTGATGGAAATCATAAAAACTCCTTGAAGTTATTTCATCTAGATAATTGTGACAAAAAAAAGTCACACGAGCTGTCAAGGGACACCCGGTTGTAATGACGTTCCTTTCGCTATATACACCCAGCGAAATAATTATAAGGGAAATATATTTTTCTCTTTACTCTCAATGCACTGCGTTTTTGGTGTATAATTCGAATTCATATAACGGGTTTAAGGCATACAAATATGTCCAGTGTTGCAAATATTTGTAGTGTTACACTGTGTGTAATTTTTTAAGTCATGGAAATATAACCATACGCGGACACCACTACGTGATAAAAGACCAAAAAAAAGACCCGTGTCTCCCAGTTTTGCCCAAAGTCACGCCCTTTTTTTTATGGGCTCCCAAAGAATTGGGGCTTCGGTGTCATTTTTGCAATGTCACCGATGTGCCGATTTTCTCAAAATAATACAGCATTTCTTTCACCCATTATCTTGCTTCCGGTTCCGCGTCTCGATCCACTCCCAAGACTCTGGCGCATTCACGATGGAGGTAAATCCATGCCATTGAATGACTATCATCAAGCGATGATTCAAAGTTGTTTTCGAATAGCTTTCTAATGTCAGGGACATTAAGTACGTCTGTTTAATGAAGACAAAAAATAAAGACAGAAAGGAAACTATTAACATAGGGTAAATAGAACAAGGAGCCGATGGTTTTCCTTTGAGGTTCAGAAATTGGTTCTTGTGAATAATTAATTGAATGAATAATTAAGGACACTATTAACCTGAATATGTTCCCATTTTTAAGCTGCTATTAGTCTGATTTCGAGCGCCCAACTATGTCCAATGCCACGACACTTATTCGGCATATTTTGAATGGAGACACATATTTTACACTCTTACTTACTTACTTATCCGTTCTCGGACAACCCCGGGGGGTCAGGGACCTTACAAAACGAAGATAACATATTTCGCCAACCAGTTCGATCTTTTGCTTTATTTCTCCAGTTGGCAATACCAAGAATACGCAGGGATTCGCCAACCTGATCCCTCCAGCGGAGTCTTGGTCTTCCTTTTTTTCGTCTTCCTTTGAGTTCGGTTTCGAAAACCCTTCGTGATGGTTCGTCTTCATCCATTCTACTGACATGGCCTAGCCAGCGCAATCGCGTTATCTTGATCCGCTTAACTATGTCAATGTCAGGATAAAGCTCATACAGTTCATGATTCATGCGTCGCCGATACTCGCCGTTGTGCACTATAGGGCCATACATTTTTCGGAGTATTTTTCTCTCGAAGATTCCTACAGATGTTTCGTCTGCTTGCGATAGGACCCAGGATTCTGCACCATAAAGCAAGACAGGTTGAATGAGAGTCTGGTACAGCTGGACTTTTGCTATTCCAGAGAGGGCTTTATCTCTACAGTGCTTGCTTAGCCCAAAATAACATATATTCGCAAGCACAATTCTCCGCTTGATCTCAAGGCTGACGTTGTTGTTTTTGTTCACGGCAGATCCGAGGTATATAAATTCGTCCACTACCTCGAAGTTATAACGGTTATCAACGTTCACGCTTTGGTCTAATCGCGTGGAGGCCCTGTTCGTTGAAAGCATTAATTTTGTCTTGTCCTCATTTACCGTCAGACCCATTTTTGCTGACTCGTTCTCAATTCTCGAAAAAACCGCAGTAACTTCTCTAATTGTGCGCCCAATGATATCGATATCATCAGCATACGCGGGCAGCATGTGACTTTTGCTGCTGATGGTTTTATTCATATTGACTGCAGCTTTTCTCATAGTGATCTCCATTAAGATGTTAAAGAGATCGCACGATAGGAGGTCGCCTGGTCTGAGGTCTCGCTTAGTTTGGAAAGGTTTTGTAAGATCCTTACCAACTTTCACTGCGGACTTGGTGTTCGTCAAGGTCATCCTGCAAAGGCATATGAGTTTTGCAGGAATACCAAGCTCAGACATAGCTTCATAGAGTTTGTCCCGTATCGGACTATCGAAGGCCGCTTTATAATCGATAAATAGATGATAGGTGTCGATTTGTTTTTCGGGTGTCTTCTCCAGGATTTGGCGTAGTGTGAAAATCTGGTCAGGTGTCGATTCTCCAGACCTAAAGCCAATCCAATCAGGTCAGCGATAATTGGTTTTAGTCTTTCGCACATTATACTTAATAGAACCTTATATGCTATGGATAAAAGGCTTATTCCACGGTAGTTGGCACAGATACTCGGGTCACCTTTTTTAAATATGGGACATAGTACACTGAGACTCCAATCGCCGGGCATGCATTCATCTAACCAAATTTTGCTAATGAGCTGATGCATGCACCTTATCAGCTCATCGCCGCCAGCCTTAAACAGCTCCGCCGGTAATCCATCGGCTCCTGCGGCTTTGTTGTTCTTAAGCCGGGCAATAGCTGTTCTGACCTCGTCTTGTTTAGGAGGGCGGCAATCGTCGTCGACGTCCATATTGTGATCGATTGCCTCATCGACATTGGATATCTCAGGTACTAGTAGCGCGGAGAAATGCTTTCTCCATATTCCCAACATGGGTCTGTGCAAAAAGTTGCGAGAGCTTCCTTGACTAGGCTGTGGATACCTCTGGTAATTGCAGCTTTCCGATGTCCAGCTTCATCTGCGTCTGGTTTCGTACGATTTTCGCTCTACTTAATCTTGTGCGAACCTTTGCTGCTACCAGGTAGTGATCAGAATCGATGTTAGCTCCTCTGATCACTCGTACGTCCATTGGCCTTGTGGATGTCTTTATGCTGGAATCTTGTACCACTAATGACCATGTTTTTTGCCGCGGCAAAGTCAATCAGTCTCATACCGTTGTCGGAACTGTCAGCATGTAGACTGAAATTGCCAATAGTTGGATTAAACACATTCTCCCTTCCTACTTTGGCATTAAAATCTCCTAGTACAATCTTAATGTCATGGCCAGGGCAGCGGTCATACGTTTCCTCTAGGAGCTCATAGAATATGTCTTTGGCATCATCACCTTTCACTGCTGTCGGGGCATGAACACAAATTAGGGAAATATAAAAATATTTCGCTTTTATGCGGATTGTGGCAATTCGTTCACTCACACGATTGAACCTAGAGACTAGATGTCGCAGTCTTTTGCCAACTACAAATCCACAACCAAATTCATGTTTTTTTTCATGGCAACTGTAGTATATGTCGCAGTTTCTCTTTCGTGTGCAGCCATGTCCTGTCCATCGCATTTCCTGGATAGCGGTAATGTCAGCCTTATAACTTTCGAGGACATCTGCCAGCTGGATACTTGCACGGGATCTATATAGAGTTCTTACATTCCAAGTGCATATTCGTAAATCGTGGTCCTTACAACGTTTGCGGGGGTCGTCAACAAATAGGGGTTGTTTATGTTTTGTTGTTCGTTTACGTATTTTCACTGCCATTATGAACGGTGGCGGGAGGCAAACCCAGCCCACCGTGTTTTTGCATTTTACCTACTGCCAGGATATTTGATTGCAGCCGCCCATTATGTATTAGACGCTGAGCAGGATGCGATATGTTGAACCTGGATTTTCTTCTTTTAGTTTCTATCCGCCGTTGGCCCGTATGTTTGGCTCATTCGCCTTCTAAGGACAAAACTATATGTCCGATTGGTTGATGAGCTTCAGTGACATCAGTCACCTACTAAACCTGATTTTATGCTCATTTGTTTCGCCTTCTCACTCTAGATAGCTAACGGAGGTTTCCGAAAAGCCATTGCCCAGGACATACTGCGTGGAAGTAATGAGCTGCTTGGACTGCCCAATGAAGGAATCATTTCTGGCCACTCCCGAGTGAATGGCAATCAGAAACTTTCCACCTTCACGGACAGTCCCATGTCCCATATTTTACACACGGTAGGCCAAAATCTCATTAACCGTCATAGGGCATCTGACCACACTAACGGTTTTTCATTTCATATTTATTATCAAATTATTCATCCGAATCAGCGCGGAAACGCCAGACCTCACTGATTGTAAACAGCTTCCATCTAATTTCTCCATGGAATTTAATGGGAAAACAATTTTGTTCAAGGCTGAACTAATTAAATATCGCTTTCAAAAACATTTCGATACATAAACAAGTTTTACTTATTTTTAAAGTTAGATAATTTAAACTGTTCTGTATCAAACACATTTCTACAAAAACTGTTTAATTCTATGCCATTAACTTATGTCCTATTACGATTGCATTAGTCACACAATTCCCAAATATAACTATAGAACCCAACAAAAAGATCCCTTGTTTTAGGAAGGAGGCAGTGATAAACAATTAACTTCCCTAGAGGATTTTTTGTAGTTGCTCTAACGTTACCCTCGCATAAAATACATTAAAAAGGTATCACATATTTCACAAAAGAAAAGTGTCCTAATATACAGAGTATTACCATAATTACCAAGTAAGATAAAATAGAACCCGTTGCCAAAATGAAAAAAGGCTATAACCGTAAGTAAGTAACCATTATTTAAATTGGTCTATGCCAGGCGTTCTAGACAATGGCAGATGTTTGTTGCGTATTGAAAATAACTAAGCGAACGAAATGTTTGAAATCGTTTATAATGTTTCAACAAATTTTCAACAGACATCCTCTCTGGGACGGAGTTCGCCAAAGAGCACAAGAATACACAGTAAAATCAAAAGTGTTTATACAACTGTATCTGTTTATTTTAGTGTGGCAGCAAAATATAAAATTGGATGATATGAAAACTGGAAACTTAGATGAAAATGTATGTCATTTTAAGGATGTTCAAAACCTAAAATGATTTTGAGTTTTGTGCTGAAAAGGGGTAATGTTAAAAAAAAAAACAATCTAAAACAAGGATTTTAAAAAATATAGCAAGAAGTGGAAAACTAATTCAAAGAGACAACCTCTGTTAATGGAAACTTGAGAGCAAGACGAATAAATTATAGTGGAAGGGCAGTTGATGACATGTTTTCATAGAAGCATTTCGCTTTTATCTAAGATTGTCATTAGGTTTGGTAACATTTCCTTATAAAAAAAGATACAAAATTTGTTTCTCTTCAAGACAAACAATACTCGTTATGGACGATTCTATTTTATTCCAATTACGATCAAACTTTTGGTGACTTAAGATCCAATGAGAAAATCTGAACAGTGGTGAAAAATACGAATTCGCGGATCTTAAACACTTGATCGTGTGTCATATACAACTTCTAAACCATTTTAAAATCCTTATGAAAAAATATAACATCCTAATACACATACACAGATCAATCTGTTCATTTGCCTCCGCAGCACTTATCTTTTTTTTTTTTTTTTTTAACTTTAAATTCATTTATTTCTCCAACTTTTCTTCAAATTCTTACAGCTAATTAATATACATACGTACATTTTTTCCTAACATCTACTGATTAAACTAGGATAATTTCATTTCGAGAAAATTATATCGGCCTATGGCCAGCCCATATACATATTTACTTCAACACGGCAGTGAAAATCATATCACGTTCGCTGCAAAATGGAACAGGCTCCCGCAAATGCCCACAGAAACACACAGGAACTTTCAGACATGTACGCACACAAGTGTTACCACGGCCAAAATCAAACACAGGGGTACATCGTCATACAAAAACCTATGTACGCAGGCACACCTACACGTACGTACATTTCAATAAAGGAGCAACATCAGTGGTGGGAAAGTGTTTCAAATCTGATTCTCTATATGGCCTTAACCGTATGAATAAAAGCGTACACTAGTGCGAAGTAAAGATACATACACAATTTTTAAATGGATGGGTGCGGGATGTCCATGAGATCCTGGGTTCGAACCCGGCTCTGACCACCTTCAAATTTTCTTTCGGCGGCGGCCACCTTGCATAGTGACGGCGACACTATCGAGTATCTAGCCATGAAAAAGCCTCTCAAATTACCGTTCGAAATCGGTGTAAAACTGTAGGTCCCAATCAGTGAGTGAAAACTGGAAAGCGCACAGGTCAGTGATTGTGAGAAGTTCTCCCCAGTCCCTTCATGGGATGTAATGGGAAACCATTTATTTTTTTTATGGGTGCGGGATGTTTGCAAAACCGAAATTCTAAAAAAATTAAAAAATAATATTGTATTCCGGTTCGGGGTTATCTTCCTATTTGTACAAAATTGCAAACAATTATGCACGATCTCGGCAGTCTTCTGACAAAACTTACATGAGGTGTCATTATATTATGTACCAGTTAGTTCCAACGCCACTTACGACTTTCAAAATAAAATGATCCACACTTAATACTACGAAATGTGGCAACATTTGCTGTAATGGGTGAAAAAAAAACGATATGGCAACATATCGTGCCAACAAATACGTGGTAGCAGCAGATGTTGTTGTACTTGTAAGCTACAACAACAAATATTTTATTTTCGTTCATTCGATTCAGTTCTCAAACTCTACTCAAAATATATACCAACAATACAAGAATACAAAAAGTATAAAATCAAAATGCATATGATTTTGACAAGTGAAACGAAAAATGACACTGGAAAAATGTCATCACCTGTTTAAACGACTATACCTGATAGATAATTTTACCATGTTCAATATGTATAACATTTACCAATTTTTTTATTTCCAATTTTGTTTTCAATCGCAAATAAAAATCTATCCTTCAAATTTAGAGATATAAAAGTATACATAGTCTTCCATTAAACAAAATAATTTTAGTGAACTTAAAATGTGTAACCCATTTTGCAAATTTCTTCTTTCCTAAAATTTCTTCATTAGCAGGAAATGATAACATAATTTATCTAAGATAAGTTTTTGCTGCCATGTCATGAAATTGAACATGTGGCAACATTGCCATTGCTCAAGTCGGAATTTAAGTGGGAAACAGAAATGCCACTTAATATCGCTTAGATGTCCCGTACAAATTAAGCTATAATTAACTTTAGCGAGGTAAAAAAAACACACTTATACTTTTTGGAAAATGATAAACTTTTTTCAGAACAATTTTTTAATTATTTTTTTTTTAAATATATTTTGTAGGTCTTTTTGTAACAATATGTATTATATTTTTTCCCGAAAACGTCCTTTTTTATTAAAAGCTTTTATTAAAAGCTAATGTTTTTTTTAAGGAAAGGTACTAGTATTTTTAAGAAGAAGTACTTTCTGGAAGAAAAAGCCGTAAAAGTATGAATTTTTTACAAAGAAGTACTTTTTTTAGAAAAGGTACTAGTATTTTTAAGAACAAGTACTTTCGTAAAAGTATGCATTTTTTACAAAGAAGTACTTTTTTAAGAACAAGGTACTTCTTAAAGAAGTGGTGCTCCATTTAGGAAAAGGTTATTTTTTTAAGAAAATGTGTCGTTAGAAAATTTACTTTTTTAGGAAAGGTACTTGTTAAGATAAGGTACTTTTTTTAAGAAAAGGTACTTTGTTTAAGAATATGAATAGGTTTTTTTTGAGAAAATTTACTTTTTTTAAGAAAATTTTTGTTTTTTTATACTTCTTTCACTTTGGCTTGTCTAGATTTATTTTTATTGGGTTCAAAAAGGAAATATCTACCAAATATTGGTTCCACAGTCCACCTAGAAAACTTCCCATTAAACAAGAAATTTCCCAACATATGTTAGTCTAGACCAGTGATTCTCAACTACTGTGCAGCGGCACGTTTTTGTGCCGCGAAACTCTAAAAGTGGGCCTCCAAATTTTAGTTATATAAATTTGTTAATAAAGGGTTTTTCCACAGAGACGCTACAAAAGTAAATCGATAGGGACAGCAAACGACGCCATATTTTTCCCCGCTCTTTTGACATTTATCTTCACCAAGGTTTGCCATTTCATCATGAAAAGATATACGAGCCAACAACGAGTCGAAATTATTAAAATTTACTACCGAAATTTGGAGTCAGTGGCCTCAACTTTAAGAGCGCTACGTCCAATTTATGGTCGTCATAATCGTCCTACTAGATCAGCAATTGAGCATCTAGTGGAAAAATTTGAATCCACAGGCATAGTACAAAATATTCCCGTGCCAGTGAGACAAAGAAATGCCCGTAGTGTCGAGAATATTGCTGCCGCTGAGGCTTCAGTTCAAGAAAGCCCAAATGTGTCTCTCACACGTCGTTCTCAAGTGTTGGGCATCTATGTGACGTCGTTGTGGCGAATTTTGCGAAAAGATCTTGGCCTACATCCTTACAAGATCAAATTGACGCAAGAACTGAAGCCGCTTGACCACCATAAGCGTCGTATGTTCGTGAATTGGGCTGAGCAACAACTTGAAAATTATTCGGATTTTCATCGGAAAATCATCTTCAGCGATGAGGCTCATTTCTGGCTGAATGCCTTCGTCAATAAGGAAAATATGCGTTATTGGTCAGACAGCAATCCACACGTAATCCATGAGTCATCATTGCATCCCGAAAAAATTACGGTTTGGTGCGGTTTATGGGGCGGCGGCATCATTGGGCCGTACTTCTTCCGTGATGATCAAGACCGGCACATTACTGTAAATGCGAATGATAACCGAATATTTTTGGCCCCAATTGGATAATATGGACTTGAAGGACATGTGGTTCCAACAGGACCGCGCCACAAGCCACACAGCGAATGCCACAATCAATTTATTGGAAACCAAGTTTGGTGAACGTGTTATCTCACGAAATGGCCCAGTCGATTGGCCGCCTCGGTCGTGCGATTTGACGCCGTTAGATTATTTCCTGTAGGGCTACGTCAAGTCTATGATCTATGCCAACAAGCCAGCGACGATTGATGAACTTCGTACGACTATCGAACGTGAAATTGCAGTAGTATCGGCCGATTTATGCTTGAAAACCGTCGAAAATTGGGTTCAGCGTCTGGACTTCTGCAAGCGTGCCCGTGGTGGCCATGCAAAAGATATCGAGTTCCATACATAATGGCATCGAACGTACTTTCACAGGAATAAAGAATTTCATTGGTATCTAAAACCGGTTTCGTTTTATTTAAAAAAACTTTTGTAGCGCTCTTATTGAAAAACCTGTTAGTATTATTTTCGTTCTTAATTAATAATTGTGTTTATCTTCCTGACGATGCTAGCCAAAGGGCAGCGAAATATCGAAGAATAAAATTATTTAAAAAAAGCGATCAAACGCCTGAACATTTTAAGTTTGAATATTATTAAATAATATGATTGAACGGGAATAGATATTTAAATCCATAAAAAAAAATTTAAATTATTTCATTATTTGAGTATATGGGCATTTCCACAGAAAGGTCCACCTTATGTCACATCACGTCACCTTGGTTAATTGCTTATAATTTAGGACCAGTTTCATTGATTGTTTTCTGATCTATTATTAAATATAGAGCGTCTTACATTCTGTATTTAGTATAAGAATAAAAAACAATCGAACTTCATGGTCCTAAAATATACAGAATTAACGAGGGTGACGTGATGTGACATAGGGTGGCACTTTCTGTGGAAATGCCCATATAGTTATTTTTTGACCATTTATTTCTTCAGAGTTTTTTGTAAGTTTTTTAACTTATATTGGGGCTACTTGGGTAAAAATAGTTGTTTTATGTAAATGAAAACAGCAAGTTATATATCATCTACGTTTCGAAAAAAAAATCAAAAGGAAAAAAGGAAAATATTTGCATGAGTGTACCTTAAATACCAAAACTCACAGAAAGGAGATATTTAAACGAAATCATTAATGACTCAAAAATAACAAGAGCATACATATCCAACAGCACTCTCCACCGTTTGTTCTCCCATAAAAAAACAAAAAAAGATAAACTTAAAACAAACTATGTTGTCTATGAAAGTTGTTCTCGAGTGTGGAATATGTGGTCGTAAATTATCAAATAGTGCTATTGTTTCGAGCCAACTCCAACGTCACTTGGTGACTAATCACCCTTTGCTTTCAACAAAAAAATAAAAGCTACTTTCAATAGACTTTATCTTCAAAATCCAAGCAAGTAAAAGTTTTTCGACAACAAATCGGTGTGTATGAAAAGGCTCAAGTAGCTCCTTACGAAATAGCTGAATTGATTGCTGTTAAATTAAAACCTCACAATTTGGCTGAAGAAATTATAACCAGCTTCTCGCAAAATTTTAAAAATAATGATTGGTGGATCATCAGATATTGATATTTGTAAAATACCACTTTCGAATGACACAATCCATCGCAAAATTAAAGATATACCGCGAAATATTGAGCAAAATACTGCAAAACCCTTGCAAATTCAAATGTTGCTCTACAAATCGACGAAACAACCGATATTACAGGAAAAGCTCAATTAATTGCATTCGCTAGATTTATTTACGAAAATTAAATAATTAATCGTATTTTTGATGTAATTAGTTCATATTTACAAGAAATTAATGTTTCGTGGAAGTCACGTATTGACATTTGTACTGATGGTACTCCAGCTATGAATGGACATGTAAAAGGCTTTGTAACACATGGTAATGAATTGAATGGGGATATATTAGTGAACCTTTGTTTTTGCTTCGAGAAGCACTTGTTACAAAATACTTAACATCAGAATTGAAAACAGTTCTGGAACAATGAGTTAATAAGAATTTTCGGTTTATAGCCGTTTTCTTTGCAACTTAGCAAGCAATAATCGCTTACTTGTAACCAAAACACGACTGTTATTTTATTTCGCATATTTAAAAATATTATCATAAACTATTTTACGTAATGTGTTATAGGTTAGTAAATAATATTTAAACCTATATTTTTCTTTGTGTGCCGCCAAATTTTTAAATCGTTAAAAGTGTGCCGCAACAAATAAAAAGGTTGAGAATCACTGGTCTAGACACAAACAAAAGCAAAAGTACCCCCATCCCCTAACGTGCAAGTAGGAATTTCGTTCCAAAAAAAAAACGGATTACAAGCCTAAACCTCAACATAAATATACAAATACATATATTTAATTTTTGTACGTGGTTTAATATTTTTTAAGATTGGGCATATTCAGCGTTTAAAGTGTCCCATCAACTCTGGACTCAACTCAACAGATTGTATGAAACTATCTAGTGTCACGACAAACGCAAAACACAAGAGATTGTTAAAAAAAAACACGGAGTTATCGTACACAAAAACTCTGAATCGTGTTAGCCGTCGTGCACATTCACGAACTTTGAAACACTATCGTGAAATACTCTAACCACAGTACGAGTCAACGTTTTACATGAAGCACACTCCATCATATAAAGTGCATTAAAGCAGGTAGAGACCTTTTGTCAAGATCCTTCATATGATGGAGTGTGAGAAAGGGAGGGGAAACTGTCGGCCAAGACCTACCGCCCCGAAGTAGAAGTAGCCAGCCTTCGACGAGAACTGCATTGGAGACATCATGTCGTCGTATCAAGTGAGATGTGCAAACTGCGAAAGAGAGGGGCACGTTGCCAGTGCCAAAATTTGCCCAAGGAGGCAGGTAATCAAGAGAAAGCTTGATGAGCGAAGGGCCACTAGAGCCTTAGCTAATAATGTACCCACGGTAAACGCGACACCCTACAGATCTGCTGGCAGATCGTATGCGGTAGTCGCAGGTGGTGGAGTAAAAAACACTCTGAGTGGAACAGGAGTGATGATAAGGGCGAACGAAGCCTTTGACTCAATAAACCAAGACTGCAATAGGCTACTTGGAAATGACTTCCTCACATGTCTTGGGAAGGTCGGAGAATTCTCCAGAACTTACAGAGAACTAAGTAACGACGGTGAGAAACGGCAGGCCTTAATTGGCCTACTACTTTCTCTGCACGGGATGAAAATTAATTAGATTTGAATTAACATATTGATCCGTATGGCCGGTTAGCCGTCGGTCCCCGCTCAGTTAATAACTCTAGAAGAGAATTATTTTGCTATCCCTGATTATTAAAACCACGGTGAGGACAGGTGGAACGAATATATAATACTGAAAACTTTGATTTGTTTGTTTAGTTATTATAGTGTTTAAGTTAGCTTTTAAGAAATTAAAGAGTAACGGTTTTTATATCCTTTTTTCCGTGAATTTGAAAATGGAATGAATATTTGAAAGTTGAAAATGTGCTGGTTTTACGAGTTTATTTATTTATTAAAATCTAAGTTAAGGAATCCTTGAGCTGTCATTAGACGCAAGGAAAAAATTGTCAATCATATATTAAAAACTTATAAGAATTTTAGAAAAGATATTTGGATAATAAATTGGGCCATCGTTTCGTTTCGTTTCGTTCAGAGGCATCATAACACCGCGTCGTACGAAATTTCATTTCAACTTTTATTTTATTATTATTTTCAAACATTTTATTTTATTAACTTTCAAAATTAAAATTATTTGATAACTAAATGTTTTAAACTTAATAAGATTTTCATACATGAAAATCTTTTTAAAATTTGAATATGATTTTCGATTTTAAATTAGGTTGAAGCGAATTTGAACAAAACTTTAAATTTTATATTAACATTGAAATATGATATATATTTTTTAAAATGTGATGATCTATTCGACCTTTCGTATTATATAAGTAGGTATTTAAGAATAAACTGTTCGAGCTTTAGGTCTTTTTTAAATTATCTTATTCTTCAATATTTCGCTACCCATTGGATAGCATCGTCAGGAAAATAACTACAATTATTAATTAAAAATTTAATTTTAATTTTTAGTTCCATTATTTTTATTCATTTAATTTTTAATTATTAATTATGTTTATATTCCCGACGAGGCTATCCAAGGGTTAGCGAAATATTGGAGAATAAAATAATTTAAAATACACCTAACGCTCGAACAGTTTAATTTTAAATATATAGTTTTTATTTAAAATTAAAACGCCATTAATTAATTACATTTGTGAAATTTGGAGTTTACAACACGAATAAGAATAGAAATGGTCGTTAAACAAGTATATTATAAGTTCTACATGTATAATTTAATTTAAACCAAAAACCAAAAAAAAACGGTTCCACCGGTTTTTGCCAAAATAAAAAACCGAAAACCGGTTTCTTGAAAAATTGATTTTTCGAACAAACCGAAAACCGGTTTCTTGAAAACTTGATTTCGCCAACAAACCGAAAACCGTTTTCCAAAAAATGCCGGTTTTTTGGACACTCTACCCCCGTACCCCATGGACGGTGAACTTTCTAAAGAGGAAACAATTATACCGGTAATCAACACAATATAGTTAATGTTTAGCATTCTGGAAAATAAGTCCAGAAAGAGCTAAGGTCAGAACCCCAGACAGTTTCGCCAAGACATTCCAAACCACCCTTGAGAAAGGAATTTTCCCAGATAACTGGAAATGGAAAAGTTTGTAATTCTCCCAAAGCATAACAAACAACTTGTCGACCGGTCTTCGTGCAAGCCCATACAATGACAATTCGTTTTTCCAACCGGCTTGATCTTCAGTAATTCCCCTCCAGTTGATAACGCCAAGCTCTCGCAGGCAATATTTCACCTTGTCTGTCCAGCGAAGTCTTTCTCGTCCTATTTTTCGATGTCCTTCGAGTACGTCTTCGTTTACCTTTCTCATTGGTTCATTCTGATCCATTCTACTGACCATTCTACAAACGCGCTATATTGATACGAATAACAACGTCGATGTCGGGATAGAGATTATAAAGCTCGTGGTTCAACCATCGTCGATATTCACCGTTTTCTATCATAGGACGTTACATTGTCGTTTTATCTGCGCCATAAAGTAAGACAGACTCAATGAGAGTCTGACATAGTTGCATCTTCATTTCTCGATAGAGAGTCTTATCTCTGAAGTATTTCCTTAGCTCGAAATAACACCTGTTTGTAAGTACAATTCTCCGTTTGAGTTGCAGACTGACGTTATTACTCCCGTTCAGGGCAGATCATAAATATATTCGTCCCCTACCTCGGATTTACAACGGTTATAAACTTTCACCCTTTCATTCAATCGGGTGGATGTTTTGCTTGTCGGAACCATTAATTTTGTCTTGTCCTCGTTTATTGCCAAGCCCACTTTTGCTGATTCCTCGCAATTCTCAAAAAATACTACAGTAACATCTCGCAGATTTCGCCCAATAATGTAAAAATCATCAGCATACCCGAGCAGCATGTAACTTGTGCTGCCCTTAGTTTTATTTGTGTTGACTGCAGGGTTTTTCACAATGATCTCAATTGATATGTGTGTGAAAAATTAGAAACCGCACAGTTGACTGCATGTGAGCAGCTCTCGGTTTCTCGGCAGCTAATGGGAAACGGTTTTTTCACTAAATATGTTGAAGAGATCGCATGAAACTGTGTCACCCTGCCTACATGGTTCGGTGTACTAAATGGTTCGGTGAGATCATTACCGATTTTTTCTGAAGATTTCGTGCCGGTTACTGTGATTCTACAAAGGCGTTTCCGCATAGCAGGAATATAAAGCTCCGACATAGCTACGCAGTACAGTTTTCTCCATATCGGGCTATCGAAGGTAGCCTTAAGAATTTGTCTTAATGTGAATATCTGGTCGATAGTTGAGCTTCCAGTCCTAAGCCACACTGATCAGCTCTGCAATAAACAGCTTTAAACTTTCGCACATTACATACGAGGGAACGTTGCAAGCGATGGACAAAAGGCTTATTCCTCGATAGTTTGTACATGCTCTCGGGTAGCCTCTTTGAAAACAGTTCACAGTATGATCGGATCCTTATGATCGTTTGTTGAAATCTGCGGTGGACAGGAGTGCCCTCTTTGTATAACCACCTTCAGATCTGGAAATGTCGCATGCGTTGTACTGCGGAGAATGCTGTAGGGACCCAGCGTTTTTGCTGGCCCGAAAAGTGCAAAGGGTGTACTGATTTCAAGAGTGGTGAGTTCTGTTATGTTATATGCTATCCCTGTGTGGGTCGAAGTTTTCGCAGTGAAGGCTCGGTATAAATAGAATGGTGCTTCCGGACCGGAGGAAGAAGCGCTAGTGGTCGCTGGTGTTCTGCTAATCGACGTTATTATTTTTACTTAATTTGTTATAACTTACGATCGAATCACGCGCAAAGATGGATAAAATTCTATTTACCAGTTTTGTTAAACATTAGTCTTTTAGGGATGATTTTGGAACGAAGTTCCTTATAGCATGTTGCGGGATGGGGCCTAAATGGTAAGATTTTAAAAAACAATTTTTTTTTAACTACTTTATTACAACCCATTATTATCAACTATTTTCGGTACTTTTGGTTTGGTTTGGTTTAATGGGCAGTTTTCTAGGTGGAGCCTGTTTATGACATATTGTAGTTTTGAACCCAATACAAAGTAAATTTAGAAAAGCCAAAGTGCAAAACTGGCAAATCCATGAAATACAACCCTGAGCATGGAATTACATTTGGCAGCACTCTTACACCCGCACTTTTGGTTTGTGTCCAGACTAAGATATTTCTTGTTTAAATGGAAAATATTCTGGGTGGAGCCTGTTTATTTCATATTGTAGTTTGAACCGAATGAAAAGTAAATTTAGAAAAGCAAAAGTGAAAGCAGTTTAAAAAAATAACATCTTAAAGAAGTACCTTTGCTTAAAAAAGTAAATTTTCTCACAAAAAGTACCTTTTCTTAACAAAAAGTAATTTTTTAAATAAGTACCTTCTCTTAAAAAAGTACATTATCTTACAACAAATTGCCTTTTCGTAGAAAACTACATGTTCTTTAAAGAATTCTTTTTTTTTTGTAAAACAAAACAACTTTCTTTGAACTACTACTACTTAAAATTGTATCTGTTCTTTCGTATAAAAAAGCGGTTCTTCAAAAAAAAAATACCTTCTCCTACAAAAAATACCTTTTCTTACAAAAATTCCTTTTCTTAAAAGTACCATTTCTTAAAAATAAAGTACCACCTTTTCTTTTGTTTTCTTGAGATAAGTAGCCTTCCTGAAAATAAGTAAATGTTCTTAAAAAAATAATCTTATCCTAAAAATAGTACCACTTCTTTAAAAAGTACCTGTTCTTAAAAAAGTATTTTTTGTAAAAAAAAATTCATACTCTTAGGCTTTTTCTTAGCTTAGTGACGGCGACACTATCGAGTATTCAGCCATTAAAAACCTTCTCAAAATAACGTTCGGAACCGGTGTATAACTGTGTAACCTTTCACGGGCTCTAACGGGAAACCATTTTTTTTATTTCAATAAAAAGAAGTACTTCTCATCAAAGAAATTACCTTTTCGGAAAAAATTTAAAACATATTCTTACAAAAAGGGTCGATAAATAAACTTGTTAAAAAAAAATACATTCAATAAATAAAAAATTTGTTAACAAAAGTTTATCATTTTACAAGGTCCATTTAAATTACAGTATTTTTCAACAGGCGCATTAGGTGTGTTGGAACTAACTAGTACATAATATATAGCGGAAGGAACTTCGTTCCAATCGGGTGTCCCCTGACACTTCATGTACTTTTTATTTATTCTGCCTTTTTATTGATACTTTTGTATTTTATTATTAAAGCTCAAGACCATCTATATCTCCATAAATACAGACATAGTTTTTTAAAAAAGAAGATGTTTTGCAAATGCATCGTCATGAATCCTGGCAAACCGTATAGCTATTTCAGATCTAGCCACAGATCTTCATCAGCAGTTGTTTGGAATGCTGCTCTTGAAAAATTCATCAAACTAATTGCAAACGAAAAAATGTCTGAATTGAGAATTTTCCACTATGCAAGTGTTCGAAAAATATCGCAAGCAAATCACAAAACTTCTTTCCATCTCCAGAGAACCATCGGTCCCCATTAGAAATAATTTTTGTTGTTGTCTAGAAGACAACTCAATGTTTACAGGCAATTGTTATTGACTATTATTTCGTCGTGCTCTACGTTCATCAGGAATGATTTTTATTTATTCGGCCTTTTTATTGGAACTTTTTTTATATTATGATTCAAGTTCAAGACAATCCATATCTCCATAAATAGAAATATAGTTGTTTAAAAAAAAATGTTTTGCAAATGCATCCTCATGATTCCTGGCAAACTTTATAGCTATTTCATATCTAGCCACATAAGCCGATGATTGGAATACTGCTTTTGAAAAATTCATCAAACTATATGCAAATGAAAATTCATCTGAATTGAGAATTTTTACAAGTTGTTTGCAAATGTTTTCTTGCAATGAAATATTTTTCGAACACTTGTATAGTGGAAAATTCTCAATTCAGATGAGTTTTCATTTGCATATAGTTTGATGAATTTTTCAAGAGCAGCATTCCAAACAACCGCTGATGAAGATCTGTGGCTAGATCTGAAATAGCTATACGGTTTGCCAGGATTCATGACGACGCATTTGCAAAACATCTTCTTTTTTAAAAAACTATGTCTCAATTTATGGAGATATAGTTGGTCTTGAGCTTGAATAATAAAATAAAAAGAGTGAAACAAAATTAGTCTTTTTGTTTAATTTTGAATCCGTTCTCTAAGAACTCATATAGCTACACTTTCTACCTCTTGGCCGTCACAGGTGCACCACTACTTTGTACCATTTGTGTACAATTTCATGCTAGTCGTACATATCACTTCTGACCCCGTTGTAATAAGGGAAATCCTAGACAGCAGTTTTCGTTTGCTATTGCCGTAATAACTACAACTGGTCTGAATTTAGAAATTGTATTTAGTTAGCCAAAAAACCACAGACAGACATTCCTATACAAAAGCACCCTCCCCTGAAAATACACTTGAGGAAACTGCCAACACGCCACCCAATAACGAGATTCGACAACAATCATGAAATGTTCTGTATGTAGCAAATATATTTTTTCTCTTACTTTTTTTCATGTAATGAGAGGTGGTAAATAGTTGACACACATTCAGGGAATTCCGGCACAATGTTATAACTTAAACATAAAGCTATATTGAACTTTATCGAATAGAAAAGCAAGAACCAAAATCAAAAATCCAATAAAATGTTGTACATCGGCTCAATTCAGTATTTTTCGGATGTAACTATCTACGTTGGTTTCCAGATTTATAAATCAATTAGTTATCTATATAAGCATCATATACCGATATTTTTTTCTTTAGTGTACGAGTCAAAAGTTCAAAAGATCCCCAATCTGGTTATAATTATTATAGTTATAGCTGGTAAGTAGGCATGGACAAATGTGCAAAATAGAGAACATAGTTTTGCCTATTACTGTTTTTTCAAACTCATCTTAAAACAGTTAGACTAGTTAAATATATTTGAAAAAATTTTAAAATCTTGTACTCGCAGGTTTTATAAAACATACAGGCAAATTAAAAAAAAATTTAAAATTTTTAAAATTTTTTCAAATATATTCTATGTTTATGTGAGATATTGTTTGTAAGATGATACTAAAATGTTTTTCGTCCTGATTTTAATATGTGCCGCAGTTTATGTGGAATCTAAATCCTATGTAAATCCTACCTTACGTCTTCAGTTGGTTCCGAGTTCCATTTGAAATAATAAATTCAAACTGAAGTTCGATAAAATTTTTGAAACGATAAATTGGTGTCACGCCCACGCATAATTCCAAAAGTTAAAATATTTAGCCTCGATTCTTGGCTTTAACGAAATTGGCGCCGATATATCATCCAGAGCCCAGTGGATCGCACAACATATTACAGGTAAAATTTGCCCTTCAGCTGAACGATCCGAATGTGGGTTTATCGTTAAAATTTCCTATTTCATACCACTTTTGACATCTTCAAGATTAATTCAAATTTCAATAAAGACAACTTTCTTTCCACTTTTATACCACCGTTTAGAAAATATGGCCATTTTTATACTTTTATGGAGGTGATCACGAATTTTGGTTCTTTTTGGGATTAGACGCACTGGTTCGCAGTTATGAGCACTTTTATATTTTCTGCGGGTGGTCACGAATTAACGTCCTTTTTGCGATTAGACACACTGGTTAGGAGATATGAGCACTTTTATATTTTCTACCGGTGATAACGGATTGGCGATATTTTTTTCCCGGTGAATACGAATTAACGTCCTTTTTGCGATTAGACGCACTGGTTCAGAGTTATGAGCACTTTTATAATTTTTGCGGTGATCACGAATTAAGGTCCTTTTTGCGATTAGACGTGCTGGTTAGGAGTTATGAGCACTTTTATATTTATTTTTGCCTGTAAATACGCATTAACTTCCTTTTTGCGATTAGACACACTGGATCGGAGTTATGAGCACTTTTATATTTCTTGCCGGTGATCACGAATTAACGTCCTTTTTGGGATTAGACGTACTGGTTAGGAGATATGAGCCCTCTTATATTTCTTGCCGGTGAACGCGAATTAACGTCCTTTTTGCGATTAGATGCACGGTTAGGACTTCTGAGCACTTTTGTATTTTTTGCCGGTAATGACGAATTAACGCTCTTTTTGCGATTAGACGCACTTGTTAGAAGATATGAGCACTTTTATATTTTTTGCCGGTGAATACGAATTAACGTCCTTTTTGAGATTAGACGCACTGGATCGGAGTTATGAGCACTTTTATATTTTTTGCGGGTGATCATGAATTAACTTCCTTTTTACGATTAGACGCACTGGTTAGGATATGTGAACACTTTTATATTTCTTGCCGGTGATCACGAATCGAACCCCTTTTTGCATTAGACGTGCTGGTTTGGAGTTATGAGCACTTTTAAATTTTCTGCCCCTGATCACGAATTAACGTCCTTTTTACGATTAGACGCACTGGTTAGGAGTTATGAGGACTTTTATATCTTCCTTTTTGCGATTAGACGCACTGGTTATTCCCGGTGAATACGAATTAATGTCCTTTTTGCGATTAGACGCACTAGTTAGGAGTTATGAGCACTTTTATATTTCTTGCCGGTGCCAACGAATCAACCCCCTTTTTGGCACTAGACGCACTGGTTAGGAGATATGAGCACTTTTATATTTCTTGCCGGTGATCACGAATTAACGTCCTTTTTGCGATTAGACGCACTGGTTAGGAGTTATGAACACTTTTATATTTCTTGCCGGTGATCACGAATTAACGTCCTTTTTGCGATTAGACGCACTATTTAGGAGATATGAGCACTTTTATATTTTTTGCCGGTGATCACGAATTAACGTCCTTTATTCGATTAGACACACTATTTAGGAGATATGAGCACTTTTATATTCCTTGCCGGTGATCACGAATTAACGCTCTTTTTACGATTAGACGCACTGGTTATGAGATATGAGCACTTTCATATTTTTTGCCGGTGATCACGAATTAAATGAATTTTTTTGCATAGAATAACTGTTTTGGTGGGTTTGTTTCTTGGCAATAATGTTGAAAATAATTTAATCGAAATAAAAAAATAAATAGTTTCCCATTACATGAAGGAATCGGGGAGAGCTTCTCACAACCAGTGAACTGTGCGCTTTCTAGTTGTATACTCACTTATTGAGACCTTCAATTTTACACCGGTTCCGAACGGTATTTTTGAGAAGCAGTTTCATGGCTAAATACTCGATAGTGTCGCCGTCACTATGCGAGGTGACCCCCGTCGAAAGAAATTGTAAGGTGGTCAAAGAGGCGCGCACACTACCCATTGCACCACCGACTGCCAACTAATCTAAAACTCTGGATATTTATAGTTGCAAATTGTATAGCTACTTATTTTAGTATTTTAAATGACACTTTTGTTTGTTACTCTTTTGACAGTATTGTATATGATCTTAAAGACTACAACTTTGCAGAATATGACCATATCTATTTGGTTATATTTGGTAACTTCTAAGCGAAAAACGAAAAAAATTATAAAATATTACATTTGTACACCAATTTTGGAGTACTAGCTATAACTTTTGTTGATTACACTGTGTGTAATTTTTACAACTTTGCCTCAGAGAGTAAATCGAAATTCTGAACGGTTTGCAAGATATGAGCCTGAGAAAATGATCACATTTTTACGAAAATGATACCGAGGCCCCAAATCTTTGGCGGCCCATAAAAAAAAAGTGCATGACTTTGGGAAAAATTGGGAGACACGGGTCTTTTTTTTTTTAGTCTTTTATCAGGTAGTGGTGTCCGTATATGGTTATTTTTTTTCGTGTTGCACTGTGTTAGTGTATTCTGCAAAGTTATCAAGAATTTTGTGGGCTATAACACATTCTAAAACAGTTACCCCAAATTATTTACCATGTGCTGGAAAATTACAAAAAATCCAAAAAAATCTAATTTGGTTTGACGTTACGTCATTTGACGAAGTGACGGTGCATTGTTTACAAAATGTGCATTAGTCAACATTGTGCAACAATTAATTAGCTACAATTTTGTAAAAGGTTGTAATAAAAAATATGTAACAGTTTAGAATATATTGAAGTATAATCAGTATTACAGCTTTGATCAACGACTGAAATCTTCTTTGAAATATAAAAGAAATTGTGATGACCAGGGCCAAAACCGAGTAGGGTTTTATAATACCTCGTCAATGGGCTTTCATAATTTTTTGGTTTCGTTGAGGCCCTAATTTCACTATCGCACAGTGTTATCTGTAAATGTCTACTGAACTGGAGAAAATTGGCGAGAAAACACGGCCATTCTGGTACCTCCCATACAAATGCTTGGTGGTCGACCTAGTTCTCACTGGCGATAAATTACGTGAAACATTTCCGATCTTAATGAGAATAGGTTGCAGGCTTGATGTCATTAAACGCAAGTCACCAATTAAGACAAGGGAGATTTAGCCACGCCCATATTGGTGCCTCCCACGCATAAGTTGTTCGACCGGCTGGCTGTTCGGCAAGAAAACTCCCGTAAAATCGAACAAATCTTTAGGAAATTTGGTACTAGACAAAATTTAGTAAAATGTCACTCTTCTATGGAAAATGAGTGGTTTTCCTACGCCCATTGTGGGTCCTCACATACAAAAGCTTGGTGGTCCTCCGGGTTGTCAATGTGATAAATCGCTGGAGACACTTCCGCTCTTAATGAAATTAGTTCATAGGCTATGAGTCATCAACCCCCAGTAGCTGGTTAAAAAAAGGGTGATGTGATGCCCTACCAACATGATTTGTGCGGCCAGCTGGTTATTCGGCAAGATAACTCCCGCAAACCCGAAACCATCTTTATGAAATTTGGTACTAGACAAAATTTAGCCAAATGCACACAAAAAAGTTGAGCGGATGACCGATTGATCGACACGATAACTCTCGTAAACTACAAGCGATCTTAACGAAATTCGGTACTCGGCAATGTCTTCCTAAAAATTAAAGATTAACTTTGTAGCACGCCATTTTCGTGCCTCCCATACAAAAGTTGGGCGGCTTTCCGGCTGGCCGACTCGATATCTTTCGTATACCACAACCGATTTAAACAAAATTTGGTACTGATCAATATTTTGTGTAATACTGTGCAATAGCAAATGAACAAAATCGCCATGCCCATTTTTGTACCTCCCATATAAATATTGGGCGGACAATTGGCTGGTAGTCACGATAAATCCTCATAATCACTTAGGATCGCAACGAAGTTGGGTGTTGGATAATAGTTAGCCCAATGCCACTCTGCTATTGAATATTGGCACATTTACCACCCACAAAATTTCTACGTAAGGATGATTTTTATTTTAATAGAACTCGGTTGCAATGGATGATTTGGGGTGAGGGTATGTTTAAGTCGGTTCACCCTACTGAAATTTCTGTACTGGTGTATTGGACCCTCCTTATCGGTTAGGTTCCATTCATAAAAAAAATTCTAAAAATCAAAAAAAAATATTTGCATTAAGAAGATCGAGAGTAGATATATTCCAAGAAACTGTTGGTGTTGCCAAAATATTGGAGGTCGGTCCTACCTTTGACCCTCTAACGACACCCTTGAGATAGTTAGAGTGAGATCAATTTTTTTAAAGTTTAATTTTTGTATGGGACCTCCGTTAAGGAGTAGATAAGCCTTAGGTATGTTTAATGAAGCTGTTGGGATGGAAAACTTAGTGGTAATTAATTAGTGGCGGTCAGGCACACAGCTCACTCCTCTAAGGGTGACTCCGGGGCAGCTGTGGGACTTGTTGTGCATTTCCCCCCTTCACCGCCACCTTTAACCCCGATAAGAAGCCATTTACCCCTCATACACCACCAACCCACCATTTTACCCAACCTAATTTTTTGGCTCATGAAATTTTTTCCTCCAACCTCAAAAATTAAGTGGTAACTCGTATCCAAATCTTGTTACTTCATACCCCTAATGTAGGAGCACTATTCCACAATATCGGCTACCCTCACTCAATGATAAACAATTAAAGTTGTTGGATAGGATGAAGTATCTGGGTGTAATTGTGGATGTGAAACTCAACTGGAAACTTAACATTGAACACAGAGTTAAGAAGGCTCAAGGTGACTTCGACGCTTGCAAGAAAACATTTGGGAGAACATGTTGCCTAAAACCGAGGATAGTACAGGGTGTCTGGTAGCAGATTTATATTTTCAAACTTAAATAAAAAACATAATAATTGACACAAAGTTTTATTAAGGCTGTTGAACGATAGAATGGAAATGCGGATTTTATGTTTTAAAGAGTATGTCATCCATATGACCGTTGAGATTTGTGGCCTGGCCTCGAGAATTTTCGAAAAAAAAAATGGTCCAATTATCTCATGCGTGGATAAGGCACACCAAACAGTTACCCTGGGGCAATGCAATGGTTTTTGGCATCGTGACTGACAAATCCGCACAATCGATAATTCCAACGGCGCCACCCTCCCTGCGCACCGTTTATTGCTTTTTGAAATAATCGTATTTAAAAAAATGTTTGCCACCCGACACCCTGTATCAGACCCGTTCTGACCTACGAAGTATTGGTATAATGGCCAGCTTTGTAGAAAAATAGAAAACTGTCAACAGAACAGAATACAGAATGCGTTTGCGTTACAGGGTCATTACGCATATGCACCTCTGCCGCCCTCAATACGACGCTGGATTAACTTACGAATGAACAATACGCCAAGAGTGAAGCGTTCAAATCTGCACTTCTGTCTAGAGAGTTTAAGTGATGAACCCAATGCAGCTATAGGCATAGTAGGATTCTGTGTATTTTGGCTACCAAGGCCAGACCCGAAAGAACGGACTATGCTAGATCAAAGTTTACCTTCAGATACCGCATAGAGAATAGTGAAGAAACCACTCACCGCTACGGGATGTTGACAAAGACATTTTTACTGATAGATCTAAGAAGGAGCAGGGGTTTACTCAACTTCACTTGGTATAACACAATCAATCGGTCTGTCAATTCTATTGGACGGGAACACAATTTGTTTAGAAATGTTGTCAGTTTGACAAACATTTCCTGTTTTAAATTGTAGCCGTTAAATTGAATTAAAACAAAGAGATAGTAATGACCAAAAAAGCTTTGCCTTATATTTATGTCCTCTCTAAAGCTTATAAACCAATACAATTCAGCCATGGCCAATTACAGTTAGTACTCTCTTATGCCATGGTTTACTCTCTTTGCACTTTTACTTAAATATTTTTCGGGATTTCCACTATGAGGCTTTTCCCGGAGTTGTGTGAAACTGTTGTTGTAACCTTTTCACGAAAAGCTCAACGACATTCAACACGTTTGTTGGGCAAATAACATAACCAGCAAAACACAACAAAATTCATGTGTCAGGCATTTCACATGCATCAAGTGAAAATTCAGTTTTTCCCGGGTATTCAATGCGAAACGTTCGAAATCTAACGCATAGCGGAAAATCGAAAACTGTGTTTCCTACTATTGAGTGAGACAAAAGTTGTGACCAAATAGTAGAAAGTTTACTTATTTGAAATTAAATGATAACATGAAAAATTAGCTGCGAAAATTAAATAAAAATAATAATATTTACAAGAAAAATTTAAAAAGAAACAAAAATACAAATTTGTTTAAATCATTTTGTGAGATTGTATGCGCGTATGGGTGCGCGATTTCGTGAATGAGTTAGTCCGCTCATAAGTCCTTGTATCGTGCAAGCGTTTGAACATCAGTCATTTATCCATTCAAGCAACCATCTCTAACGTTCCAAGGGGAATTCACCCCCTTTCCAGCCCACCTGCCTGAGGGATAATATCAAAGGTATTGTACCGTGGGACTTGTTTTGTTTGCAGATTTGTTGAAGGCCCTACATGGATTTAAATTTCAATCCAGACATCAACAAAACGGCGAACGTTTACAAATAGATTCATTGTAAATCTTTTCATTTTATAAATTTTTTATTTTTTCCTGCTTTTCCATTTTCGAGGGAAAAATTTCTTTTGTTGACTTTTTGAAAATGTATGATATTTTAATACCCGCATGAATTTATGATGGTAAATATAATCATCTCCGACGTAGTTGTCGTCATCATCACCAGCAACAAATGGATTAAGAAACCCCATACATCATCATAATATCGTAAGAAAGGAAAAGAAGATTTCCAAAAAAAGATTTTAATTTCAATAAAGTACCTTATGGCGTATGATTAATGTCATAATTACTTTTTTTTTCACCTAGAGGTATTAAAACTCAAATTGATACAGAGAATTAAATGATACAGAGAATGAAATGATAAAAGAATTTATAACGACCCCTTAGCGTCAAATTATTGTCAGCGGCAAACGACAAATTTTACAGGAGAAGTTTTGTTTTTGATTACTTTGAAATACTTGGATAAACTTTAATATATTTTGAAGCTGGAACCACTAATATTTTCTTAGTTAGTGAATGAGTAGTAAAACCCGATACTATAAAAAATTTACTATAAAAAATGGATTTGTGTCACCTAATTATAACAAAAACCTGACGCACTTGCGATATATGAATATATAACTTTAATGAGCTAAATGAGAATATAATACGGCGATTTTTGTACAGGCTGAGTGAAAATTGTATTATGAGTAGACTATTGATAATTACGAACCAAAAATTATATCTGTGGACTTAGAATCACTTTCAGAACCAATTTTGGGGTCTCCGTCAGGCTGTGTCCATTCGTAGTTTTGATGAGAAATATTGACGCCTTTTCAAGCATTTATGCTTTTTGTATTGTTTTATGTAATAACATTGTCGAAATGGTGTATTTATATTGAAAAATTCTATAAAGAGAATAAGACTCGTTTATGATCTTTTACTCAGACTCTCTGCACGAGAGCGGAAAAAAGAGTGCAATAAATTCTCTACACTATTCAATACTTTTTGCCGTCGCTCTGTTTATGACAAAACTAAAACAATTATTTCAGTGAGCTAAGTATTGTTTTTTATTCAGTTGTATGCCAGCATTCAAACAAGTAGATAGTCGTCGCTCTGCTTATGACAAAACAAAAACAATTATTTCACTGAGCTAAATATTCCTTTATTATTTTAACAATATTATACCTAATCTTAAAGCAGATGTAAGAAAAAATAAAGTGCAATAGCAAAACATTCTGCAGAACAAAAACAGTTCTTTTTTATTTTCCCAATGTAACATTTACTAATGTGTTAATAGAAATCGAACAGGTACCGTGTAACAAAAAGATGTTAACACATCGCCCTTGAGTTCGAACACTCATTGCTTTTGAGATTTTTTTTCAGACTTTTCGGAAGAGGTTTAGAGGTCGCGCAAGTCGAATTCAACCCAAAAATCGGGAATTCGGGATCATTTTTAAATTTTACTTAAAACTAGGTCAATAACAACTAGGTCTTAGTTTGTAAGTCAACATTTTTAAAGCAAAACGTCCAAGCTTGTATTCTATTTTCATAAACCATCAGTTTAGGCAATAATTTGGCTCAATAAGGTACCATGTATGAAATTTTTTCGAAAATATTTTATAAATTTTGTTAATAACGATTTCTAACTTTTAAAATTTGTACGAAAATATAAAAACTAATAATGCACTTTACAAGACGGATAAATTCCAAGCAATTTTATAAAAAAATTTGAAATTGCGGTTACTGTTCCAGTATTCTACCATTTTAAAGCTTTTGACCCATTGTATGAATCTAACCCTTTGCCACTTTTGCATAGGATTTGCTTTAAACATTGAATTAATAGAAACTTTCCCGTTTAGATTTTATTTTATATTTATCAAGATATCAATAAAATGGGCCCCAGGAAATAACACCCCAATTGCAAAATGAAAATGGCCCCCAAATTTAGGGTGTATTTTCATTATGAAAGTGCGAGCCAAATTTCAAAATGAAATAGCCACCCAAAAAATGATGAAGGGCCCCAAAAAATTATGAAGCACGTCCCCATATATTTTAGTGGGGACGGCTTTCAGTTTTTTGTGCGATTTTTTTTTTGGAAAATTTTTTTTCATTTCTTTCTAAACCAATAAAATATAGTTTATTCAAATTTTTGTTGATCGTGTGGTGATACCTAAAGACGACAATGAAATCCAAGACGAAAACGTTACCAATGCTCATAATTTCGAAGAAGAAGTGAATGCTTTTAGTTATGAACCCACTTGCGTAGTATGCCAAGAAAACCAACGAAATATTATATTGCCACCTCGCAAACATTTCGCGATATGCAGCGAATACAAGCTGATGTCATAGAGAAAAACTTGTCTTATAAATGTCCTTATTGTCGTGCAGTAGTGCAAGATACAATGCAGGTCTAAACCTAATAAAAATGTTTGCACCTCAATATCCTTAATGTTTCATTTGCATTTTTAGAAGTGGGTTTAGCTTAGTAGTGTACTTTATAGTAATATTTGGGGCCTAATTTCAGTTGTTATTATGGAGTGTTTTTTCATTAAGTTTTATAGTAGCCATACGAAATTGCACCCCGAGAAATTTCACTCCAATTTAGTTATGAAATAACACCCCAAAACATGAAGACGAACCCCAAGTAAATTGAAAATGTTCCCCAAAAAATAATTGAGGTCCACTTTCATTGGGGCCCACATACATAATTATAAGTCACTCCAAGTGTTAGCGCAAATCGACCCCAAATGTACCAAATAACATCCCAAAATTTCGTGTTGTTGTAACCTGTGTATTGGTTTGGGGCCCATTTTCATTTTGCAATTGGCGTGTTATTTCCTGGCGCGCACACTGACCATTGCACCACCGACGACCGAAAATGACTTTGCTTAACTGAAAAATATGCATGGACATACTGAACGTCACGGAAGTGACAACTTTCAACAATAGATGGCGTCAAAAAAAGTAAACTTCTGATGTTTTTTGGCTGTAATTTAAAAAAAAAATTAAAAACTTTGATTCTTCTTGTGGATTATTTTTATTTGGTCTTTTAATTTTTTTTACATCAAGTCGAGAATATGATGTCATGTAAATGGCCGCCGCCGCATTTGAGTGTCATTTGAGCCCATTTTATGGCATTTTCCATCACTTCGGCCAAAACTTCCGGCGATACGTCCTCACATTCTTGACGGATATTGTCTTTAAGAGCTGCAAGAGTCTGAGCCTTGTTGACATAAACCCGCGACTTCAAAAAGCCCCACAAAAAGAAGTCTGGAGCGGTCAAATCAGGCGATCTTGCTGGCCAGTGCAAATCGCCAAAACGTTAGATTAGGCGCCCGGGAAATGCATCCTTCAGCATATCGGTTGTGGCACGTGCAGTGTGTGCCCTTGCACCGTCCTGTTGGAACCACATGTTTTCCAATCCCAATTCATCAAGTTGCGGCAAAAAGAACTCGTTGATCATTGCTCTGTAGCGCTCACCATTCACAGTAACCGTTTGGCCCGCGACATCTTCGAAGAAAAAAGGTCCGATGACTCCTCCAGCGAAAACAGCACACCATACAGTGACTTTGAGCGGGTGTAATGGCTCTTCGTGGGTTACACGCGGATTTTCAGTGCCCCAGAAGCGTAAATTTTGCTTATTTACGTACCCGCTGCGATGGAAATGGACCTCATCACTCATGATTATTTTTGATGAAAAATCATCTTCCTCTTGGTGGTGATTAAGGATGGCTTGAGCGTATGTTAGACGCGATTGGCGGTCAGCAGCTAACAGCTGATGCACCGTCTGGACTTTGTACGGAAACATCTTCAAATCTTGTACCAAAATTCGCTGTAAAGACCGTCGACTGATACCCATTTGCGTGGCACGTCGTCTGGTCGATGTTGACGGCGCATCCATGACATCCTCGGCTACAGCAGCAATATTCTCTGCAGAACGGCTACTCCGGGGTCTGCCACGCCTGGCAGCATCTCGTGCTGTGCCAGTCTCTTCGAGGCGAGCGGCTAAACGTCGCAGTGTTTCACCAGTAGGCGTTGGACGGCCAGGAAATCTGCGACGAAATTCAATATTCCGCGTTCTGGAGCAGTGTAGCGTAACATTGTTTATTAACGTGTATTTCGCATGTGTTTACTACACAAATGTCAAAACAGAACTGACATTAGGGGCCAATCGCAAAATTTATAGCATTTTCTGATAGGAGGATTACTTTTGCGCCACCTTGTATTATTATTGCAAGTGGTTGTTTGGTTGTCTATCCTAGAGAAATTGCAAAGAAGGTTGCAGAAGCAACTAAAAATGGTACCAAAAAAGTACCCAAAAAATACAAACACAGTACCAAAAATAGTACCAACAAAGTGACAACAACTGACAAATTGTATCAGAAAGTAATGAAACCAACAAAAAAATTTACCCCAAAAAGGTACTAAAATGTAAAAAAGTACAAAAATTGTTATTAACTCCATAAATGAACGGAGAAAGATACCCAGAAAAGCCAAGTATGATCACATAGATGCTGAAAGCCGGAACAAAAAAGTACTAAAAAGTACCAAAAAGTACATAAAAAGTACGAAAAAAGGTACACAGGACTACGAACAGACTATAAGAGAAATAGCAACAAAAGGTACTAAAAATGGTACCAATAATTGTACCAAAAATTTACCCAAATTTTCACCCAAAAAAGTAGCATAAAAGTATCTAAAAAGTACCATTTATTTTGAAATGCAGTCCCCAAAATTCATAATTCCATCGCCAACCGTTTGGTTTTGACAAAAGTACTATATTTTTCCCCTTTTTCCCCTATTTGTATCTCCAACAGTTTAAATCTTGACAATCACCTATCTTCGTATGTCTGCATTATATGAGGAATATAGAGGAATATTTCATGATTCGGTCTTCAGTCGTTTGGTATTTACAGTGGTACCATTTTCGTCCCAGTTTGCCCTATTTTCCTCCCTAAAAGTAAAAATGTTTAAGTCACTTTCTCAGGAATGGGACATTATATCGCGACCTTAGAACAACAAGGTTCTAACCGCACCAAGCAATTTTTGAGAAGAACCAGATTAAATCCACTTTGTTGACCAAATTACTACAGGAAAATACTATGTAGGTATAAGTGTTTTCTATTAGATATCTCGTCAACGATAAGATATATAATTATAGCGCTGGCCGTTATCAAAATTGCATTCCTATTTTAGTATGATGAGGTATGCAGATGAATTTATCAGTTAGAACCATGTTGTTCTAAGGTCGTGATATTACTATAATTTCAATAAGCATTTGAGTCTTTTGTCCGGTGCACTTTACCACCCTTTCTTACATTGTGTATGTCCAACTTTACACCTGTCAATTTGCTAATATTGTTTTATGCTTCAGAGGTTAATATATTTCAATGCAACTAACAAAGAAACATTTAAAAAGAACTTATGATTTAATTCGTATATACGCTCGCATACAATTCTACTTCGAAATTTCCTAAGAAATACTTATTAAAACACCCACAGCAATGGACCTTTTCACATGCACTCAATTTAATTCAATTCAACTGCGAAGCAATTTTTATACGATTCGTAATAACTTGACGACTGTGGGTTTTATCGAAAAACACTCGTCATACATAACTAACTAGAATTGTACTCTTAACAGCCGAGAATATCATCATAATTTCAAGTCACATATTAGCAATAAAATCGCTGTGAATTCTTGTTAAGTAAAAGGACCTTAATCCTGCTACTTGAAACGTTGTGTTATTTTTTTCTTGTGTGCGACAAAGAGTGAGCGCCCACAATTGCAAAAATTTATTATTATACGAATTTTTTTTTATATTTTCAATATTATTAAGTGATTAATTTAAATCACGTCGTTTCTGATTTTTTTTTTCAAACAAATAAAAAACAGGCTGCAAGAAATGTTCAAAAGTTTTCTTGATTTCTACTTCAGCCAAGACATTTTTTCCTTTTCTCTCTCTCTCTCTTTGTCCCCTTATCACTCTTCTATCGAGCACTTGGTTTTTACTGCACTTAGACTTCGATTTAATCCCTTTAAACTTTTCATATGAAGGTTTTGTGGGGTAAAAAATTTGCGGAACTTGTGTGTGTCCTGAGGATTTTCATTTTATTTTGTTTCTTTGCTGTTTCCGCTGCAGTTAGACAGCAAATTGTAGGTTTATTTAACGGTTGGTTTAACATTTTAAATTGATCCGTTTGTCGTAATAACTACAGTGACGCAGACCTTAAGATAACTGCTAACGGCATGTGACATTAAAGTGTTGTCGTAATAATTAATTATAACAATTAATAATGGCTAAATCACCAATTAATGGCTGACCACAGGATCATAATGTTGCAATAAGTCGCAGGCAGCAGATGATGGAAGATGGTCATTAAGTGGTATGTGGTCAATGGTACTGAAACCAGTGTACTACTAGCTTAAAAGTGCACAAGTTCTACATTGAAGCAGACACAACCTGTATAATTTAGTCTACAGAATATTGTATCCCACAGATTGTGAACAGCTTGTTCCAATGCATTCGTGGTCTGTTATACGAACCTAAGTTCAAAATATTCTAAAATATCACAAACACTTCAAAGTATTTCGTCATGACAGCAGACCTATTCAGTAAAACCAATTGCTCTAGTCTGACAGCAGGAATAAATTAAATCTGCTTTGGTTTTCATGGTTGCTAAAGATACTATTTAGCATCAATTAGTGTCTTGAGACACCGTTTTGCATACCACATCACTCCTGGCAGTCCAAAGTACCATGTCTGTATCCAGCCTGTTAATCGAAGATACCTCATTAGATCCCCTCGATCTATCTCGTGTATCTCAGTGAGGTTATGCGGGAAGGGACGGCCCACAGTCTTCAGGCGTCTATTCATCAGAGCCGGACAACTGCAGAGGAGATGCTCCACCGTCTCCTCCTCTACTGCGTCATCGCAGGCACGGCAGTGGTCATTATATGGAAGCTTCAACCGTTTTGCGTGACTACCGATTGGCCAGTGCCCGGTCAGCACGCCAGTTAGCCTAGATATGTCTCCCCGATTATGGCTAATCAGAGAGTTGGTCCGGTGAATGTTATAATCTGTCCATGTGTTTCTGGATATACGGCACGTTTCCGTCTTATCCCATCTGGTCTTCGCTCGTTCAAGGGAATGCAGGAAAATACCTCTTTTCACCAACCCTATAGGCGTTGCGACTGACACCATGTGGTGCTCGGTGGAAGAGGATCCTGCCCTAGCTAGTTCGCCAGCCTTTTCGTTCCCTAGGAGACCCTTGTGGCCTGGTATCCAGATAAGAACCACGTTGGCCAGCCGGCCTAGCTCACCACGTTTTTCCCTACATTCTCCAACGAGTTTAGATGCAGTTTTGTAATATTTAAATGATAGGAGAGCCGCCTGGCTATCATCTACAAATATTCCAATGTGCTCTGTTCTTCGCTGTAGTATAAGTGCGGCGCAGGTTTCTTTGATTGCCAGTATCTCCGCTTGGAAAACGTTGCACTTGTCTGGGAGTTTGAATGATAAATTGAGGCCTGCCTCTTCGGAGAAAACACCCGAGTGGGTTCCACATTCTGTTTCCGATCTGTCCGTAAATACCTTCGTGTCAAAACCTATAAGTGGTTCCCCTATATCCCACTCTATTCTCTTGGGAAACCTGACATCGAATAGGTTATCGAACTTCAATGAGGGGCTGCAGTAATCGCTTGTTATATTGAATTCTCTTGGGATTGTCTGTAGTATACTCGCATGTCCATATGCGTTGCTCTTCCAGAGTCCAAGAGCGTTTAGTCGGGTTCCACTCCAGGCCGCACTAGCTGTGATGTGAAGATCGATTGGTATAATATGAAGCATTGCATTAAGGGTTTCAGCTGGATGCTGGATGCAAGCTGATCCCTTTACTCTATACAACAATTTCATGGTGGACGTCTTCCCTGCGACAGGCCACGATACCATTGCTCCATAGGGGAGTATTGGTCTGATTATGCTAGTGTACATCCATAGCACCATTTTCGGTCGGAGACCCCACCGGCTTCCGATCATTTTCCGACAAGCGTAGTACGCAACGGTTGCCTTCTGTGCGCGGTGCTCTACGTTACGCTTCCAGGAAAGTTTAGGGTCTAGAATCACGCCCAAGTACTTGGCGTGAGTTGACAGTGGAATCTCTATTCCATTTAGCCGAGGAGGATTAAACTTTGGTATCTTGGTATTCCTGTTAAAAAGCATGACCTCAGTTTTCCCTGGATTCACTCCAAGACCACTCGTAGGCCCCATTCATGATATCGCTTAACACGGATGGGAACAAACCAGACACCATTATTACCACGTCAGCCGCATACGCCACGGTTCTGATACTCATATTGTCCAGTATCTGGCTCAATTTCGTCCATTCTGATATCATGGTCTAGCCAACGCAATTGACCTAATTTGATTATAGCTCTTAGTTCCAACGACGTCGGTGTTCGCCGTTTTCTTTAACAGGACCATAAATTTTATAGAGAATTTTTTATAGAGATTGTTTTTCATCCGCTTGCGATATGACCCAAGTTTCGGAGCCATACATATGTCAGGACAGGTAAAATGAGAGTCTGGTATAGCTGGGCTTTGTCCGTCGTAAAAGAGTATATTTTTGCAAGCAAAATTCGCCAATTTATTTCCAGGCTGACGTTGTTGTCCTTGTTCGCGGCGGATCCGAGGTAGATAAATTCGTCTACCACTTCAAACTTAAATCGGTTGTAGACGTTCAAGCGCGGACCAAGTCGAGAAGTTTGTCTAGTCGTTGACATTATAAATTTTGTCTTGCCCTCAATAATGATTCTTTTTCGATTCTTGAAAGTACTCCAGTATTTCGCCCAATGATGTCTATGTTTGCAGCATGCGCCAGCAACATATGGCTTTCATGTTAATGGTCTTGTTCATATCTACTGCAGCTTTTCTCAATATTATCTTCATTAAGATGTCGAAGAGATTGCACGAAAGTGGTTCGGTGAGGTCTTTCCCCACTTTCACTGCTGATTTGGTGTTGCTCAGCGTCATTCTACAGAGGCGGATCAGTTTTGCCGGAACACCAAGTTCAGTCATAGCTTCGTACAGTTTTCCCCGTATAGGGCTATCGAAAGCAGCTTTGTAATCGACAAAAAGGTTGTATGTATCGATTTGCTTTTCGTGGGTCTTTTCCAGGATTTGGCGTAGCGTGAATGTTTAGTCAGTCGTGGACTTTCCTGGTCTACAACCACACTGATAAGGTCCAATGAGGTTTTCAACAATTGGCTTTAGTCTTTCACATAATACGCTCGACAAAACCTTATACGTGATGGATATAAAACTAATACCGCGATGGTTGGAACAGACACACGGATCCCCCTTTTTGAATACAGGACACAACACACTGAGACTCCAATCGGCAGGCATAGATTCCCCCAACCATATACGGGTAATTCCATATCAACTCAACACAATTTTGGAAGATTTTCAGAATTGATGTCGTAGAATTTCATAATTTGTTTTTATGTAGTAACATATCATTGACTTATGATAAAATACCAATTTTGAGTGATGTGACACATTTATTTTTGAACTTATTAATATTTAAAGATTTAAATTTTTATGAAAAAAAAATCATATTTTGGCACCTTTAAATGTCTATAGGCTGGAAACCAGTTATGATATAAACCTGGGAGTAGTGTTGGATGGAGCTTTAGTTTGATATGCCGCAATACATTATTGAAGTTGCAATTGTAAAAACATTTGATATTTTAAAATTAAATTTTTGCAAAAAGTGGGATTTTTATAAATTTCAAAAATCTATCACATATTGTTTTTAATGTCTTAATACATATAGCAAGATCTTGGGATCGCAATGGGATCAGGAGATACAGGGCTACACACACACACGTATACACAATTTATAAACAATTTATAGTAACAAACTTTGTTCAAGCAGACTGTTACAGTGTATTGCCATATCAGCAGGACTATGAATTTAATGTCATTCTATTGACAATTACATAACAGTTGCACTTTGTTTAGATTGTATATAGTCCTTTTCTGGATACCTTTAGATAAATAAGACAACTCGACAAAGTTTTAAATATTTATTCTATTGCAATCATCTTATATTTACAAAGAAACAAGAAAAACACACGTGTATGTATTTAAATGAATTGCTGTGGAGTTATAAAAATTAAATAACGTAAAAATTTGCAGTTATTAGCTGCAATATGTAATGCAAGATCAGCTGAAAATATCTTTGTCTCAGAGAATACCACTCATTTATAGCCAGTGTAGCATCAGAGTTCATTTGATTTCTCACTATTTATCACTTGTATGATGGATACCACTGACAAGATTGTAAAATTGGATTGTTTTAACCCTTTTAATACGCCTAATCACTCCTGTTCAAGAAAATGTTTGAGACATATTTTTTCATGGATGTGTGACTTAATACCAGGAACACATGAGTTATCCAAGATCTGTGACAGTTGTAGGAAGCAGCTGACAAAGTTGAAACATGAAATACATAGAGAAATTTCCACTGGAACTGGCAAAATACATGAAGAATGTCAGTCTGATACTTAAATTGAAGAAGCACTTATTGATATGTCATTTTCAAATAAATCTGAAGCTCTGACATCTCTGAACAGCTCTCTTTTAGATATGGGAGAGTCGCCTGTAAACAAAAAGAGGACGCAATCAACTGAGAGGCCAACAAAATCAGTGTGACTGTCAAGAGAAAACTGCTAGTGAATGCAAGTAGCGATGATGAGAATGATGATTTACAAGATGAGTTCTTTACACATGTAAAGAAGCTGTACAACTGCTTCACTAGTAGGAAGAAGTAGCTTCAACTTCTGACTCTTATGCCCGACAGCTGGTGTGTGAGCAAAGAAATGCAGGAATTATCGGCCCCTAACTACTTAGTTCGACAAGCCAAGACATTGTTGAAAATAAGGGCGCCTTTTCTGGTCCTGATCTGAAACCAGAAAAAAGTCTGTCAAATCATACCATTGATATTGTAAAAGGATTTTTTACAAGTGACGAAATGAGCAGAGTTATGCCAGGGATAAAGGACTTTATATCAGTTAAAAACGTGAGAACAGGTGTTAAAGAACATGTTTCAAAACGGCTGAATGCTTAATAATTTAAAAGAAAAATTCCCAACTCTAGAAGTGGGATTTTCTAAGTTTGCAGAACTTAAGCCTAAAAATTGTATGCTAGCAGGCCAGAGTGGAACACACTCTGTCTGTGTGTGTACCAGTCATCACAATGTAAAGCTTATGTTTGAAAATGCAACAATGAGTTCAATGAGAAATGCAAAATTAAAACATTTAAGGACTGCCTGCAAATGATGGTTTGCAGACCACCTTCATCTGACTGCTTCTTTTCAAATTGTGTTACATGTCCAGGAACCAAAGGGATTAGAGAACTTTTGGAAAATGCATATGAAGACAATGCAGTTGAGACTGTCACATAAAGATCGATGTAACTTGGAAATAATTCAAAAACCGGTTAGTGAATTTGTTGATGTATTTTGTGAAAAACTGCCTGTCCTACTTCGTCATCACTTTATAGCAAAATAAAGTGCATTTTTGAGACATACCAAGGAAAATCTTCTGGAATGTGAAGTGGCTGTCATTTGTGACTTTTCCGAAAATTATCTTGATGGAATATCTGAAATGTAAGTTCCAAAGACCTCCCAAAAAAAGTCTTTTAGTTTACCGTGGCTCTGCAGCGCAGTACAAAAATAAAAAAAACTTTATTAACTTGTGTAATCACAAGCCAGGCTGAATGGCATTTTTCAGCAACAGCACATGGCAAAGGACCATGCGATGGATAAGGGGCCACAGTAAAAAGACTAGCTGCCAGAGCAAGCCTACAAAGACCGTATAAGAAGCAAATTATGGATGCACGGCAACTGTTTGAATGGTGACATCAGTACCATAGACTTTGTGTTTGTGACCCAAGAAGAATACATTAAAACTGTAGAACGACTGGTCAACCGGTACAATACAGCTATAATTATATCAGGCACCCAGAAATTTCATTCCTTCATACCTCTCAAATGTGGAATCAAAGTAAATGTGAAATTATTTTCTTCTGAAGTTGCTTCAAGCATATTTCCTGTTGTAAAGGAATAACCCTTCATTTTAAAAGCGACATAAAAGTGAATTTTCTATTAGAAATACTCATAAAAGCACTTTTGCTGAGATTATTGGAACGAAGTTCCTTATCGCACGTTGCGGGATGGGGGCTAAATGGAAATATTTTAAACAACTTTTTTTTAAACATATTATGCTATAACCCAGTGTACAACCCAGTATTATTCTGCGTACTTTTAGGATTTGGTAATTATTACTAGATTTGTACAGTCAGGGACGTATATCGTCACCTAAAATGCAAAAAGACGTAACAACATTTTCAGCACTTTACAGGAGAGGCAAAAAATAGTTAGATATTGAATCGGAATTTTGTGAATAAAATTGCAATTTTGGATTGTAGATGTCTAAAATTTTGAGGGGATATGTAGTTTAGTTAATTCTAAGTGTAGGGACATCGATATTTTATAAAAAATAACAGTTCAAAGAAAAAAGGTGGATTTATCAAAAACTTCATCTATTTACACCTTTTACTAAAATCGTTGATTTTAAAGTTAAGTGTTTGAAACTTTGGCAAATCGTGTATTTTTGTCAAACATATAGTAGTAATCAATCAGAAAGAAAATTTTGGAATTTTGTTGTTACATCATTTTGCATTTTAGGTGACGATATGAGGGTTGTGTTCTTTCATGTTGGCTTTGTGATAGTCATGCCATTGTGAAGTGTGCTGGCTTCAATGGAAGGCTTATGATATAATTACGGCTAAGGAAAGCGGGCTTCGCTGAATATGTTGGAAGTATAAGGAATTGGATGTTGCCCCTTTTTTTCAGGTTATTGCCTTTAGCTTTATTAACAGTGTTACCCCATTCTGTGTGTTTACAGTTCAAGTCTCCCGCTAGTACATAGTAGTTATTTGAATTTTGAAGATTCATAAAATCAAATAGTTTTTGCAAGACTGCTCGAATTGAATTTATATTTCCGGCCGGATAGTACGCCCATGTAATAACTAAAAAGTTATCGCAGTCAACGCGTATATTTATGGTGCATGTCTCTAAAGCAGTTATGGCCACATTTTGAATTCCTCGGCACATGTGCCGGCTAGCAAAATGCTGTTCCAGTGCTGTCGACACACATCTAGCGAATATCTACTTTTGTTAACGTGACTATAGTATTGTATGTTATTCTTGATTAATATAGCAGTTCCCCCACATTGTGTGTAAGGATTAATTTTGTCTTATTTAATAGGACAATATCTACTTTCTACCTACTCTTAAAAATTTACCTATTTACTATTTCTTAAAAAAACCTTTTCTTCAAAAAAAATATCTTGCTATAAAATATACCTTTTTTTACAAAAATTCCTTTTCTTAAAAGTACGTTTCCTTAAAAAAAATATAAGATATGTAAGGCTTTCTGAAAACAAGTAAATTTTGTTAAAAAATAACCATTTCCTAAAAAGAGTACCACTTCTTTAAAAAGTACCTGTTCTTACAAAAGTACTTCTTTGTAAAAAAAAAAATCATTCTCATATTCCGGAAAATATAATACATATTCTTACAAAAAGGACCTAAAATATAATTTAAAAAAAAAAATTCATTGCAGAAAAAAATAATTCTTAAAAAAAATTTTTTATTTTACAAAAAGTAACTTTTCTTAAAGATCCATTTAAATTATAGTATTTTTCAACAGGCGCCTTAGGCGTGCTGGCACTAACTGGTACATAATATATAGCGAAAGAAACTTCGTTCCAACCGGGTGTCCCATGACACCTCTTGTGGTTTTTTTTTTTAAATAAAGAATTTAAAATTTAAATTTTACTAATTCTGATATTTTTCTCAAAACGTGTATTTCATTACAAACTATATTTGATAATTTTTTGAAATTTTTAAAAAACGCACTTTTTGCAAAAATTAATTGCAAAAATTAAATTTTAAAATATCGAGCGGTTTTGCATTTGCAAAGGTGCCAAAATATGATTTTTTTTCATAAAAATGTAAATCTTTAAATATTAATAACTTCAAAAATAATTGCGGTACATCACCCAAATTTGGCATTTTCAAGTCAATGATATATTGCTACATAAAAAAAAACATGAAAATCTGAGACATCAAGTTTAAATCAGTGTGTTGATTTGACATGGAATGACCCATACCGCATATAAGATGATGCATGTGGGCCAGCAGTACTTCTTCACCTGCCTTAAAAAGTTCAGCGAGTAGCCCATCCGCACCAGCGGCTTTATTATTCTTAAGCCGGGAGATTGCATTAATAAAGACGATGTAGGATATTATAATTCCAGTTGTAGCGTTTAATCGTCTTATTTTACCGGTAATGGTAATATTTATCAACGTACAGTACCAGCAGATGTCATCAACACTGTGACAACCTCTAATTCGGTTGTTATGGATTTTAATGTAATTGTGACCACCTCTAAATTCGATTGTGCCAAGCTCTAAAAGTGATCTCGGGTGTGTGCACCAAATTTGTTAATATTTTTTTTTTATTTCTGAAAAGAGTTGATTTCTCTCTGCTTATGCTGTTGCAAGAACAAGTTTTCATTTGATTTCCTAGCTGACGTTACCACCTTTGCTGATTTCTCCATCGTTACATTACATTGAATTTCCCTAGTATTCGTAGGGATAACAAGCTCAGACAAAGCTACTTAAGATTTTTTTCGTGTCGGGCCTGTTAAAGACAGCTGTAAACTTGACAAAGAAATGATAATTATCGATTTTCTTCTCGTGGGTGATTTCCACGATTTTGTGTAATTCTAATATACAAATGTACATATGAAGTAATAAATATTTAATTGACACCTAAACATTAAAATAATTACGGGCTACGTTGTTCCTAAATTGGTTATTGAAAGCTATAAACCAGTACATTAAAAGTAAAGCAATTAGTAACACACAATGTTTCAATACAATGAAAATAAATTTCCTACAATTTTCTTTCCGCACTCAATAAATTTTTCAAAAACCTTAATTTACAAATATATAAATAATATAATTAATTGAGCTGAAACCCCGAACAGAAAGCCTATTTCATCCTGTGGTATTTAAGAAGATACAACACTTGTATGGAGACATCACACGTCAACCATTTGCAAGTGTAATTAAAAATTAATTACACCTACTCACACCTTCCTGTGTGCCTTATCCTGCCATATTCCTACATGTATATTTTTGTTTGGAAACAAAGTTATCTTTTTGCTTCGACATCTTATCAAAATAATTGTTTTCTTAAGAAATCTCCTTCAGTGGGCGTCGAAGTGTCTGGGCGTTTTGCCAAGTGTTTCAAGTCGTAAAGAAACCAAACATAAACTCTTGCGATTTATGTTGGTTTCAAGGTTTGTTTATTTTAAATATTAAATTTATACATCTTCACCCACTCTTTTGTGGAAATGCAATGCTAAGAGGCTACCTAATGAAATTTTACTAAGATAATGGTTTAAAATACTACAAGTAAAATCCGGAACTCGAAAGTCGAAAGCTATTTCTTGTCATTAATTTAAAAAAAAACCAAAGTTTAACCAAAACAAAATTTAACTCTGTTTCAAATATCATTCTTGAAATTTTTGAGACAAAGTCTGTTCATTGGCATCACTTTTTCCGAAGATTGAGATACAAAATTTCCCTAAAAATTGTTTGATGCAGTCTACACACTGGTCGCATCATCGGACTGTACTTTTTCAAAAATGAGGCCGCATGTTGTGTTACGGTCAATGGAGATCGTTACCGCACCACGATAAAAGATTTGTTGTGGCTTCAACAGGATGGCGCTACGTGCCATACGGCGACCGCAACCAACGATTTATTGAAATCAAAATTTGACGATGATTTAATTTCGAGAAATGGACCTGTCAATCGACCTCCAAGGTTGTGCGATTTGACACCTGTCGATTATTATGCGGGACGCCTTGGAGGCCACAATTGTTCCTGTTATTCATAATATACGGCTAGCAATGCTCGAAAAAGTTTCCAAAAATTGAGCGTGCAAAATGCCCTTCGTCATAAACTGCCGCGGTAGGCTTATGCTCGAAATCATTTTCGGGTATTAATCCCATGTATTGATCTTTTGAATAAAAAAATCTGTTCATTAAAATTTAAATTTTTGTGCTATTTTCACAGTTATATTTCTATTGGCCTTAAAAAACACCCTTTAAAATTATTTCATATTCGTACAATAAAATATTCTAAATTAATTAAGAGCTTACAACCGTTTGTTTTTTATTAAAGTTACATCCGCATAGGATAGTCGGCCTTGTCAACATTTTTTTCTACTATACGAGGAGGCTAACAAAAGTTCGCTTAATAGAGTAGAAAAAACTAAACAAAACATGTTTTAATTTTATATCTTTATTCTTCATCTCTTTGTATTTTTTCAACGTAATCGCCATTTATTTCGATACATTTTTGAAGTCGATAAATCCACCTTGAAAAACAGTCTTCAAAATCTCCAAATCTGCAAGGTCTGGACTCCATGCCATGCTTTGTTGTCCTTCATCACCTGCTACAATTTTTTGAAAAGTCGAAGACTTTCCGTTTCTTTTTGAGCTGCAGTTAAAATTCTAGGAACCCATCGTGCAGATTTTTTCGCATATCCAAGACTATTTTTTAAAATTTGCGATACAGCCATGGCATTCAACCCCAGTTCTTCAGCAATCAGTTCCTGGGTCAATCTTGGATTTTCGTCAATTTTAGACTTCACCAGCGTTACATCGTTACGGCCTTCTCGAGGTTCGTCCTCCACAGAGAAATGACCGGTGTGGAATCTCCGGAACTACTTTGAAATAGTCACAAGGGATGGCGCATACTCCAAACGCTGTTTGGTATTCACTAAATATATCCACAGGCTGGAGCTTACGCCGAAATCCAAAAAGAATAGCAAACCGAATTTCTTGCTGCGTTGGCAAGGGGACATCCACTGACGCTGATTCACAAATTTTCCGTTTTCTTGTCTCCATTTTGACCGAACTTTCTGAAAATTAGAGTTATATTTCGTAAGATTGTAACAAACACTATGTAATTTTTCATTTATTAAAAACTTATAATATGGCAGCAACTACGCGAACTTTTGTAAGAAAATGATCCAATGGGATTAAATAACACGATATTGGTGGACAATTAACAGAACCATTATGTGAAATTATTCGTTCATTAGGAGTTTCTTTGGGTAAAATAATTGTAACATGCGCTGTGTGACATGTGGCTCCGTCCTGTTGGAACAACATTTCAGCAAGACTAATGCCAGCTAATTGAGATGTGAAAAAACTTGAAACCATTTCTGTGTACAGTTCACCGTTAACAATAACATGCTGCCCATCATCGTTTTTGAAGACACATGGACCAATGACCCTGACGACCCTTAAAGCGACCCAAACAGTGATTGCCTGTGGTTGTACCGGTGTTTAAACTGAATCTTGTAGATTATCTTCACTCTGAATGGGACAATTTTGCGTATTTATGAACCCATTCAAACAAAAATTCATCGCTTTACAAAGTTTTGCATGGAAAATAAAACTCAATACTAATTTGTGCTTCAGCCCGTTGGCCGAATTGGTGACGCCTACACGGTGAAAAAGAGACATCTGTAACATATTCTCTCAAACATATTCTGTAGGAACAATGTTTATATTGGGAACGCACCCCAAATATTCATATGTTTGAAAGCTATATTTAAATCACTTATATGTAAATGCAAATATTAGCATGTTTACTTGTAAATATGCTTGCTTTTATGTGGAACCATATGTGTGATTCATATCAAACATCCTTATAAGTACGTTGAGGCATTGGTGTGTTTACTCCCAAACGTACGATTGACGCCTGAATGCATGAAACACAAATCCCAACAGATCAGTCGACATAACAAACACACAATTCATCTGCACACGTATTCAGGAATATTTATAAATCACTAATTGAAAGAATAATGCGAAAATTCAGTTATACACTGTAGAAAATTTGTCTTTTTTGTTGTATGGATGGAAATATAACGTGTTTGTAGCTTGTCGCAAATATAGTATACTTGTGACCAATCAGATTTTGTTTGCTATGCAATATAACATGTTTGGGACACAATGATTAATAGGTTATAACCCAGTGGCGGAATTTGCGAGGCCCTCCACGAATAAGGCATGCGTAATCCATCCTCGGTAATGCCTACTTTAATAAAGCCTGCAAAATGCGTGATTTTATAAGGCTTCCACAGGCCTTTTAAAAGAATGCCAGAAGACGCTGTTGTTCATGAAATCCTATCATACCATATGTTCGCAATTCGTCGTAGTAAAATCATAACATCCGATAGCGCAGTAGATAAAGCGTCCGACTGTAAGTTCTAAGGTCGTGTGTTCGATTCCTGTGGCTGCAGGATTTAAAATAAAAAAATAATTTAAAAAAAAATTAAGTTACAGTGTTTTATTTATAAATGCACTAAAAGCTAGAAAATAATTTTTCTCTTTGCCTCAATAAGTATATTCTTCTTCATGATGGGGTTGTACAATGGTCCGCCTACTTAGCACTTCAACAACAATGGCCTTGATACTTTCAATAAAGAGCATAATTAAAATGAATTAGTTAATTTATTTTCTAGGGATCTCTCAACTAAAACGCTTGCATTTAAATTAAAAATGGTGACATTTAATTTTGACACTTAATTTGACATTTAATTTTCTCACCATTTTTAATTTAAATGCAAGCGTTTTATTTGAGAGAATTATTTTGTAGTTTTTAATGCATTTATAAATAAAACACTGTAACCTAATTTTTTTTAAATTATTTGTTTATTTTTAATTTTTTAGTAAATAAATTTTTAATGTTTTAATTTTTTTTTTCATATTCATGTATTGTCATCCAAAGCTGACAAGTGTGCAAAATTTTAGTTCGATTGGTCAACTGCAACTGTGTTAAAAATGAGTTACTAGATTTGAACAATACAGACTGACAGACAACAAAGCAAGTTAACTAAAACACTGTAATAATTAATTTATAAGATTTACAATTTGTTAAAGTATAAATCTTGAAATAGGAAACTAATTTCCATATTGTTTTCAATATTTTTTTTATTTTACTTAAGTCCTTCTAAAACACACTCTGTATGCAGGCCTTCATAAGGCCTTCTAGTAGAGAGGGATAGAAGGCTTTGCCTCCCAATCGCACGCAATGCTAAATGGAATGGATGAGGTAATGTGTAAGGAAGGCCTGCCGTATTCTATAGAATGCCTTCTGGGTCATGATTTCAGGCCTTCCAGTCTCTTATATCCGCCGCTGGGAATATAGGTAATTGTGATCCAAATGTGGCTTTTTTTAGTTGAAAACTGCTGAAAACAAAAACGTGACAGACAACAAAGAAAAAACCAGCAGATCTTCTATTCACAAAAACAAGGTTTGCAAACATATACTCCTGCAATATCTTGCTGGAGCCTTTTTTTCCGATGGTACACTTGGAATAACATTAATTTAGGCTGAGCACAATCTCACTTTGACCATCTTTTATTATTTCGCATCGACAAAAAAAAGCACATGAGGTGTCATGGGACACGAGGTTGGAATGAAGTTCCTTTCGCTATATACAATTATGTACTAGTTAGTTCCAGCACGTATAAAGCGACCGTTGAAAAGTACGATAATTTAAATGGATCTTTAAGAAAAGGTACTTTTTGTAAAATAAAAAACTTTTTATAAGAACATTTTTTTCTGCAATGTATTTTAAACAAAAATATATTTTTAGGTCCTTTTTGTAAGAATATGTATTATATTTTGAGGAATATGTATTGTATATGTATTGTATTTTTTAAACAGAGGTACTTCTTTTATTAAAAGATAATGTTTTTTTTAAGAAAATGTACTATTTTTAAGGAGAAGTACTTTCTGTATGAAAAGGCCATAAGAGTATGACTTTTTTTACAAAGATCAACTTTTGTAAGAACAGGTACTTTTTAAAGAAATTGTACTCTCTTCAGGAAAAGGTACTTTTAAGAAAATAAATTTTTGTAAGAAAATGTATTTTTTATAACAAGATATTTTTACGAAGAAAAGGTTTTTTGTAATATTTAAAAATTATAAAATCATAAGCAAATATCGAATTTATGCAACAAGGGATGGGGGAACTGCTATATTAATCAAGAATAACATACAATACTACAGTCACGATAACAAAAGTAGATAATCGCCAGATGTGTGTCGACAGCACTGGAACAGCATTTTCCTAGCCGGCACATGTGCCGAGGAATTCAAAATGTGGCCATAACTGCTTTAGAGACATGCGCCATAAAGATACCCGTTGACTGCGACAACTTTTTAGTTATTACACGAGCGTACTATCCGGCCGGCAATATAAATTCAATATGAGCAGACTTGCAAAAACTATTTGATTTTATGAATCTTCAAAATTCAAATAACTACTATGTACTAGCGGGAGACTTGAACTGCAAGCACACAGAATGGGGTAATACTGTGAATAACGCAAAAGGTTAATAAAAAAATTCAACATCGAAGTCCTTACACTTCCAACATGTTCAGCGAAGTCCGCTTTCCTTAGCCGTAATTATATCATAATGCCTTTCATTGAAGCCAGCACACTTCTTAATGGGATGACTATCACAAAGCCAATATGAAAGAACACAACCCTCATATACGTCCCTGACTGTACAAATCTAGTAATAATTGCCAAATCCTAAAAGTATGCAGTATAATACTGGGTTATATACTGGGTTATACCATAATACAGTTTAAAAAAAGTTGTTTAAAATTTTTTCATTTATCTCCCATCCCGCAACGTGCGATAAGGAACTTCGTTCCAAAAAGTAAGTAAATAGTGCACCAAACATAGCTGTATTAGCATCACAAACAAAGCGGTATTTGGATCACAAACACATATATTATAACATATTAGTCAATGTATCTAAAACATGTAATATTGAATAGCAAACACAATATATTTGGACAAGATTATACTATATTTGCAACAAGCTCAAAACACACATTATATTTGCATCCAAACTAGGAAAAAAATACAGATTTTTCAGTATGTACGGTGGTCGCTTGGCTTTAATTCTTGCAGAAGTTGAGACCTATAAGCTCGTAAATCAAGAAAATCAAGTTCCTTTCCAAAAAATCTTCCATAAAGTGAATGGACACATCCCCATTTACTGAGAATGGCGCCGAATTGATTGATGTGGGTCTTTTTCAATTCTTTGCTGTACAGCGACTATAGCCTGTTTGGTGCGCACTGTTTGGCGTCTTACGGACTATGCACATTATCATTCAGAGTTAACGTGGTGCGAAAACGATTCATAGTTACTCGAATTAGCGGGTCTGATGGACTATTATGACTTCCATAAAATGGACGAAGTGCACAATAAGTTTGACGAACAGACCCATTATTTTTATAAAAAATTCCAACATTTTCCAAGCATTGTTCTCGTATCAGTCTAACCGCTATGAAATGGCAAACCAACCTAATCAAAAATTAACTATCGTCTGTTAAATCGGTGGTCAAATAAAGCAGGGTTATCAAAGCAAAGTTGTGAACCTGCACACAGACATGAGATTCGTTGTCACAACAATATTTACAGCCAACTAAAATTTGGCGGTTCATTGGACTATCACATTATTAAGTTGTGATTACCAATAATTGGGTTCTTTATCACCAAATGTAGTGCATATCAATTGAGTTGTAATTCAGTTTTGGTTGCAAGAATTGAAATATTTAGTTGAAGCCACAGCAACAAGAAATAAATGTGATCTCTCAATCGAGTTTTAGTTGTAGCAATCAAATTATCCTGTACTAGTGAATATTCTATTAGTTGGATGAATGAAAAATTTAAAAATTAATTCGGTTGTACCAAATAATATATTGGTATGCTAAACTAAAGTAATTTCTTGAATTTGATGGCTGTGACAACCATTTGGTGATGCTTTAACCCCTTATGAATTTTATAGAAAAAAAATTACTTTTTATTAAAATTGTGTATTTTATATTTAAATATAAACAAAATTATTATTATTTGTAATTAGGGTTCGTATTTCGTGCCCATTTTTTTTTTTTATCGAATATATGAAACAATTTCTATATCTCGAAAACGGAGCGTCCAATCGAAAAACAAATACAGACATTCTTTCTAAATTTTTCATATTTTCGATCAAAAATGGGGATGGGTTACCCTGGGTATCATATGTATGTGTAAGTTGATTTGTGTCATCCAAAATAATACTTCCACCAGCCAAGTGTCCACAATTGTCTGCATGTGTTTGTGAAGGCGTCAGTAGTGGCGTCATATTCAACGATTATGTTTAAAAGTCTCAGTTCACCTCATCTTATGATAATATGTATTCTTCGGGGGCTGATATCTATACATTTTATTGTTTTTTCACAGCATTCTTTATCACTTCTGTTTAAAATATTAGTTTTTCTGTAAAGTCCTCGTGTAACATTCCAATATATGTACTTTCTCTTTAACAACAAAGCCTCTTGTGAAAAATCGAATACATAATCGTAACTTTTCAACAAGTGTTTTTGTAACAGAAACTAAATTATGATTACAGTAACTAATATTTGAACACGAATTCTAATATTGTACTTTTTATTAGTTGTATCTTCCATTTCAGATGAATGAGGTTTTAGAAATACTCAGATTGGTTAATACAACTTAGTTTCTGTAGTAGCAACTTGTATTTAGTAAGACCTATTTTTTATCTATCAATAACATCGACAAATAATTCTGATGTTTGACAATTATGAATTCTAATCAAAAAATAGACTTGATCATGGAATTTCCAATGCCTGAATTGATTTCCAACTAATCTTTTCCCTGTGTGTGTAAAAAAAACCGATATATCTAACCCCTTGAACCATTAATCATTTCCTACTTCGGTTCCCAATTTTCTGTTTTATTTCCCATTAATTTTGTCCTTCCTTTCAAGAATAACACAAGGTAAACATCTCACCAGACGTTATAATAGTATTTTTGTTTATTTTTCAGAAATTTCTTATGAATTTGCATTCAAATACATTAATGTTCTACAGTGAATTTCAATTTATTAATAAAAATGCAATATTTAGTACACAAAATCTCAATTTTTGTATTTAACTAAGGCGAAGGCACAACCGTACAAAAGGAAAGGACACAACATTTATATGAACACATTGATTCTAAATTAACAAACAAAACTGTATTATTACGTATAACATTTAAGTGTCACCAAAATTGTCCACGTACATGTTTAGTTATCTGCTGAGTTCCTGTTCTAACTAGGGGGTAAACGATTACGAGATATCATGCAAATTGGGTGGGGTTATATCATGGCACTTTAGCCAGTGGTGCAACAAGTGCAAATACATTAAATAAATCTTTTCGTTGTTATTCACAAAACCGTCCTTATCTATTCTCGTTAAATCCAGTTTTGTGGTAAGCGAATGTTATCACCATTCAAATATCAATTCCTGGAATAATGAAACAATTCCATATTACCTACCCGAAATGGATAATCAGAAACGACACAAAAGATAGGAAAGTACAGTTAAATTAAATATTGATTGACAGTGAATCATCTATGTATATCGATGGGACATTCCAAATGTAGGTAACTAGGACCCACATAGCAGACAGAGCCGGGGGCAGATGGCTGCAAATTTCAAGCACTGTTGATTGAGTGCTGATGATGGTGAAATATATATTATAAGTATATAAAGGGGAAATCCCATTCAGACATTGAAAACATACTAAGTCACACAAAAACGTGTTGAACAATTCTAAAATAGACATTGAATTGCATTTTGCTTGGTAAGGAATATAGATTGAGCAACACTGACATCATTAACAACAGCAGAAGCAGCAACAGCTTTCCTGCCCTGAAGTGTTTAGAAATAAATGACACACCAGCCAATGAGCCAGCAAATTTCAACTATGCAAGGATTGTTACAATCGCTGAATGAATGAGTATGTCAAATGCCACCACACCGCCTCCGTTTATGAAATACCCAACTGAGCTTTTGAAACCAAACTAAGTAAGTGAATGAATGAGAAACCAAACTAAGTAAGTGAATGAATGAGAAATTCTGTTAAATACCCTCCAAGGGCCGAATGGTCAACTAAGCAATTGGGAAGTTTTCTTTACATGATTTTGATAGGAAGTGTAAATCGGTACACTCAGGAAATAATGTTTGATATTGGAACATACAATGTTTAATATTTAAAAAAAATTGATGGACGTGTTTCGCTCTTAATCACAATTTTGTAAAGGTATCTCATTTTGTCCAGAATTGTGATTTTTTGTTTGAGATATCTTCATTGAATTGAGGATAAGAGCGAAACGTGTCCATCGATTTTTATAAGCCATATTTCATTTTGTTCATAGGTCATCTGACTTTAGGATAAACTAAGAAACCTTTACACTTTTTGCCGTTTCTTATGTTTCATGTCTTTTTAATAATACATTTTTTTTCACCATTCTTGTTTTTTTAAGCTGGGAAACTCTTGATTACACTGAGAAATAGTATAGCAACAGGTTAAAGGTATTGTAATTTTAAATTTATTCAGACCAAATCGGACACGTAATGATAACATATACATACAAATAACCATTTTCAAAATACAAAGTGGTCTTTATGACCTATTTAGTGTTCCTACAGAGAAAACAATAAAAATCAATTTCGATTAAAAAATTTGTTTATTTGATTAATTTTTTAATTGATTTTGGTGCAAGCACGAAAATGATAATATTAAGTAAAGCTATTTGTAAATTTGTCTAAAAAAACTTCAATTAAAATATTTGTAAATTTGATTAAAACATTTATTGATTTTTTTTCAAAAATACTGATTAAGTATGTAATCAAGTTAGTTAAACATATTATTGATTTTTTTCCGCGATTTTTGATTAAATTTCGAATTGAATCAATTAAAACCTCTATTGCTTTTTTCGGCATTTTTTAGAATTTGGTTGCATAACACTGTGTGTAATTTTTTAAGTCATGGCAAAATAACCATATACCACTACGTGATAAAAGACTAAAAAAAAGACCCCTGTCTCCCAGTTTTCCCCAAAGTCCTCCAAGTTTTTTTTTATGGGCCCCCAAAGAAGTGGGGCCTCTGTGTCATTTTTGCAAAAAAGTGATCATTTTCTCAAGCTCATATCTTGCAAACCGTTCGGAATTTTGATTTACTCTCTGAGGCAAAGTTGTAGCTCTTGTCATAAAGAAACATAACTTCATCTTCAAGATCAAAATCGCGAAAAACTTTAAAAAATGAGCGAAAATCGCCCAAAAAGCTTTTTTTTATTTTCCGCTTTTACGAACAAATTTACCTTATGAAAAATGCGCCAATTTTCTTTGACCTGGTAGGGCTTAGAGCGCTGATTAAAACCCGAAAGTTTTGTTAAGGAGGCCGATCCAACTTCTTGAGATATAGGCCTTTATTGCTTGAGTATATAATCGCTTATATCTCACCCATTTCTTATCCGATCTTATCCGAGATGGGTATCATTGAGAAGACCTTTGAAAACGCTATAAATCTGTATATAAATATGTTAATTTTTATTAACTCATTGGGGCAAATTAAAAAAAATAAAGATTTTTTAACCTCACTGTTTTAATAAAAATCTGGTTTTCTCAAAAGATAGCCCTAGTAAACTTACTTCTTCCTAGACTCAATAAAAGACAACACTTCAAGCTTTTTTTTAAGGTATAAGACTCCGCATTAACCCTTCTAAGACCGGAGATAGTGAGGTTTTTCTAACAAAAGTACCTTCTGGGAGCCAAAATTTCGCTTAAAAACAATTGAAGTGTAAGAAAATAAGCGATTTCTTAATTTGATTTCCAAACCTTTAAACGTAAATAATTGTCACTGAGGAGGCCGAGTGTGTGAGTGCACTATACCTTCACTGATAGTAAGTGGATTCTAATAAAAATTCTGGAAGCAAATATCTGCATTGAATTGACATAAAAACAACCCAAAATATAAAAAAAAATGGAAACACATTGTAGCTCTTGTCATAAAGATGAAATTGTGAACATAAAAAATCAAAAACTTCTATTCAAAAACTACCTGGAAGCAAACATCTGCATTGAATTCACATAAAAACAACCCAAAATATAAAAAAAATACCTGGAATCACATTGGAGCTCTTGTCAGAAAGATGAAATTGTGAACATATAAAATCAAAAAAACTTATATCAAAAAACTACCTGGAAGCAAACATCTGCACTGAATTCACAAGGGACGCAGCACACAATATAAAAGCGACACGACGCTCACATCGAGGCATTACACAGCGCGACGTCAACGAGAGCTCAGCGGTGAAAGTTATAAAGTGGAAGTGAAAGTGCTACAGCATAATTCGCACACAACATTGGCAACTGACAATTTCAGTATGCAGTGTGAAAATATTGATTTATTTTGCTACGTTTGCGGTCATCAAATCAGAAAAAATAGTTCTACAACATTGCAAAAGGAAAATAATCTTTTAACTAGTGCATTCAAGAAAGCATATAAGTTGTTTTTCGACGAAGAAGACTTGACCGGTGAAAATTACACACCTAATACAGTGTGTCGCCAATGTTATAACAATTTAATGGCATGGATGAGTGGAGGCAAACATAGTATGAAGTATTGTAAGCCGGTAAACTGGATTAATCTCCCAGGTGATCATGATGAAACCAGTTGCTATGCATGCGTAAATTAGAGGAACAAAAGTTATAAAGCAACTGTAACAGCCACACTACCAGTGCCTGCACCTGAAAATTTTGTATCACCAAGGCCGCCAACTCCAGATCCCTGCTGAGACTACTAATCCCTACAACACTGAATCATTACTAGTAAATATCCATGCTACTACTCTTTGTTACAACCCTAACTCTAAATGTCAACCCATACCACCTAAGCACTAAGATTAATACAATCAGTAATAGTATAACAATGAAACCTGCAACATGCCTTTTCACTTACGGGAGAAGGCTTTATAGTATCTCAATGTTGAAGTAAAGAAAAAACAAATGAAATTAAAAAATTTTCCGGAAATTTTTCACTTTTGCGGCTATTTAAGAGCTACCTAAACGGTGTTAAGAATCATTCCTAGGAAGTTCATATGTTCTAGAAAGTTGTTTAATGAGATCTTAGGATCATTCTTGTGGTTGATTGTTTCCTTGAATTTTGAACGGTTTGCTACCTATGGACCTGAACATAGGAAAAAATTGTTTAAAGTTTTTTGCGATTTTGACTTTAAAGACGAAGTTTTTTTGATATTTGATTTTTGTTCCTTATGACAAGAGCTACAACTTTGCCTCAGAGAGTAAATCAAAATTCCGAACGGGTTGCAAGATATGAGCTTGAGAAAATGATCACTTTTTTGCAAATATGACACCCCCACTTCTTTGGAAGCCCATAAAAAAAAAACTTGGAGGACTTTGGGCAAAACTTTGGTCTTTTATCACGTAGTGGTGTCCGTTTATGGTTATATTTTTTCGTGTTGCACTGTGTAATCGGAACTAATGAGCGGTTTTCTTCAGCTATTATTGTATATTAAACATTTAATGTTTAAACGATTTGTATTAAATACAATAAATATAGGTACATCTGGTGGTTCTAGAGAAACATTCAATTTATCTGCTCCTTCCGCAGCAACAGTCACTCCATTGTCGCATTCCATCTCTTCTGCTTTAATTGTATGTGGTGTAAGGCGGCAAATTGTGTCTTTTGAAGTGCATAAAAAATATTTGGTGACAGCCTCATTTCACACTTCATCAAATGTAAATATATACTAAGTTCCAGTTGCTGAAATATCAAGTGATAAAACTCTCAATTATGTAACATATCTCTGTAAGATCAAATTGTATTTTTGGATTAATAAATATTTTGAATTTTGAAACACTATGTAACGTGGTTTTGTCTAGGGGTGAGGTAAGCTCAGCCATGTCCAGAGTCTTTCGTTAGGATCCACCAAACCTTTCGAATTAAGAACAGAATAGTTTCTAATTCAGATTCTTTATTGATATTTAATTTACAAAGTAATTTGATCTACAGGAATAACATCAACTGCTTCACTCGGTGGGAACACTCCTCTTAGCTTGAAATCACTCGTCTTGATTGACAACAGTCTTCCAGGGGCACTTATCTTGCCTTAACACTCTTCTGGGGGCACTTATCTTGGCTTAACACTCTTCTGGGGGCGGTTATCTTGGCTTAGCACTCTCTTGGGGCAGGCTGGTTGATTCGGGATGATCGGGCACTTAGTGCGTTGCACCTACGACTTTTCGGATTCGCTGCGTAGATCGGTATCGGATATGCGGGATGCTGGCTCGGTATGTGCTTTACATGTCCGGTTAGAACAGTTCGGTGTCGGTCATCGTCGGGTGAGATACAGTGAGCCGAAACTCCTGCGTAGGAATAGTGAGCCGAAACTCCTGTGTAGTAACAGTGAGCCGAAACTCCTGTGTAGGAACAGTGAGCCGAAACTCCTGTGTAGGAACGGTGAGCCGAAGCTCCTATGTAGGAACAGTGAGCCGAAACTCCTGTGTAGGAACAGTGAGCCGAAACTCCTGTGTAGGAACAGTGAGCCGAAGCCCCTGTGTAGGAACAGTGAGCCGAAACTCCTGTGTAGGAACAGTGTGCCGAAGCCCCTGTGTAGGAACAGTGAGCCGAAGCCCCTGTGTTGGAACAGTGAGCCGAAGCCCCTGTGTAGGAACAGTGAGCCGAAACTCCTGTGTAGCAACTGTATTTTCACCGTCTTTACCAAAGAACGGATCCCAAAATGTGCTCCTGTCCTTTGCAGAACTAGAGCCCCAGGCATAATGCTATAATCTTGTCTGGCTGTTCGCTCGGAGGCGACGACTTGAGTCTAGTCAACCTTAACATTAAGTAGCATTGCTGTAGTGACGCAAATGAGAATTGCATTCAATCACTCATTCTCGTGTGACCATTAAAACTAGTTCGCTGCTAATATGTACACAACGTCGACAGAGCTTGTGTGTTGTTAGTGAGTGTGATTGTTCGCGGTGGTTGGTGTGACTGATGGATGTTGTGTATGCTTAGGTGACGGGTAGACCAGGGACGTTGCGGATGGGAATGGCGGTGAGTGTTTGCTATTATGTACGGACGTCACGTTACAACTATTATTCTTTAAGTTCACAAAATCAAATCTTTCAATCAACAATAAACGAATTACAAATAACAACAGTGTTGTATATCAAAGACTAGAGCCGTACGAAAAGTGACGACGACGGCTGAAAAAAATTCAATTATATTTTTAGTTGAAATTTACAGGCCAATATTTTTTTCTGTGTAGTCACGTTCAAATATTATTAATATATTCACAAAAGTTGTTCAGCTTTACCCTGGCTACAATTCTGCTAAATATTGTTATTAAAAAAATTGGATTCCTTTCAAGTTATGCTGAAAATAGTGAAAAACCTCGTTTTTTCAAAAAAAATTCCGGAAAATCTGAGAATTGGTAAAAATAATTTTTTTCAAAAATTTGACGTGATACAGCCATTTCAGGGCTACCGACTTTGATTTACGATTACGCTGACATATTTTTCGACTATAACAGTGTCATCATCAGGCAACTTGTCATAGACATTAAAATAAAGAAAAAAATGGTTTCCCATTATATCTCATGAAGGGATTAAGGAAGACTTCTCACAAACAGTGAACTGTGCGCTTTCTTGTTTTACACTCACTGACTGGGACCTATCCACTGACCTCACTCACCTCACTAAGCGAGGTGACCGACGTCGAAAGAAATGTAAGGTAGTCAGAGCAGAGATCAAACCCACATTATCATGCGCAAGAGCCGCCCACACTAGCCATTGCACCTCCGACGGCCACGATGTAATAACATACAATTTCTAATCTTGAAAAATTTTTTGCTGAAATGACAAAAATATTTGATATCCTATTTTTGGTAGTCAGTTCTGCAGTATTTAAAGTAAATAGTTTCCTATTACATCACATGAAGGGATAGGGGAGAGCTTCTCTCAATCAGTGAGTTGTGCGCTTTAAAGTTGTACACTCATTGATTGGGACCTACAGTTTTACACCGGTTAAGAACGGTATTTTAAGAAGCTTTTTACTCGATAGCGTCGCCGTCACTAAGTGAGGTGACCGGCGTCGAAAGAAATATAAGGTGCTCAGAGCAGGGATCGAACCCACGTTCACATGTACAAGAGTGGCGCACACTACCCATTGCACCACCAACGGCGACAAATTGCAGAATTTGCTAACATATATTTTTGAGTGTAATGAAATTTAACTATTAAAAAAATAATTATAAGATTGTATGGTTAGGGTCATTTTCTTAATGTCCGGTTAAAGTGTCTGCTTCTTAAGATTTTTCATTTCTCATACTCCGGTTAATTTTACGCTGACATCTCTTATGAAATGTATGACTATAGTTGCCAGCACTATTAGGTATCAACAGTTTACTTTATAATTATTTTTGTGCAACGTGTAATTTATTCAAATTATGGCGGGAAACAATCAAAAAGCCACCGTGCAAAGAACCTGTCTGTTGCCGAGGAACATTTAGTTGTTAAACTGGTGGAAGAACGCCAGTAAATTTTTGAAAACCATATACTTAAATCATTATAATAGGAACAAATAGCTGATGTCAACAGTTGTCAGCTGTTCGCATTTAGCTTTACCTCCTGTTAGATCTCCTGCTAACGTTATCGGTTAGATAAATTTTAAGTATCCATTAAGAAAATGCAATTCTACTAACCGGTTCCCAAACGTTACGATAAACGATAACCAGATATTGAGAAAGTGACCCTTAGTCTACTCTCGTAGATTAAAGGAGGATGTTCTGCATTTCAATTTAATATTCAGAAAGAAAAATAAATAAATTTATTTTATAAGTATAAAAAGGATTTTGTGATCGCCGGTGGTGTTATGGTTAGTGTGCGTGACTCTTTTACTTGAGATCCTGGGTCCATTCATTGCTCTGACCACCTTAAATTTCTTTCAGCTACGGTCACCTCGCACAGTGATGGCGACACTATCGACTATTTAGCCATGAAAAGGCTTCTCAAAATATAGTTCGGAATCGGTGTAAAAACTGTAGGTCCCAATCAGGAGTGTAAAACTAAAAAGTGCACAGCTTATTGGATGTGAGAAGCTCTCCCCAATTCGTTCATGGGATATAATGCCAAACCATTTTTTTATACATCGGTTTTCTTTGGATATTTTAGCAATTTGTCGTACTTGCAGATAAGAAAAAGTTAAATTTGATTTCTTATAATTTTTGCTCTGTCAATTGATATTTACATTTACTAAAGGTGAAATGTCGAACACTCGGATCAATGGAGTTTGTGTAAGTCAAAGGAGTTTGTGCTTCGCTTCATATCTCATTGCTGAGCATACACCTAGCTCAGGAGGTCAGCATGTTGTGCCTTCTTCGTAATCCGGTGGACTTCAAAGAATTTTCTAGAAAGTTCCTGAGTTTGTATATGTACGAGTTTGTATATATACGAGTTGTATGGTGGAATAAGCAGATACGAATAATGACAGATAAACAGTGTGTGCTTAAAATGTGGGAGAACGCTTTCATCATTACTCCACTCAGATTCTTCCACTGAAGATCAGGGCGTAGTAATCATGGAAGACAGTGTGACTTGTACCCCCCACAAGAATAGTAAAGCCGCTGGTGTGGATGGGCTACCCGTTGAGCTTTCTTAAGGCTCAGATTAATATTTTCTGCATTCGAAAAGGGTGATTCGTGTGTATGTTCGGACTATCGCGGTATGAGTCTTTTATCCATCGCGTACAAGGTATTGTCGAGCGTATTATGTGAAGGACTCAGACCAACCTGATTGGGTCTTATTAGTGTGGATTTAGACCAGGCAGGTCCACGACTGACCAAATATTCACGCTACGCCAAATCCTGGAAATACCACATTTTTCCCCAAAACGGGGAAAATTGTACGAAGCTATGTTTGAACTTGGGATTCCGGCAAAACTGATCCGCCTCTGTAGAATGACGATGACCAACACCAGATTAGCAGTGAAGGAAAGACCTCACCGAACCATTCTATACCAAGCGAGGACAGAGGCAAGGCGACACGCTTTCGTGCAATCTCTTCAACATCTTAATGGGGACAATAATGGGAAAAGCTGCAGTGAATATGAACAAGACCATCGTTGGCTTAGGCTGGCGACACAGACATCATTGGGCGAGAAACAATCAGCGAAGGTGGACAAGACAAAAGTGATGGTGTCAACGACTAGACAAACCTCTCGACTTGGTCCGCACTTAAACGTCGACAACCTTTTTAATTTTGAAAAAGTAGATGCATTTATCTACCTTGGAGCCGCCGTGAACAATGACAACAACGTAGGCCTGGAAATGAATAGGAGAATTGTGCTTCAAAATGGATGCTATTTTTGGCTCAGAAAGCAGTTTGAGGACAAACCGTAGAATCACTCCGTATCCTTGGAGTTTATTGTAATTTTTTAGCCGCTTGCTATCCAGGAGAAGTAAAACACAAACGATGTTTACAGTTCAAATACTTTATTACGATTGAAATCTTACACATTACTGATGTTGCATGTAACCTAAAAACATCCCCCGCACAACCAACTGTTGATGCACAACATGACTCTCAATACACACTATGAGTGTCACAGCATTGGGATATTATATGTGTTGTTCTGACAGGATGAGTCAACCATTTATTTACAACAGAGTTACCAACTGGCGAGAAAAGACAAAGAATAGAACCAGTTGGAGAAAAAAGTTCAAATTTGTTTAATTTATTTTTGTTTTATTAATATGTGTAAGGCATCTGACCTGATGAGGTTATAAAGTAGCCAAATTAAAAAATAAATAAATAATTACAGTTAAATTGCGTAGGGGGTTTAGAAAATACCTTACATTCAGACCACTGTTCTGTATGTAAGACGAAACATAATTATAAATGACAATATCACAAAAGTACTTGATTATTGAGGACAAAAGTCGAAAGAAATTTTTAAAACTAGATTTAACACATTTCAAGCTGCTGTTCAAGTACTCGAATATCAATTCTTTTTCTATGGGACACAATATTGTAGTACAGTTTATTGGATTTCATAAAAAGTAGAGATGTCATTCGACATCATCGTAGTCTCCTCTAAGTGAGGTTTAACAAACATCTAAAATATGGATCTTATTCCTATGAGTAAAATGAAACATAATTATACTGAAATATTTCCATAAATTACGTTATTATTGAGAGTCCAGTCAATTGACTACACAAACAGTCTCTCCTGGCGAAACTATCACAGACAGAAAATATATAATACGGATTCGAAGTTGGTAAGAAGTAATTGCCCTAGAACATTAAATTTTAATAGTAGAGTCTAACATTTTTGGTGCTCGACCCAACTTCTGCTAATATCAAAGTAATGAGTATAATTACGGGTCGCAAAGAACTCGATTATCTAGATTTATTGACAAGATACCTCAAAAGCTAGAACTTAACCTAAATATTCACAAATCTTCGAAAACAAAATTAATGTTGGACTGTGTAATTAAATCAGCTACACAGTACAATGGGAAATGTATCGCTTGTCTTTCTTCAAATGCAAAATACACAAACTTAAACAGAAATTCCTACAATCGTAAGCAAATAAACACTAATAAATCATTATTTGATAAAAAAAAGGAAATAATAATAAAGAGAAATAAAATATTGCCTCAGGGTCAAAATATAATCTTTTGCTAGCACTTAAAATCAATGACATTCATCAAAGGCTATAATTATAACTGATGTGGACAAACAAAAATGAATCGTCAACATCTTCAAAACTTGAAAGCAAAATAATTTCCCTAAATAATAATAATTCCTCTATTTGCAAAACAATTTGGAGGCAGAGGAAAACGGAATGGTAAATAACTTCAAATAAAGTTGTATTTTTGCTTAAAAAAGAACATTTAACAAATGTAATATCTTTAATGAAGACATATTTGCTATGAGAATTTGATTAATATATATTCCATACACATATGTGAAAATAGGTCGATATAACAGTTAAATACATATTGTATTAACTGCAATACTTTACATTTTCCTTTATGTTTGCTTACGGTATCGATTTGTGGCATTTATTTCCATTTAAATATTAAGAAATATTAACAAATGTGTACGAGTGTTATGGTTATTTCAGCATCGAAGCTACAAGTGCATTCACATTTCATTGCTATTAAAATTACTTATACGCAAGCCTCCGCATTATCAATTATTCATATGACTCATACGCATTGTAGCCGTTACAAGAGAACTGATATAAAATGATTTTATGATGCGGATAATAACAACAACACCATTAACGTAATGACTAACACAACTGGGATATTTCTATAACAAATTGAATTTTGAGCCGCAAGTGTCTGTTTCTGATAGATTTATGGTAGTATTCTAAAAATCCCAAAAGTGAACATAAACGCAAAAGCCAACGCGAACGCCAAAGTCAAAGTCAAAAAATGGTAGTTTATACATCACTTCACGCTTGCGTTCGCTTACGAAAGCTATGACTGACATTTGTGGTTGATAGAGTTGCCCAACTACAATAAACAATTATAGATAAGAAAAAGTTATATTGAGTGCAATGTGCAGAATGAAAAAGATTAAAAATGTAGCTCTATTTCAATAGATCAGCAGATTTTAAGATTGCTATTATTTATAATACTGCAAATTTCAACAATATTCTCATAAAATGTATTAAAATCTACACACAGTGAAAAGATTAGTTGGAAATCAATTAAGACATTGGAAATTCCATGATAACGTCTATATTATGATCTGAATTGGTAATTGTCAAACATCAGAATTATTTCTCGATGTTATTGATAGATTAAAAATCGGTCTTACTAACTACAAGTTGCTGCTACCAAATTTTAGTTGTATTAACCAATTTGAGTATTTCAAAAACCTCATTCATCTGAAATGAAAGATACAACTAATAAAAAGTACAATATTATAATTCGTGTTCAAATATTAGTTACTGTAATCATAATTTCGTTTCTGTTACAAAAACACTTGTTACAGTATTCGATTTTTCACAAGAGGCTTTGCTGTTAAAGAGAAAGTACATATATTGGGATGTTACACGAGGACTTTACAGAAAAACTAATATTTTAAACTGAAAGTGATAAACAAAGTTGTGAAAAAACAATAAAGTGAACAGATATCAGCCAGCGAAGAATACGTATTATCATAAGTTGAGGTGAAGTGAGACTTTTAAATATAATGGTTGAATATCACGCCACTATTGGCGCCTTCAAAAATACATACAAACAATTGTGGGCACATGGCAGGAGGAACTATTATTCTGGATGACACAAATCAACTTAAATATACATATGATACCCAGGGTAACCCAACCCTATTTTTGGTCGAAAATATGAAAAATTTAGAAAAACTGTCTATATCTGAAAAACGAAGCGCCCAATCGAAAAAATAACAAATTTTTGCAGGTTCCTAAAGGTTTCTCACCAAGTGTTCCAATTCGCATCAAATAATTTTTTTTTAAAAAAATCGACAAAATAAGAAAATATCTAAAATAAAAAAATGGCTATATCTCGGAAACGGTGCGACCCATCGTAAAAATAATAATTTTTTTGACCCCATTAGGAGGCTTTCACCTATGGATGTCTTCAATACGGCATCGCTAAAACTAAAATTTCTGGCATCAAAAATCGCTAAAAAGCCCATATGTCAATATCTCGAAAACGGAGCGTCCAATCGAAAACAAAACTATTTTTACGAGTTTCTACGGATTTTTCATAGAGTGGTCCATCATATGGAAGATACTTTGTTCAAAAAATCAACAAAATATGAAAAACGCTAAAATAAAAAATGGCTATAACTCGGACATACATGCACATGTGAGTTTTAGCGATTTTTTATTTAAAAAATTTTAGTTTAGTGGATTTTAAGTGAAGCCGTATGAGATGCATCCATTAGTTAAAGCCTCCTATGAAGGTAAAAAATGTATTGCTTTTGCGGTTGGACGAACCGTTTAAGAGTTATAACCATTTTTTATTTTAGCGATTTTCTTATTCTGGCGATTTTTAGAAAAAAAATTATTTCATGCGAATTGGAACACTTTGTGAGAAACCCTTAGAAAGCCGTAAAAATTTGTTATTTTTTCGATTGCACGCTCAGTTTTCGAGATATGGAAATTTTCTCATATTTTCGATCGCAAATGGGCACGAAATACGAACCCTTGTTATAAATAATAATAATTTTGTTTGTATTTAAATATAAAATACACAATTTTAATAAAAAGTTATTTTTTTTACTTTTTTCTATAAAATTCATAAGGGGTTAAAGCATCACCAAATGGTTGTGACAGCCGTTAAATTCAAGTAGATAATTAGTTGAGCATACCAATATATTATTTGGTACAACCGAATTAATTTTTAAATTTTTCATTCATCCAACTAATAGAATATCCACTAGTACAGGATAATTTGATTGCTACAACTAAAACTCGATTGAGAGATCACATTTATTTCTTGTTGCTGTGGCTTCAACTAAATATTTCAATTCTTGCAACCAAAACTGAATTACAACTCAATTGATATGCACTACATTTGGTGATAAAGAACCCAATTATTGGTAATCACAACTTAATAATGTGATAGTCCAATGAACCGCCAAATTTTAGTTGGCTGTAAATATAGTTGTAACCACGAATTTCTTCTCTGTGTGTATTTTATTTTGCGTTGCACTGTCGAATAAATTTTCCCATCTATAAGTGTAGTAAATTAGTTGTCTTTTCAAACACACGCCACTAGGCGGTATTTAAAATGTATTGGTTCGTTTGTTTATTAATGTCAACATCAACTGATGTCTACAGGGTGATTCAGGAAGTTCCGAACAAATTTCTCCAGCGCATTCCTTGGCTCATTCTATGAAGAAAAGTCCACTAGGACCATGTCCGAAAATGCATGGGTGCGAAATGGCAGCGGGTTCAAAATTTTCGGATTGGTGGACGGAGGGTAGTAGGGTAAAGTTGCTAACTTCTGAGCCAGTGGTCGGATTTTGATTTTGGGCTTGTCGGAAAGGTCTTTAAGAGGCCTTTCAGAAAAAAAGTCAAATCGCCGAGATACAGAGCTTTCGGAAAAAAATGGGAAAAAAAATTCACATTACCTCAATTTGCTCAGCCAGATGGCAGGTAACTTATGTAACGATAGCCATACCTCTTACCTTTCCAAAATGACCTAAACCAGAGGTCTTACCGTTCCAAAGTTATGACCATTTTACTGAAATGCAAACATGTTTGTTTTTGTTTTTGGAAGCGAAATAACAGCACACATTTATTTGTTTTTGTAAATTAACACGTTTAAGATTTTATTTTCCAGTCCATTTTCCAGTCCATTCATCAGCGCCTAAAACAGTAAGTAGTATTTATAGGTATTCATTGATAGAATTTTGTCATTCAACAAGTGTCTACGAACGCGAAAAGTACAAGTGATTTTAGTCCGGTTTTTTAAAAGTGAATAACGACAAAAAAGTAAAAGTTTACGCCAATCTCTGCTGCAGCAACAGTTTCGAGTACGTTGTGTTTTGAATTAGTAAAAATGGCAACTTATTCAAACGAAGAATTAGCAGACATTCATTACATGTATGGATTCTGCGATGGTAAGGCAAGAGCTGCTGCGCGTGAATGTACATAAGTAACATAAGTTACCTGCCATCTGGCTGAGCAAACTGAGGTTATGTGAATTCTGTGAAGCTCTGTATCTCGGCGATTTGACCTTTTTCTATTTTTTATTTATTTATTTTTTTATTGATTCTGAAAGGCCTCTTAAAGACCATTCCAACAAGCCCAAAAAAATCCGACCACTGGCTCAGAAGTTGGCAACTTTACCCTCCCTCCGACCACCAATCCGAAAATTTTGAAGCCGCTGCCATTTCGTACCCTTGCATTTTTGGACATGGTCCTAGTGGACTTTTCTTCATGAAATGAGCCAAGGAATATGCTGGAGGAATTTTTTCGGAACTTCTTGAATCACCCTGTATAATTATAATAGTTTAACAACGAATTATTTATTTGAACTTTCCATTTCGAATTTTATTATTGTAAATAAGAATGTCAGTGATTTGAATATAATTTTGAATTATTTTTTAAAAAATTTGAGCTCTATCCGTCGATTACATTTCAGACAAAATTGGCAACTACTTATAAACAATGAAATGCAAAACACTTCCTCGATCAATATTATACCCTCCACTGTAAGTGATAGAGGGTATACATCAGTTTGTCATTCTGATTGTAACATTTAGAAATAAGGCTTTGCGACCCCATAAAGTAAATATATTCTTGATCCTTATAACAACCGGAGTCGATATGGCCATGTCCGTCTGTCCGTCTGTTGAAAACATTCTCACGACTTCAATCGGCGATAACGCGGTTTGGTTTTTGGCCAGAATGTTCCACATATTCCTGAGCAGTTTGGTATTGAAAATCAGCGAAATTGGTCCATTGGAAAAAATTTTATGATTGGAAACGTAAAAAAACTTATAAAATTTTCACATTAATTTTTGTAGTTTTATACTAAACTACTCCTTTTGCCGTGTGGTGAATTTCCATGTTGAAAATCTTTGTTGTGCTAAATAATAATAGGTAAGTACTTTAGAATGTTTAGATGTATTTCATGTGTTCATACATATTTATATGAATTTTGGCACACTTCATGTAAGGTCGCTGTGGCCTGGTGGGTAAAGGGTTGCGCGTTGGACTCTGAGGGGTTGTTGGTTCAACTCTCGTCCCAGCTTGTTTTTTTTTTAACAGTTCTTCAAAAAATGCTTTTTTATTTTTAAAAAATGCTTTTTCATTTTACTTGTGAACAAGTAACTTATTTTTATTGTTTTTAAAAAAGTAAATTTTCTTAAAAAAAAGTAGATTTCTTAAGTACATTTCAAAGTACATTTCAAAGTACATTAAGTACATTAAGTACATTTCTTAAGTACATTTCATTAAGTACATTTCTTAAGTACATTTCTTAAGTACATTTCTTAAGTACATTTCTTTCTTAAGTACATTTCTTTTTAAGTACATTTCTTCTTAAGTACATTTCTTCTTAAGTACTTAAGAAATGTACATTTCTTAAGTACATTTCTTAAGTACGTTTAAAAGTACATTTCAAAGTACACTAAGTACATTAAGAACATTTCAAAGTACATTTCAAAGTACATTTCAAAGTACAATTTCTTAAGTACATTTTCAATGTGAGCATTTGAGCATTGTGAGCAATGCATTTGTGAGCATTTGTGAGCATCGTGCATTTGTGAGCATTTGTGAACATGTAATTGCATTTGTGAACAGTAACTTATTTTTATTTTTTTTAAAAAAGTAAATTTTCTTAAAAAAGGTCCTTTTCAAAATTTAATATTTTGCTGGTTAATACTAAGGTGGAGGGTATCAAAGATTCGGCACAGCCGAATTTAACACTTTTACTTGCTTTTATTTACAGTTTTAATTTCTTCAACTAACGCGAAAAACTGTTGCGTGTTCCATTTGACAATTGAACTGATCAAAAACGTAGCGCTGCGTTTTAGAAACTACAAATTTAATAACGTAACTCAACGCAGGTAGTGACCGAACAGCTGTGACGTTGTATAAACTACCAAAACTTCAAAAGTAACGCGAAGTGACTGATTCACGAACTATGGAATACCACCCTTAGTTATTTAAAAGCAAACATATCTGGTTTTTTCAATGATTAAAACATTTGAATGCTTCAGAAAAGTGTTATTTTATTAGTGTACTGAAGTTTCTTTAATTTCCAACCAAATTTATCAGATATGACATACCTAGCACGGAACATGTTTATAGAAAACCTAAACAATAAAAATTTTATATTTGTCTGATTGTTAGAATTATTTCCATTCCACACTAATTCAACACAAAACTACAAATGCTATTTTTCATTACTCCTGCTTTAAATTCAAAATCATTTTTCATCATGCGCACATTCACCACAGTTACTAGTGGCTAATAAAGGAAATACGAAACAAAGCAAAAAAAAAATTAAAAAACCATTAACTATGGTACATCCGTGCCAGAAAGGAAATCATTCTTCCATGTTATGGTTATCATTTGCGAAAGTACCATTCATTATTCATTCAAGATTAATAAGCACGCACAGCACCACAGACTATCATAAGCATAAAAATAGGTTGACAAAACCCGCTAGCACTTCCGACAAAAGTTAGCAAAAATGGACCAGGAATATAGTTATAGTTATATTTATCATTTATATTTAAAAACCTTTGAGTATAGTTTCCAGATTTCCTATTTCCACTATCGCCTGCCCACGCTCTTATGTATACTAAACGGATCCTTTTTGCGCTGTTGTTGGAACTGCGTTAATGATGATAGCATTTGCAAACCGACTTCCGAGTATTTAATTTAAATCACTTTTAATCCAAATCATAATTATCATCACATTTGTGTCGGTGGTGCGGTAGAATTTTAACACTGTGTTTGCTTTTCACGGAAGATGTAATCCAAACAAATCTCCGTATTTCTCACGCTCCGTTTGTTTGCCTATGTGTATACGTGGTTTCCACGTGGTTTCGTATTTATGACAATTTAATTAAATGTGTTCATGACGTTAAAAGGTTTTGCAATAGGACAAATTTATATACAAGGTGACAGCAGATTTATATTTTCAAACTTAAATAAAAAACATAATAATTGCCACGAAGTTTTATCATGAGCATTGAACGATAGAATGGAAATGCTGATTTTATTTTTTAAAGTGTATGTCATCCAGATGTCTTCCGACGAGTTGAATACACTCGAAAACGGAGCCTTGTGTTCTGCGCCATACGCTGCGCTAAACTTGGTTCAATTAAGCCGATTTCTCAACGAATATTTTCCTTTAAAGCCACAAGAGATTGGGGAGTGTCATTATAAACCCTCTCTTTGAGGTAGCCCCATACAATAAATCCATGGGAGTTAGATCGGGCAACCTCGGTGGCCATGGGATGTCTCCAAAGCGACAGATCAGTTTTTGGGAGAAATTTTCCCGAAGCAAATTCATCGAAGCTCTGGCTGTGTATGTGTAGTCGCCCCATCCTGTTGAAACCACGTGTGTGAGGAGTACGATGGATGAGCTCGCAGGTTTGGCAAAAAGAATTCCATAATCATGCGTCGCTTGGCCTCCAGGATTTGCGATAAAAATGCATAAGGCACACCAAACAGTTACCCTGGAGCAATGCAATGGTTTTTGATCTTTCAATCGAGTGATGCGAGTTCTTGGAGACCAGTATCGGCAGCTTTTCTTGATGACGTGGCCGTTTAAGTGACAATGAGCCTCGTCGCTCCAGAAATGGTATTTACAGTGCGAAAACGCTGCAACATCGTTTCACAAAAATTTTTGCGTAAATCAAATTCACTTTCTTTCAGTTCTTGAACGATTTGAATTTTAAAAGGATGGAACTTCAGATCCATTTTTAAAATTTCATGAATAATCGCTCTTGGAAGTCCCAGTGAGGCTGCTCTTTTCCGTATTGAAAGTCGCGGATTTTCACGTAAACTGTTTTCAACCAGTTCAATGTTTTCGGGAGTCCTTGAAGGTCGACTGGGCCCTGGCCGTGGGACATTCATAGCCGAAGCAGTTGCGCGGAATCTCTGCACCCACGAACGAATTAAATTTACACTCGGTCCATTATTACATATTCGCCGAATACCGAACTTTGTACAAAATTGTCGACAAGCAATTACATACGAATCATTACTCTTAAAAAATGTCTCCACAGCGAACGCACGATACTCACTCGACCACTGCGACATCATGTCTGACAAATACGCACAATCGACAATTCCAACGGTGCCAACCTCCCCCCGCACCGTTTATTAATTTTGAAATAATCGTATTTAAAAATATAAATTTGTCACCAGACATTCTGTACAAAAATTAATAAAAAATCACCGAATTGAGTTTGTCATTTCGAGGGATTGGGATCAGTTCAGTCATTTTAATAAAGAGGAGTCGGATCTTTGTCCCATCGCGCAAAATGCTCTTAGGTATGCGCTCACGACATCATGTCGTCACTTTTCGTCTTCCCGTTATAATCTCAGAAGAAGTACTTCCTTTTACTTGTATTAACTAATTTACAACCTCATGAGGTCAGATGCCGTACACATATTAATTAAATAAACAAATTATACAAATTTCAACACAGTCCTCCAACTGGTTCTATCCTACGCCTTTTCTCGCCAGTTGGTAACACAAGGATACGGAGGGATCCTTCTGCTTGGCCTTTCCAGCGGAAAGTTTGTCATCTTCTTTGCCTGCTTTCATCGGCTACGTTATCGATAACCTTTCGTCGATTCTGGTATCATTGTCTAGCCAATTCAATTGACCTAATCTGATTCGCCTAACTATGTTCACGTTAGAATAAAAGTGATATAGCTCTTGGTTCCAACGACGTCGGTTTTCGCCGTTTCCTTTAACAATACCATATTTTTTACGGAGGATATTTCTCACAAATACTCCCGTGTGTTTTTCATCCGCTTGCGATATGACCCAAGTTTCGGAGCCATGGTTGGTTGTTTGGTTGAAAAGGCTACAAGACAGCACGCTGTCTAGCACACTTAGGCTAAAGAAGCCCATTGTGATAGCTGCAGTTTATTCCATAGCAACTATTGCAACAACCTTTCAATAAATTTGTCAATAAGACCTACAGGAATATCCTGTAGGGCTACGGTGCTACCTAGATGTGTTGCGAATATCCTACTTTTCAGTCCTGCCAGAGAAGGGCCATCCAAGAGAAGGTGTTTCGTCGTTTCCTCGTCCTCTTTCATGCAGCATCTACAGAGAGTGGAGTTTCTATGTATGTATCAACCTTAGGTCATGTTTTCCTACAAGACAATGTATAGTTGCCAAGTCCTCTTCCTGCCCACCTGTGGCCAGAGGACTCTGGCTTGTTTGCAAGTTGAAGTAAGTCTTCACTTGTCCTTGAACATATTATCGGCCCACTGCCTGACCTGCAAACGCCAGGTAGAGATTGGCATACTAACACCTTCTTTTGCCGGAAGAACCTGAGCCGTAGAGGCCTGTCTAGCTAACGCATCCGCTACGCAATCGCCTGGAATGTCGCTGTGTCCCGGTACCCAGATGAGCCTGATGTCAAAATACTCTGCCATCACCCTAAGTGATGAGTGTCATTCTTTCACCATCAGGGACGTAGCAAACATGGCTTACAGCCTGGCTGTCTGTGCAGATACATATCCTCCGGAGGGTTGTGACACTACTTTTTAGTAGTTCAGCAACCTCCAGTATGGCGCTAACTTCCGCCTGAAATACACTACAGTGATCAGGCAGCTTGAAGGAGATATTTACGTTTAGGTCCGGTGAATGGACCCCATATCCTACTTGCTCGTCCAACTTTGATCCATCCGTGAAAAATCTGATACTACTGGTATCCCCTTCCAGTGATTTTTTTCCAGTTATTCCTGTTCGGAATAGAGGTCCTTAGATTTGTCGCTGGTAGAAGGATACAGTAGTAGGTTACGGGAATGGAGTTGATCCGGTGTACTAATTGCCCCGATATGCAAACGCCACAATCTCTGATTCTCACCAGCGATGTCGCGGCTACCAATTCGGCCATGATATCAGGAGTACAGATGTTCAGGATAGCACTAAGTGCAGTACCTGACGTGCTGATCTTTGAATTTTCATCAAGGGATTCAGAATATATTTGTTTTGGAGGGACCTCCACCAAACTACGATGCCATAGAGAAGTATTGGTCAGACTATTGCTATACCATACTTATGTCAGAACAGGTAAAATGAGAGTCTGGTATAGCGGGACTTTTGTCTGTCGAGAGAGGGCTTTGTTCCGAAACTGCAGGCCTAGCCAAAAATTGCATCTATTTGCAAACACAATTCACCTATTTATTTCCAGGGCTGATGTTGTTGCCTTTTTTCAGGGCGGATCCAAGGTAGATAAATTCATCTACAACTTCAAAGTTAAATCGGTTGTCGACGTTTAAGTGGGGACCAAGTGCGAGAGGTTTGTCTAGGCGATGACACCATCTATTTTGTCTTGCGCTCATTAACAGCAAGACGCACCTTCGTTGACTCTTGTTCGATTCGATTCGCCCAATGAAGTCTATGTCGTCAGCATACGAAAGCAACGGCCCTATGAAAAATGCCAAATATGAAAAATGTTCCAAATGAAGAATTCCCCAAAAATTCTGAAAAATCCCAAAAATAATTTACGAAAATTGCCACCAACTGTAAATAAATGGAAATATCTGGGAACAGAAAAGATTTTTAACTTTTTTTAAAGATTTTAATTTGCAATTACAATCCTTTAAAAATATTAACTTACCTTCAAATCTAGGTATTCAACGTAAACAAAGATAAGTTGTTTGAAACATCCATAAGGCACAGTTTGAAATGTACAGTCAATTAAATATTTCATCCCCCGAACGGAGTGTTTAATAATTTTGTCGCCGTATTTTTCATATGAAAAATGACCCAAAAACGAAAAATAACAAATGATCTGAAAATTATGAAAAGTTCCCCAACTTTTTTGAAGCATTTTTCATAATGAAAAATGCCCCAATTTTGTTCGAGATATTTTTGGGCCATATTTCGTATTTTTTTGTTGTTTGCGCATTTTGCATTTGGGCTTTTTTAATAGAGCCGAAAGCAATATATGGCTTTTGGTGTTAAGAAGTAGTGTCGCGTACAAATTCAGTAGTGTTATCTAATCATTTATCCCAATATGCTCCAAACTAGTTAATGTATTGACAGAGAGATATTAGAGACTTGATATCGCAAAAGCAGTATATATACCGGGAAAGACTCATACAATATTTATACACTTCTCACGAGCTTGATATTCATTTGTGTTGGCTAGTTACATTTGCTGTAGATGCCCCTTTAGGGAAACCTCTCCAGTTAAACAACCTTGAATCTAATAAATTCAATTTAGTCCAGTATCATTACACCTCTGTATTTGACATCTCACTGATCGCTGCTTGGCTATTAGGGAGATCTTCAAAGTCTTGAGTCCGCTATCGATCTTCAGCCAACTCTTGATGTCCTTAACCTCTGTTTAGAAAATAATACCACGGTCAGAAAGGCAAAACTGCTGCTTAAGATTTTGGTTTTCAATAAAAAAATCCTATTCCCCTTCGACAAAAAGTCCTGTACCCTAGCTTCGTCGCTGTAATTTACAAATCTGGAGCTAGTTTGAAGATTTAGCTTATTCCAGATTTATCGTCCACTAGTTGACATTCATTTTAACCAGCTCGTCTGGTCTTTCGTTTCTCAAGACACCATCAATGATGGTGAACTTCTTCACCTTGCCCATGCACTCGAGTGTCATTCGCGATCGTACTTTTTGTGACGGCATCTTATTAATCGTCGCTTGGCTGTCAGAGAAGATATTTATACTTTCGTTCTATAGCCTACTCACACATTCTGTGATCTGCGTAACTTATATTCAGAAAATAATAGCAACATATTGCAGGAACCATGTATATATTTGCAAGCATTGTTTTCATGAATTGAAGATCTGCTGCTTTTTCGCTTCTTTGTTGTCTGTCACATGTTTGCTTTCAGCAGTTTTTAACACGTTATATTTGCATCCAAACAGTAAGAAGACAGATTTTTCAGCGTGTGGACATATTTAACCTCGTCCCCAGAAATGGAAATTTATTCGTTCTAAATTAATTATTAATGGATCGAAGCTATTCAACTTAGAATCACACCAATCAAGATCCTGTTGTTTATTTATTTTAAATTATATAAGAGGTAAATTGTGAAAAAAAAATTATGCAGTCCCTGACAAATTTAACACTTTCGGACAAAAATAACAAAAATTACAAATGTAGGCAATTTATATTATCATCATAAATCATCTTAAATGATGCGTGCGTATGATTAATGTAACTATTTACTTGATAATGCTCAGCCTTGCGTATAAGTAATTTTAATAATAATAACATGTGAATGAGCTAGAATAGCCTTGAAACTTATTAAAATATCTTAATTTATTATTAATTTAAAAAATTAATAATATTTATTATTTTTATTTTATAATTTATTATTCAAATTTAAAAAATTTATTATACAAGTTTGTGACCGTATTTGGCCTTAAAACCTTGGATATTGAGAATAATAAAATAAATGAATTAATAATACCTAAATGGAAATAAATGTCACAAAATGATAATGAGTGTAAAATTAAATAAATAGGTAAATTGTGATGTTGAATGTTGACCTTTTTTATATTAACTATCTTTAATTAGTTTGGCTTGAGATCATAAAATGGAAATACAAGAGGTTCGACTGTTTTTTTCAAGATTTATTAAAATTTCCCAATATTTCGATTATTATCGCTAATCATCCTCAGGGTTCTATGTACAAAACTATGGGTTTGATCACAAACCGATTGCCAATAATTACATGTATTATAAATCACAAAAAACAAATTACTCGTACGCAGTCGGCAAGCTTTCGTCAACTATCGTCTGTTTTCTCTGTGTTTGCTTATTGTGTGTCGACATATTTGAGCGCATCGGTCGGTGTCGGTCTTGTAATTGAGTCTTTTCTCTGAGGGAACGTTAGTTCTGTGGCACATTACGAGAGTGACTCGTCGTGAGTAATGTGTCTCCTCCGCTAAACTGTCAGCGTCGTCAAAGTTAGGATTATGACCCGTCGCAGCACAGTGGGCCGCTAATGCCATTTTCTGTTTTCTAAAGACACTTTTGTCTTCATTTACGTCATCGTGGTTCCAACGTAAACCTTTTGGCATACGTCAGTCTTATCCCCATTGCATTTTATTTGATATACAACATTAGACTTATCCTTTTCCGTCACTTTGGACTTTGTCTGGCTAAATAATCTGCGCAGGGTATTATGTGATTTCAAAGCCAACTCATATGACCATTTGGCATAGACATTGGAATGCTTCAGTCTTTCGGAATAACCACGTATATACGTCACGGGTTTGTAAATTTTCAGTGGCGTTGGTCTGGTTGATCTCGTGCTCGTTCCATAAACTGTCCTGTGTGTCCATTCCTATCCAGTATACCATTTATCGTTCAGGCCGGGAAATCATTTTCGCGAAGAATTTCCCTTATTCTCCTTTTATTCACCACATGAAACTGCTTGTCGCTGATCTTCAGAGCTCTGTTCACGAAATTCGCCGCCGTATCAACAATGATTCCCCTAGGGTGCTTAGAATTGAAGTTAATTAGTCCTCCGGACGCTGTAGTCTTCTGGTGCCAATCTAGTTTGAGCAGGTCCTTTTCCCCTACCATCGTGAATTTCATTTATCCGTTGTATATGTCAAGAGCCTTAAGTGCGTTATCCACTTCATTCCTTTTTATCACAACAAATAAATCGTCAATATACTTTGTCAAGATTTGGGGCTTCACTTCCAACCTCGTCAAAGTTTCTTCAAGTAGCTCCTCCATTATTATGTCATCTATCACTGGTGAAGCTGGTGATCCCAAAGGCATACCTTTACCTTGCTCATACAATTTGTCCTCGTATTCGAAATATCCCGTCTTTTCCATGCAAAATTTCAGCAATTCAATAAATAAGTCTTGTGGTATTTTTGTAAATTTTTCCAGTATACTCCATTTCCTCTCCACCGTCTTAATGGCCAAGTGTTTCTGGAATTGATTATAGATTATTAAATTTATTATTATTATTATTAAATCAAATTGTCTACCTCCTTGATAGACCTTACGAGATAACCAACTCCAGACATTTTCGATAATGTTTAGATCTGGCGAATAGGGTGGCCAGTCAAGAATATTAACATTTTGGCTTGCTATGAACTCCTTTACTACTCGGGCGTTGTGTATAGGGGCATTATCCTGTTGCAATATCCAAGAAATGGGACCAAATAGTTCACTGAACTTCACTGAACTTTATAGTTTACACCAGTCATTTTTGCACTTTGAAATTCAAGATCGATGGTGCCATAGTACGTAATAGCACCCCACACCATAACACCGCCCTCTCGGCTGTGATGTCGGTTCAAAAAACGCTTCTTTTTGCGCAGATCATGGAAATAATAGTTGAAGCCATCAGGCCCATCCAAATTAAACTTCTTCTCATCCGTAAATACAACGGTTCTCCGGTCATTTACATAATCTCTTGGCTGCACATCCCATACCATGTAGTCTCTTGCGAATTGAACCCGCCTTTCCTTACGAGGAGCATTAAGTGGCGGCATATTTTGTAATTTCAGGTATTTAAGTTACTCACAGCTCTTAATTACTCTGCGTACTGATGACTTGCTCGCTTCCACTTCAGCTTGAGCTCTTATTTTTGACAAGGACAAGACAGAATTAGCAGCAATTCTGATGATATTTCATTTCTCATACGTAGATAAAGACAATGAACCCCTTTCATTAAAATTTTTCCCATACCCCTCGGGAGCCTTGATGTAATTGTCGACAATTGATAGGCTCCGCCCAATTTTTTTAGCAATTGCCTGGTTAGATTATCCTTCAGAACGGTAAACATAGATTTTAGTTTTATCCGATAGATTTAAAATTTTTTATTTTGCCATTTTGACTCGTAAAGTGATTAATATGTAATAAATTGAAAAAACAAACGCTCCCTACAAAAAATCATCGCTTACTTTAAAAATATTAAAAAAATAATTAAGTGCCTCTATTCAATTGAACCCAAAAAATGACACATTTTTTGACTTTGTTTTATAAATTGCTCAAAAAAAGTTCTTTAGTTCAGAAACCACTATTATCATTATTTTTTTTTATATCTCAAGATGTCTAGCTTCCATGTTCATTTTAAAATTCTGCAATCGGTAACAAATTGCAAAAGAAACAGGCTGCTGAATATGGAATTTTTAGTGCCTTTAAATAAGCGAACCGGAGTGTATATTATGTTTGTTCCCATATTTTTAGGCTTTATAAAGAGTGGGATTAAACGTGTTAGACAATCAAGCTGCATTATATACCACCAGCTGTTTATTGACATTCTAATATTGTTTTGACATACTGCAGATGTAAATGTTAGCTAAGACAAAAATGTATAGAATTTTCATCGTAACAATTTTTTTAAAAATTTAAAACTTATGTACTATCTTGTAGTATGGAACATTTGTATATCCAAACCCAACAAATCCTTCATTATCGAATATAAGGTTAATTATCACATATAAAACAGACTCCAGTAGAAACATTTCCTGTTAACCGGATCTTAATAATCGTTATGTCCAAGCAAGTCTTGCAAACGGAACATGATATGAGTGTAAGGAATCGAAAAATCTAGTCGATATTTGTAAACAGTTTCGCAAGAATTTTCAACACTTACTCTATTACCTTTAGTCAGTTACAAATTTCGCAGCAAAATTTCTTCATTCTGTTCGCATGTCGATATCACAAAATCCGTTTAAAACTTAAGCAACAGTTAATCAGTATCAACACAATTTCCTCCTACACGGAAATTGCTAAACATTCGTCAATAATTGAGTACCTTGAGTTTCTGTTTTCCTAACTTACACAGGATTTGCCTACAAGTTGTTCCAGAAACAACACAACCACCTCTATAATACTGGCAAATATCCTGTGGATGGAGGAAAAAGTTTTTTTTTTGTTTTCGTGGTATTCGTAGTAACCTCCTCAAACATTCGAATACTCTTAATTCGACTTAATTTCAAGAGTTTTTTCTTCAATTCATCCAAAGTAAGATAAATCCAATTTAAACGTTTTAGCAGCTATTGTTTAGCCATCCATGTCCTAAAACTCGAAGACCGGGATGAAATCTCTAAATCTTATTTGTAAACTTATTAGATATCAAACAAGTAATAAGAAAATACCAGACACATGCCACATGCCACATGCCACTTTCATTACATTTGTATATTTGTACAACATGGGCCAGTCATTAGAACTTTATAGGACAAGACCATCAGCAACAGTCTAAGCAGCAGCAACACAAGACTTGTTCGAAATACCGATGTAGGCTGTTGAACTTTTTAACTTATAAAGGAGCAACAATTGCAGGAGTATGGGAGCATTTTAGTGGAGTCAAATGTAGCAGAGCAGAGAAACGCACAAAAAGTAACACTCTAGAGAATGGAGTGTAATCTACTTGTACGAAAATTCGTCAGTAAAGTATCATACACTGAGTGAAAAATATTCTCACTATGAAGAAACCCTTAAAAAATATACAAAATATTGTCATAGACTTCAATCCAAAGAAATGTTCATCAATTCGATTAAGTGATTTTCATACAAAGGAAAACTTTACGAAAAGTTACATCATTCATAAGGTGTGATGGAAAAAATTAAAAAATTTAAAAAAATTTTAAAAATATATATATGTTTATATCTCGCAAACGGAGCATCCAACCGCCAAAGTAACACCTCCTCAGTGGGCTTTAAGCGGGCACTCTCTTATAATTTTACGATAAACCTCATAATATTAATGAACTCTTTATATGGAAAATGTTATATCGTATAAATATTAAAAAAAAATTATAAAATTGGTTAATGAAATGATGAACCAGTACATAAGTTTCAGTCGGCTGAACCGACTTTATCATACCCTCACCCTAAGTCATCCATTGCATGCGTGTTGCCTTAAATAAAACGCCCATATTCAAAAGTAACCATATTCAAAAGCAGATTGACATTGCGCTAAATAATATTGAATACCCAAATGAGTTAGTTTCCCTCCGAATATTTATATGCGAGGTACAAAAATGTGCATTTAAAGATGTTGGCAAAATTTTGATCAGTACCAAATTTTATTAAGATCGGTTATGATATATTGGAAACTGGGCGTACGAAACTGGGCGTAGCACAATAGTCAGTTATGAATTACACAGTAGCATTTAGCAAAATATTGCCTAGTAACGAATTGTATTAATGTCGGTTGTAGTTTACGAGAGTTATCGTGTCGATCAACCGGTCATCCGCCCAATTTTTATATGGGAGGTACCAGAGGGGGCGTGGCAAAACAGCTCATTTCCTATAGGAGAGTTTTATTTGACTAAATATTGACTAGTAGAAACTTTCATAAAGATTGGTTCGGTTTTGCGGGACTTCTCGTACCAAACAACCACACGGCCAAACAACTTTTGTATGGGAGGTACCACAATGGGCGTGGCAAAATTACCCTTGTTTTAATCCGTGATTAGCTTTTGATATCGTGAAGCCTTACACCTAATTTCATTAAGGTCGGAAGTGTTTCACGCGATTTATCGGATTGACAACCCGAACGAATACCCTGTTTTATATGGGAGGTACCAGAATGGGCGTGACAATCTCGCCCATTTCCTCCAGTTAACTAGGCATTTACAGATTATTAACCGGTGTGAGAGTTGAAGCTATTCACATCTACCAGAAGAAAGGTTTGAAAGAAATATGATTTTGTGCTAAATCTGTCGATTTGTATGGGAAGTACCAGAAGGGGCGTGGTCACAACGCCCATTTTCAATCACAAACTCAATATTTGCAAATAATATTCACTGACAAAATTTCATTGTCATCTGTAAAAATTTACGCCAGTTATCGTGTTGACCAACCAGCCAGCCAGCCAGACAGACAGACAGATGGACATGGCTCAAATGTCTTAAAAAGTCCTAAAATGAATTTCGTCCAAAGATACTAAGGTTCTAATATGGCTCCTTCTATGTGTTACATTTTTTTACGTATTAAATCCCCATCCCTATGGGTGAGGGTATAAAAATATATGAATTTTTTTTTTGTGAAGTCCTGAATCCTTTACACAGACCATTTCATTAGATTTTATGTAAAGGTTCTAAATTTGTATGGAAGTTTCATATACATATGTATATATTGAAATCGTTCCTCAAATTTGGTGTAATAACAGTGTGTTTCATGGAATTAATTGTATTTTTTCTCTGAGTGTAATAAATACTCCCACAGTCACTCACAGACAGACAGTTACAAATGCCGAGGAATTAAATTAATTAATTGGAGGATAAATTCAATAAGAATGGTTTATTCTGATCCGAATTTAATAAAATTTCATAATTTGTTAAATGTTAATTTAGACCTTTAAATTGTCTTCCATTATCTCTTTGAAGACGATATCGGTCTAGTGGGAGACGCCATTGTTGATGACCATTTGGACTCTTTTCACCGCATTTTCAATCATGCTGGCGAGGACTTCGGCCGATGAATTCTCACGGTCGTGTCGGATATTCTCTTTGAGAGCAACACATTTAGGCGACCCGAAGAAGCATCCTTCAAAATGTCCATTATTTCACAAAATGCGTGCGCAGATGCGCCGTGCTGATGAAACCACATATCCTCCAGCCCCAGTTTATAAATTTGCGATAGCAAATGCTCGCCGATCATGGTTTTGTACTGCTCCCCACTCAGAATAACCATTATACCCACGGCGTTCGCGAAACAATAAGACCCGATGACACCTCTGGCGTAAAAGGCACCTCATGCAATGACTTTACGTGAATGCAATGGCACTTCGTGAATGATACGTGGATTTTCAGAGCCAGTATACGTTCAAATGAAAATGATTAATTTTTCATGATAAATTTCGACCAAAACTCGTCAACAGTATCGGTCTGCAGGCAGTAGCCGTTGGACTGCCTGCACTTTGTACCGCAACATCTTCAAGTCTTTCTGCAGTAGCACTTTCTCTATAACTTTCACCGCTGAGCTCTCGTAGACGTCGCGCTGTGTAATCGCTCGATGTGAGCGTCGGCCCCTTTTATATTGTGTGCTGCGTCCCTTGTTGCGTGTGCTGAGCTTACTGCTTTGCCTGTGCTGCTGCGGTCGGTGAGATAGCATAGTATCTCAATGTTGAAGTAAACGGTGATATAAATCATTCCTAGGAAGTTCATAAGTTCTAGAAAGTTGTTTATTGAGATCTAAGGTAAATTTTTGTAGTTGATTGTTTCCTTGAAATTTGAACGGATTGCTACCTATGTACCTGAACAAAGGAAAAAAGGTTAAAAAAATCGAACTTCTTTAGTTTTTTGCGATTTTGACCTTGAACATGAAGTTTTTATTGATTCTATATGTTCACAATATTTGTTTTTATGACAAGAGCTACAACTATCCCTCAGAGAATAAATTTTTTCAATAAAAACTTCAATAACTCAGTCAATAAATACCCGATTTTTAAAAACAAAGTTTCGTTTTACTCATTAGGCAACGTCCCTTTTGAATAAATTCAAGAGAACTATACTTTCTTTATAAAATAAAGTATGAAATCAGCGCCGCAGTTGAAAAATAGCGAAAACATTTTAAAAAAATCTGTTTGCTGGGCAAATACACACAGACTTCTCGTATTTGCTTAAATAACGTATATATCGTTTCTTCTATTAAATCCGGTGAGAAAATGAAAATCGGTGGATAACACTGTGATAGTCGAAAAAATGAACTTCGATGAATCCTTTTCGAACTATTAGGGGGGAGTCCCTTGAGTGCGAAAGTACATTTGGAAGTGTCAGATTGGCTCCAGTTTTTGAGAAATCGGTATATATGGATATAGCTAAGTCTGCGCTATTTAAACAAATTTTGCCTGCCATAGGCCAATTTTTTTTTTGGCCTAAAAGGGCTTAAAAAGCTTATTAAAATAGAAAAAACAAATGTTTGCGCTCGGTCCAACTTCTTGAGATATGGGCCTTTAAAGCTTGAGTATCTAATTGGCCATATCTCACATATTTATGGTCCTATCTGGTTTCGGTGAATATCATTACAAAGACCATTAAAAACTCTTTAAATCTGCATATAAATATATTACATTTTATTAACCCATTGGGGAAAAATTTAAAAAATACGATTTTTTAACCTCACTTTTTTGCTAAAAATCTGATTTTGTCAAAAAATAGCCCTATTAAACCTATTTTCTACCTAGACTCAGGTTTTAGGTAACACTTCAGGCTTTGTTCTAATGTATAATACTTCTCATTAACCCTTCTAAGACCGAGTTTTTAAAAAACACTCACTAATTGTTAAGGAAATTCAAATGATATTTATTTAAAGTGAAGTACAATCGATACAATTAAGTTCTGAATAAAACCTCTTTCAAATGGCCTCCACGTCTTCTTTTGCAGGAACGAATTCGAGGAATCCAATTTTCGAGCACTTTTTCCACTAAATCAAGTCGTATGTCATGTACATATTGCACATTCACTATTGACGCTTAAAGCTTGAAGAGAGTCTGGTTTATTGCTAAAGGCCAATGACTTCAAATAACCCCACACGAAATAGTCTAATGGTGTTAAATGACAACTTCTTGGAGGCCATTCAATGTCACAATTTCTTGAAATAATGGAATCTCCAAAGTTTTCTCGCATGTGAAAGAATATACTGAGGTATTCTTTAGCCGGAGGATTTCTGTTTAATATGTGGTTTGTAGGAGGTTTTCAAACGCCAATGATTGGACACAAATTAATGTAAAATTGTCATCGATATTTGAAAGCTGAGGTATTATATTAGCTGTCCTGCATCAGTACAAGTTATCGTCTTTCCACTTATATATATTTGCATAAAATTGGGTGAAAAAACTCACTCAAGTAGTTGAAAATATTTCAATGCGTTTTTCATATTGTGTTTTTAGTGGTTTACTACAACTTATATGGAAATGGTGTTAAAATTTAATTCCAAACTCCGTGGGACGTTAGCCGAAACATTTTGCAACAGCTATGAGGCACTTGAGGGTAATAATGGTAATAATCAGAGTAGAACGACGGGTACAATGAATAAATTACAAAAAATTATCATGGTTCTTACGGGTACTTTGTCAGTCCGCCCGTCTATTTGGAATGGTCGCCCCTTTATCTCGGCAACTGAATGCCAATTACGTTCATCCGAGGGCGATTGTTTTGTATGTGAAGCTCTGAATATAAACAAAGCAGTTGCTGCTGCTGCCACTTACTTCCACTGGGGGCTGTGTAGTAGATAAATTTGATGGTTTTGTTGAGGCACTCCCTCATAGAGGACAAAAAATGTGTATAATTTAAAAACGAGGAGGCAGTGGAAAGTTTTGGGTATTACCGAGAGGGAATTGAAAAAGTAAAATCATCTGTTTTCTACCATTAGGGCACTATTTATAATATAAACTGCAGAAACTTCACGCTGGCTCCTCGTATACATTAGTTAGGGGGCTGGGTTGGTTGTAAGTGTTTGGCCCAAAATAACTGTAGATTGTTGTTATCGCCAGCTTTTTGTGTCAGTCACTTAATAGAAAATTATTGTAATGTGCAAATGGCAAAAATAACAAAGTAAAAAGAAAACTTCAAATAGACATTCATTCGACTGGCAATCAACGGGTCCCTGGTAATGAGTGACAATTTTTCGCTATTTGACTCTGTCCATTTGAATTGTGCGGGTCGAACCGTTCGTCCGTTCATTTATTAGCCTACATGACAATTTATGTTTGTCTGTCTGTCTGGAAATCTGTGTCCGCTTCATTAAGTACATTCAGTTGGACACAACAGTTTGGTATGTGAGGCTTTTCAAGTAGGTCTCGACTGTACTGTTGTCCTTTTATTGCTGGCCAACATGTGATTTTATGTTTATAAATGGCCTGAAACTGTGCATACATTGAGTATTGTTGGGAAATTATGGCCTTTAGCTTTTACTTAATTCCATAAAATTGACACAATGTAATTGTAATAATTTTAACTGAAGGATATGGTCAGTAATGTATATGACAGGGCAAAGATTAAGACAACATGAAGTATGCTTACGGGGTTGTCCAAGCAACTGAAAGGATAATAATGTTTTTAATGTTAGAAGAAAGTGTAGAGCAGATGGCCGTAGTCATGCGCTGGGCCAACACAACTATGTTGAGTGCTTTAACATTACATGTCTGTAGATAATCATTTTTATAACATTAATTTTATGATTCCACCAGATGCTAAGAATAAAGGACAGAAACTCAAAACGGTATACAAGGAATTGCATAAAAACATTAGCTTTAATGGAATTTTTGGAATCCAAAAATATTTATCAACGGGTGGTTCTTATAGAACCAAATGTTCTGCATACCTTTAGGGGTATTTTAAAACCAAATAAAATTAATTACTAAATAATACATTTAATTCCGATTTTGCGTCTATATGTCGTTATTTGTTTTTTGTTGTTTGGATTCAAATATAACGTGTGTTTGGAACTTATCGCAAACATAATATGTTTGTGTCCAAACACATTGTGTTTGCTATTCAAAATTACATGTTTGAGACACAATGATTAATGGGTTATAATATATGTGTTTGCGACCCAAATATATCTGTGTTTGTGGCACAAATACAGCTGTGTTTGTGGCACTGTTTATGCTCTCTCGAGAGCAAGAGAATAAAATGGGCAATGAGAGTGTCTATCTTATAAGTGTGTGTCTGTATTTTTTACTATTCTCTCAGTCAGTGATTCTTCATAAATATTCCTGACTGTGCGTCTACATTTCAGACAGTCGGTGTGTCTTATTTTGACTGGTGTATTGCGTTTTACTTTCATGTATTTAGTTGTCAAAGGTTCATCGGATTGAAAAAATAATAAACAAATGCTCGGACGATTAAATCGTTTGCGATTCTGCTTTGGTTTTTGGAACGAAGTTCCTTATCGCACCTTGCGGGATGGGTTCTAAATAAAAAAATTTTAAACAACTTTTTTTAACTACTTTATTACAACCCATTATTATCAACTATATTGGTTACTTTTGGTTTGGTTTGGTTTAATGGGCAGTTTTCTAGGTGGAGCCTGTTTATGACATATTGTAGTTTTGAACCCAATACAAAGTAAATTTAGAAAAGCCAAAGTGCAAAACTGGCAAATCCATGAAATACAACCCTGAGCATGGAATTACATTTGGCAGCACACTTACTCTTAAACTCGTACTTTGGGTTTGGTTTGTGTCTAGACTAACATATGGGGAGAAATTGCTTGTTTACTGCGAAATTTTCCAGGTGGTGCTTTTTATTACATATTGTAGTTTTGAACCGAACAAAAGGTAAATTTAGAAAAGCCAAAGTGAAAGAAGTTTAAAAAAAAAATAAAAAAACTTATCTTAAAGAAGTACTGTTGCTTAAAAAAGTAAATTTTCTTACAAAAAGTACCTTTTCTTAAAAAAAGTATTTTTTTTAAAAAAAATAACCTTTTCTTAAAAAAGTAAATTTTCTTATAATAAATTGCCTTTTCTTAAAAAACTAAATTTTTTTTAAAAAGTACCTTTTATGTAAAACAATATAACTTTTCTTGAGATAAGTATCTAATCTTAAAATTGTACCTGTTCTTGAAAAAAGGACCAATTCTAAAAAAAAATCACATTTCTTAACAAAAACTCTCCTTCAAAACAAATACATTCTCTTAAAAAAATATCTTTTCTTACAAAAATTCCTTTTCTTAAAAGTACCTTTTTTTTCAAATAAAATAATACGTTTTCTTTTCTTTTGTAGTGACAAGTAGACTTTCTGAAAATAAGTAAATTTTTTTAAAGAATAACCTTTTCCTAAAAATAGTACCACTTTTTTAAAACGTACCTGTTCTTAAAAAAAGTACATCTTTGTAAAAAAAAATCATACTCCCAGGCTTTTTCTAACATAAAGTACTTCTTATTAAAAATGGTACCTTTTCTTAAAAAACCATTAACTTTTAATAAAAGAAGTACCTCTTATTAAAGAAATTACCTTTTCGGGAAAATATATACGTATACAAATATATAACATAGATAATACATATACTAAAAGTATACTTTTTTAAAAAAAAATACATTCAATAAATAAACAATTTCTTAAAAAGTTTATCATTTTAAAAAAAGTATATTTTCTTAAAGATCCATTTAAATTCTAATCTTTTCAATAGACACCTTAGGCGTGTTGGAATTAACTAGTACATAATATATAGTGAAAGGAACTTCGTTCCAATCCGCACCAAACAGTGACTCGTTTTGGGTGCATCGACTTTTCAATGTATGCGTGGGGGTTTTCTGTGCCCCAAATGCGACAATTTTGCTTGTTTATATACCCGCCAAGATCAAAATGAGCTTCATCTGAAAAGATGATTTTTTTTGCAAAATCGGCGTCATCTTCATTCTGCAACATTATCATGATTTTCAAAGTAAAGTCGCAATATTTCCCAGCGTTATTCAAGCGTATACACAACGATATTCGTTCAGCGGAAGGATAAAACTAATTATCTGTCAAATCAGACATGAGCTAAGTGTTACCATTCACGAAATAAGCACTAGTTGAAAAAAAACCGTTAGATGGCGGACCCTTTATATTGAAATCGAAGAAAATTTATTCCTAAATACTATTATATTTGGGAGGAAATACGCATATGTTGCCACGTAAGTATATGGAGGTTTGGGGAAAACACGCGAATGTTTGAGATGAAGAACGTATATGTTTTCACGTAAAAGCATACGTATTTGTCAGAAAACATGCTAATGTTTGCATATAAATGCAAGTGAGTTTGGGACTTGCAAATATATAAATGTTTGAAGAGTGTTCAAAACATATACATGGTTCCTGCAGAATATGTTTGGGAGATTATGTTAAAGAGGCGATTTTTTCAGCGTGTATAAAATAAAAACTAATCAAAAAACTTGGTTTGATGTGGTTTGTGGTCGGTAGAAACATTGTACTCTGAACAATTTTTATTTTTGTTGTTTGTATGCAAATATAACGTATTTTTAGCTTGCAAATATAGTATACTTGTGACCAAACACTTTGTGTCTGCTAGTCACTTTTACATGTTGGGTATACAATGATTAGTTTGTTATAATACAAGGTGGCGCAAAAGTAAACTTCCGATGTTTTTTGGCTGTAATTTAAAAAAAAATGAAAAACTTGGTTTCTCCTTGTGGATTATTTTTATTTGGTCTTTTAATTTTTTTTACATCAAGTCGAGAATATGATGTCATGTAAATGGCCGCCGCCACAGTTGAGTGTCATTTGAGCCCTTTTTATGGCATTTTCCATCACTTTGCCCAAAACTTCCGGCGATACGTCCTCACATTCTTGTCGGATATTGTCTTTAAGAGCTGCAAGAGTCTGAGGCTTGTTGGCATAAACCCGCGACTTCAAAAAGCCCCACAAAAAGAAGTCTGGAGCGGTCAAATCAGGCGATCTTGCTGGCCAGTGCAAATCGCCAAAACGGGAGATTAGGCGCCCGGGAAATGCATCCTTCAGCATATCGGTTGTGGCACGTGCAGTGTGTGCCGTTGCACCGTCCTGTTGGAACCACATGTTTTTCAATCCCAATTCATCAAGTTGCGGCAAAAGAACTCGTTGATCATTGCTCTGTAGCGCTCACCATTCACAGTAACCGTTTGGCCCGCGACGTCTTCGAAGAAAAAGGTCCGATGACTCCTCCAGCGAAAACAGCACACCATACAGTGACTTTGAGCGGATGTAATGGCTCTTCGTGGATTACACGCGGATTTTCAGTGCCCCAGAAGCGTAAATTTTGCTTATTTACGTCCCGCTGAGATGGAAATGGACCTCATCACTCATGATTATTTTTGATGAAAAATTATCTTCCTCTTGGTGGTGATTAAGGATGGCTTGAGCGTATGTTAGACGCGATTGCCGGTCAGCAGCTAACAGCTGATGCACCGTCTGGACTTTGTACGGAAACATCTTCAAATCTTGTACCAAAATTCACTGTAAAGGCCGTCGACTGATACCCATTTGCGTGGCACGTCGTCTGGTCGATGTCGACGGCGCATCCATAACATCCTCGGCTACAGCAGCAATATTCTCTGCAGAACGGCTACTCCGGGGTCTGCCACGCCTGGCAGCATCTCGTGTTGTGCCAGTCTCTACCAGACGAGTGGCTAAACGTCGCAGTGTTTCACCAGTAGGCGTTGGACGGCCAGGAAATCTGCGACGAAATTCACGTTGTGCCAAAGTCACCGACCGATTATTGCTCAAATAAATAGTCAGCAATATTCCGCGTTCTAGAGAAGTGTAGCGTAACATTGTTTATTAACGTGTATTTCGCATGTGTTTACTACACAAATGTCAAAACCAAACTGACATTAGGGGCCAATCGCAAAATTTATAGCATTTTCTGATAGGAGGATTACTTTTGCGCCACCTGATTCGACCCCTACTTTGACCACCTAAAATTTCTTTCGCCGACGGTCACCTAGCTTAGTGATGGCGACACTATCGAGTACTTAGCCATGGAAAAGCTTCTCAACATACCGTTCGGAACCGGTGTAAAACTGCATGTCCCAATAATCAGTGGGTGTAAAACTAGAACGCACACAGCTATCTGGTTGTGTGAAGCTCTCCCTAATAATTCTAAATATTTAAAAATTGGACCAGAGCACCTCGGAAAATGTATTAAAAAATAAAAATTAAAATTATATTTATACAGCAATGATGTCCTTGTCAAACGAACAGATATGATGCCCGTTTTGCCCTGTTTACTAAACTTGGCGAATTTAAAAAAAAAGACTGAAACACGTATTTACTTAAATCGACTAAAGATTAAAATACGTCAATCTGAGTTTTAAATCTGAAAACTCTCCATACCAATATTTAAAAATTGCAGTTTTTTTCTTGCAGAATATCTCCGAAAAAAAAGGATGTGTCAGGACATGGTTTGACATGTTTTATACACCGTTCAATGCGCTTCAAATGCATATTAAAAAACTGAAAAAAATAAGTTTTTTAAAAATGGTCCAGCTGACAGGATCTTAATGCTCGACGCGAAATATTTTGGGAATTATCAGAAAACAAACCATGGTAAATTTTGAGGGATGGACAAAAATAACTTTTTTTGTGAGTCGGTCTAATATACATGGTGCTGGGACCTTCTTTTTGGTGTGTGTGGTCCATGTGGTCTTTACCACTTTTAAAAATGAAACCAGCCGGAACGTAACTACGAATGCCCCACGCTATGGCACCATAATTATAGCACCTGAACTTAAAGCCAATGATCTCGACGACATTTGGTTTCAAAAAGACGGCGTTACTTACTACACAGCCGGAGAACAGTTCTGTAAACAGTTAATTTCATGCTTCCGACCACTCTATATCTTACCTGTGGGGGCTAAAAAAATCCTAAGAGTAATGGATTAGCCTGTTACGTCTAAGGAATTGGAAACCAAAATTACTAGCATCATTACTAGCATAATTTCCCTCGAAATACCAGAACGCTTCATCGAACATTGGAATATCAGGTCATGTTAGTCGCTGTTATGGCCAGCATTTGTAGGAAATAATCTTTTTAATCTTTTTTATTTTATTTTATTTTATTTTATTTTATTTTATTTTATTTTATTTTATTTTATTTTATTTTATTTTATTTTATTTTATTTTATTTTATTTTATTTTATTTTATTTTATTTTATTTTATTTTATTTTATTTTATTTTATTTTATTTTATTTTATTTTATTTTATTTTATTTTATTTTATTTTATTTTATTTTATTTTATTTTATTTTATTTTATTTTATTTTATTTTATTTTATTTTATTTTATTTTATTTTATTTTATTTTATTTTATTTTATTTTATTTTATTTTACTTTATTTTATTTTATTTTATTTTATTTTATTTTATTTTATTTTATTTTATTTTATTTTATTTTATTTTATTTTATTTTATTTTATTTTATTTTATTTTATTTTATTTTATTTTATTTTATTTTATTTTATTTTATTTTATTTTATTTTATTTTATTTTATTTTATTTTATTTTATTTTATTTTATTTTATTTTATTTTATTTTATTTTATTTTATTTTATTTTATTTTATTTTATTTTATTTTATTTTATATTATTTTATTTTATTTTATTTTATTTTATCTGATTTTATTTTGTTTGGTATTTCATTCATGACAATACACTTTGTCAATCATGAATCATTAAATCTGGATATATAGCACCCCAACTACAAAAGGGTCATAACTCAAAATCTAGAGACCAAAACAACCGGTTTAATAGACTTAATTATACGGGATTTGTTTGCCAAAAGGGAAGAGTAAATGACGACAGGTTTTAGAAATGTTTTTAAGGAAACAATTAAATTCTATAAAGTTTGACCTATGACTCTGTTGTACAAGATGGGGCAAAAGTAATCCCCAATGTTCTTTTGCTGTAGTTTTTTTTATGCAAAATTTTGGTTCTGCTTGTGAAATTAGTTTATTTAATCCATTACAATTTATTCGATCAAGTTGAGAAATGAGTTGATGACCATACTCGTTATACTCGTTTTATGACATTTTCCATCACTCTTGCCAGAACTTCGGCCAACAGGTTCTCGCATTCTTGGCGAATATTCTCCTTAAGGACTTCAAGGGTCTGAGGCTTGTTGACGTAAATCCATGACTTCAGAAAACTCCATTAAAAGAAATTTGGAACGGTTAAATCGGGTGATAAGGCCGACCAGTACAAATCACCAAACGACAAATTAATCGATCCGGAAATGCTACCTTCAGTATATCGGTTGTGGTTCGAGCAGTGTGCGACGGTGCACTATTCTGTTGGAGCCATGTGTTCTCCAGTCCCAATTCAACGAATTGAGGAAGAAAAATTCTGTAATCATGGTTCTGTAGCGTGCTCAATCCAAAGACTTCGTTTGGCCCGCGACGTTCTCAAAAAAAAGGTCCGATGACTCCTAGACCATCACACAGTATCTTTGAGCGGGTGGAATGGTTCTTCATGGGTGATATACGGATTTTTGGTGCCCAAGACATGATTATTTGGTTTATTCACGACACCGCTGAGATAGAAATGAGCGTCATCGCTCATGATAATTTTATATAAAAAATCGTCCACCTCTTCGTTGAGATTCGGGATGTCTTGAGCGTAGGTTACACGCGTTTGCGGGTCAGCAGCTTACAGCTGATGCACTGTCTGCACTTTGTAAGGGACCATCTTCAAATCTTTTATCAAAATTCTGCCGGCTAATGCTCACCTGCATGGCACGTTGTCTGGTCGCTGTTCCGGGATCCTCTTCGATATCTTGGGCAACAGCAGCGATATTCTCAGCAGAACGGTTGCTACGGGGCCGGCTAGCCTTGGGAAGATCTTGTGTTGTCCCAATCTTTTCAAGAAGAGTGGGCGAACGCCGCAGTGTTTGACCAGTTCGTCTCGGACGGCCAGGAAATCTGCAACGAAATTCACGCTGCGCCAACAAAATCGACGAATAAAGATATGACAATTATGAACATAAACCCAAAAAACAACCATATTTTTGTATCATGCTCCCATTTGAGATCATATATGACATTTTACGACTTTGATATATTTGGAAATTTTGCCGATAGCCTTAAGTTGTACAACTTTGGACAAGATTATTTCATTCCTGTGTTAATGTGTAGTAAAGAAATTATAAGCGAAAATTTAGTATTTCTGAATTGGTACAATTATTTTGGAACCCAAAATGTAATTTTTGTTCATTAGTGTGTTTGACAATATTGTTAAGTATACTAAGCACTACAAGCACTTTGTAGAAGATATAAATTTGTAATTTGTTTAATATTGAATACATATACATACATAGGCGAATATTTAAAGAATGTGGTTAAACGCAGCATTTCTACACCAATTATGGAGCTCTAAACATAATTTTTGTTGATTAGTGCATTTAGAAAAGCTATCAAAAAATGCATAAGCTACAATTCTTTTGAAGACAGCTACCGCAATTTATTTACCGTTAGGCAAGAAATGTCAAAACATATAAAATATGTGCAATTTTTCATGACGTTTCATGAAATAATCGATTAACAGTGTACTTTTCCTAAGAAATATATTAGATGGAATTATGAAATCGGATAATAGCTACAATATTGTCAAAGGTTGTAATGCAATATTACAAGCTGTTTAGGATTTATTGAAATTAAATCTGAAATAGGTCCCTGACGCACCTCCACAATTTTCTACGGCCTGCAAAAAAAAATTGTTACGTTTAGGGGCAAAACCGAGAGGGATTTTGTGATACCACGTCCATGTACTTTCACAATTTTTTGGTTTGGTTGAGGCCCGAAACAAATTCCTTTCATTTGTATCACAGTGTTATAGACGGAAAGGGTTCTAAATAGCAAATGGGATTTCGGAAAAATTTAATGAATCATGGACCAAAAAAATCTGTCTAACCTATAAGCAAAATGCAAATTATCGTAATCCTGAAGATATTTCATTTTTTTTATAGCGAAACATTCGATGTAAATCATTTCGATTCGATTTGACGAAGAAAGACCCTACAGTATTAAATAATAAAAATAACATTTTCTTTGTATATTTATTGAACAACAATTAAATCAGGGCATTTAGATTTAATTTGACAGTGAATTATTTTATGAGTGAATTACGTTGTTTTGAATTATATCTAATGGGGCTTAATGAAAAACGACTCCAGGCTGACAAGGGGCAAAGCCGACAAGGGGCAAATCTGGGCTTTAGATTTAATTTGACAAATATAAATTACAATGCATACCTCAATAAAAGTCTTCCCTGACCACTCCAATAGTTGATGTAATTTTATTGTAATTCTATCTTGTCGTTGTATTTACTGCTTTGCCCCTTGTCTGCCTGGAGTCGTTTTTCATTAAGCCCCATTAGATATAATTCAAAACAACGTAATTCACTCATAAACGAAAAACTTTTCTTATAATAAAACACAAAAAAAAAACAGGTGGGAATCATAAGCAAACTTAAAGGCTCAAAATACTATGAATTCATATTTTAATGTGACAAAAATGCTAATGAGTTGTGTGAAATATTCATGAGAAGCTGCAAACTACAAAAAATCTCAGCCGTACAACCCCACAATCTGCCTACCCAGAGAATTTACCACAAAATCAAAATACACACATAAAATGCAGTTAATCATGGAAAAAAGTTATAGAGTTTTCTAAAAAAAAAAACCGAGAACAAAATATTACATGTATTTCTGAAGCAACTGAGAACTTAAAAAATGATTTAATGTAAAATATTTCAATATTGTCAAATATTTCAGTAATGATGATTTATCGCATATTTAGCATTGAAATGAGGAATATTTGAGTGCTAATTACTTGGCCATTGAAATTGCCTAAGAGGAGAGAAATGTGATTAATATTACAGTGAAATATTCTGGAGGTGTTTTTATACATATTTACTAACAAAATTATTGCAAATGAATAGTCCGTTTTGTGGGACAATTTATTATAAGGATAATTAATTTGTGATTTACTAATCCCAATACAAATTCTACTGATTGCCTTGAAACCCACAATATTTATGTGAACTTAATTGTGACATTTAATTCAAGGTCTCTCATTTGACAACCAAAATACATGTTTATTATTCGAATTGTCCAACTCCTAATGCTTAAATCAGTATTAATTAATTGTGGTATTAACACCAAAGAATATTACACACATACACTCAAATCGTTGGAACATAAGCTTTTATTTTTTTGTATTCCAGCAAAAATAAAATTGAGTCATTACAATCGAATTCCCTTTTTCAGTACATCCAAGGAAGCCCTATGACATGCTGACATCCTGCTAACGAGTAGCTGACATTTGGCTGATAATGATTAAATTAGAAGTAGAGGTCAATTCGGCAAGTCGGCGATTTTTTCAATAAATACTATATTTTCCGAAAAAAATAAGATTTACTTCTCAAATAGTCTCCTTTTAGCTCGACACATTTAGTCCATCGATTGTAGAATTTTTTTTTTATTCCTTTTAAGTAATAGAGTTTCTCAAAGTAATCGAAATAGGCGTTTGGTTCACTGTTGCCCCCTTTATTCGGCCCAAATCTATTACCGCCTAGCTATTTCTTCAGGTTTGGAAGTAGAAAGTAGTCACTGTGGGCTAATCCGGCGAAAATGGTGGAATAGGTGGAAATTCGTAGCTCATTTTATGTCTTTTTTCCACGGCAACTAAACATATGTATATGCTGCACAGTGGTTAAGAATCGATTTAGATCGGCCAAAATTCAATATTATTTGATCTAAGAAATGGTGTTAAGTTGTATAAAAATCCGATTGTAGGTAAGAAGTCAAGAATTGTTTGGAGATATCAAGATTTAATATCATATCATTTCATATCATTTCAATTACACTGTGAGACAAAATTAGATTTTTTTTTCACAATGATGGGGTTCTGTCAACGGATTCTGGTAGAAACGTCTAAAAAAAAATATACGTGTATCGGCGTTTTGACAGATCTGATCAGAATTTTTTGTTAGGGCGGGTCAAAGTTTCCGCCCCTCGGAACTTTCCTGTAACATATAGGCATGCAAAATTGTGTGTTCCTTACTTCTGAAGTACAAAATATGTTCAGAAGTTTTATAGAAAAGATTCAGATAAACATTTCTGTGGAACAAATTAACCCTCCAACTGTCACGTATAACCAAAATGATGGGGGTCGTGGTCAAAATGTTCTACAAAAATGATCGCCATACAATTTCACTATATGTGTCCGAACACTCCAAAACACAAATCTTAGCCCAAGTACCCAGGTACTTTTTAAAGAAGTGGTATCCTTTTTAGGAAAAGGTTATTTTTTTAAGAAAATTTACTTATATATATATAAAAATATTCTTTTTGCAATTGGCCGCACCGTTTCCGAGTTATAGCCATTTTTATATTTCAGCGATTTTCTCATTTTGTCGATTTTTTGTCAAAAAAATTCTTCCATGCAAATTGGACCAGTTTATTAAAAACCCTTAGAAACACTCAAAAATTTTAGTTATTTTTTCGATTTGACGCTCCGTTTCCGAGATATAGATTTTTTTCATATTTTCGATCAAATTGGGTAAAGATCGCTTACGCATTCTAAGGATTATGCAATTAGGTGAGGGTGTTCCCGACTTCAGCTAATAAGAGATTTTTCAATAAGAAATTGGGAGCGGAGAAATGGGACGTGTTTCGAAGCACCGCGATCGTATTTTTGGAGCATTTCTTTCGACCAATCGACACGAGCCTATTTTTGAGCGATTGACAAATTGTGTGGGATCCAACGGGAACATATTTTTTTGACACTCAAATGTTTATGCAATATTGAATGTATGCTGGTCCCACTAATGCCTTAGGATGTCGCAATCTCGCGATGGGTCACATGACGATCTTGCAAAATCAGTTCGCGCACAGCATCAATGGTTTTCGGAACAACAGCTGATTTTGGACGACCTTCACGAAATTCGTCTTGGAGAGAACTACGACCACGATTGAATTCACCATACCATCGATAAAAACTGGTCCTTGATGGAGCTTCATCGCCAAAAATTGAATTAAGTTCATCCATGCACTGTTGCTGAAAGTTGTAAAAAATAATCGCACGAAAATGTTCACGATTTAATTCCATTTTTTGGGCCGAGATGAATCTTTTAAATTACTGTAAACAACGAATAAATTCAAAAATGCCCATCTTTACGATAGAGCTGTCAGTTGCCAGATTGCAACACTAGGGTTGCCAAATCCCGAAACATATAATTCTACCCTTGTTGTATTTCTCCCATGTACACTTTTCAATCATTAACTATCTTACCGATTCGGGCATTATTATTTCTATACAAGTAAATTAAGAGTCAGTTTTTCATTTCAACGCTGGTAAAGTAAATAACGGGTTTTTAAATAAGAGCGCTACAAAAGTTTTTTCAAATAAAACAAAACCGATTTAGATACCAATAAAATTCTTTATTCCGGTGAAAGAACGTTCGATGCCATTATGTATGGAACTCGATTTATTTTGCATGGCCACCACAGGCACGCTTGCAGAAGTCCAGACGCTGAACCAAATTTTCGACGGTTTTCAGGCATAAATCGGCCGATACTGCTGCAATTTCACGTTCGACATTTGTACGAAGTTCATCAATCAATCATCAATCAATGACATAGACTTGACGTAGCCCCACAGGAAATAATCAGGCCAATCGACTGGGCCATTTCGTGAGATAACGCGTTCACCAAACTTGGTTTCCAATAAATTGATTGTGGCATTCGCTGTGTGGCTTGTGGCGCCTGTGTGGCTTGTGGCGCCGTCCTATTGGAACCACATGTCCTCCAAGTCTATATTATCCAATTGGGGCCATAAATATTCGGTTATCATTGAACGGTAGCGACTCGCATTCACAGTAATGTGCCGGTCTTGATCATCACGGAAGAAGTACGGCCCAATGACGCCGCCAGCCCATAAACCGCACCAAACCGTAATTTTTTCAGGATGCAATGATGACTCATGGATTACGAGTGGATTGCTGTCTGACTAATAACGCATATTTTGCTTATTGACGAAGCCATTCAGCCAGAAATGAGCCTCATCGCTGAAGATGATTTTCCGATGAAAATCCGAATCATTTTCAAGTTGTTGCTCAGCCCAATTCACGAACATACGACGCTTATGGTGGTCAAGCGGCTTCAGTTCTTGCGTCAATTTGATCTTGTAAGGATGTAGGCCAAGATCTTTTCGCAAAATTCGCCACAACGACGTCACAGAGATGCCCAACGCTTGAGAACGACGTGTGAGAGACACATTTGGGCTTTCTTGAACTGAAGCCTCAGCGGCAGCAATATTCTCGACACTTCGGGCACTTCTTTGTCTCACTGGCACGGGAACATTTTGTACTGTGCCTGTGGATTTAAATTTTTCCACTAGACGCTCAATTGTTGATTTGGTAGGACGATTATGACGACCATAAATTGGACGTAGCGCTCTTAAAGTTGAGGCCACTGACTCCAAATTTCGGTAGTAAATTTTAATAATTTCGACTCGTTGTTGGCTCGTATATCTTTCCATGATGAAATTGCAAACCTTACTGAAGAGAAATATCACAAGAGCGGGGAAAAATATGGCATCGTTTGCAGTCCCGTCGATTTACTTTTGTAGCGTCTCTGTTGAAAAACCCGAAACAACTATACGGGATTTTTGAACACTCGCATTGGGCGCAGCAGAAATCGGAGCGTGGCAACAAATGAGTTTAATCGACGTCCCATCAAGAATTTGGGAGGTATGATCCCCTTATGGATTAGATATTAGCTAGGGAAGAATTTTTTTTAATCCGATTAGGAACTGTAAAAATAGGCGCCGCACCGTATCAAAGTAATAAGTGCTATGACCGAAAGCGTAATCTTAGATTCATGTAGGAGAAAGGAATTAGCAGAAAAGGGATTTCAAATTTTGTTTTGAAAATTTAGGATTGGGGACGGTAGCATTGGTGATTTTGAGTTCAACCGGGTTAATGACAATGCTAGAAGCTAGATTGATGGGGGAGTTGGAGCAGGGAGCGTGAAAGTAACTTTCATTATAAATAGTTTCAAAGAAATTGTAGAAGCTGTAGTGGTTAAACCTCAGTCCAGAAGACATTTGTCAACACTCGCATTGGGGTCTGCGGAAATGAGTTAGGGATGATTGAATCGACGCGTGGCATCAAATCAGATTTATCATCTGCTCAAATCCAATTGTGCAAAACTAGAATCATTAGTTTAGGAAAAATGTTCCAAATATATCATAGACTTTAGCCATGGACAGATATTTGCAAATTTAAATCGGGGCGATATATTAGCGGCGTGGGCCAAAATCACAATAATAAACATTCGCACCAAAGCGGTGAAGCCAGCATCATGAAATTAGGGGAATAGAACAAAAAAATTACGAAATTAAAATAAATTTATAAATTATAAAACACTAATATGAAAAAAAGGATTTACATCAATTCTAATTATGGACGGGAAACTAGAGCGTGACACCAAAGCAGGAGCATATATTTGTTTAATTTTTTTTTAACATGAAGACAATATTCTACTGAAACTTTAGTACGAATTGAGCACGATTTAAAAATGGTCTGACACATAAGTACATATAATGATGGGATTTTCGAAATTCGAATAGCGGAAGACTCATAACATTTTGAGTTCCTGAGGGGTGTTGTAAAAAGCGTGTCGCAGAATACTATTCGTTCTGAGCTATAATGATGAAATTTAGGGGCTATGTTGACTGTATGAAGAAGACATCAATTAAGAAGATATTTTTTGTTTGCATTGAAAATACGCGTGATTAAAAAATGTTAACCAAACATACCTAAGTAGATGTATTCAAGTAATGCTGACTTAGAAACGATTTTTTTAATAGCGAAATAAGCCACTTTATCAGCGAATAACTTTTCAGAGTGAAGATATCTTGATATTCTGTGACTTTTAAAGGAAAATTGATAATAATGGCGAGAGATTATTTTTCAAAGATGAAAATTTAATGTGATAAAATTGTTCTAAATACTTTTGTATATATTACCATATAGCCGGGTACGAAGTAGCGGGCATTTGCTAGTTTCAAATATAAAATCATATTTTGATTTGAAAATGGAAAATGGAATAATTCGAGAATTTCCTTATAAATTGAGAATCATATGTTTTGTTTAATTTTTCATTTGTTAAGGGTATTAGATACAATTTGAATAGGAAACAGCATGGCGGTTTTCCGGACTTAAAATAGCCGGTTAACAGTTGAATGAAAATTATGATTTTAAAAAACCTGCACACGTTTAGCAGAAAAAGAAACATGGTTAACCGGATTCAACGGTTCTTTGGTGTCGGTTTTGAGCACTCTACTTGTTACTCGATTAAGAATCCTTTATATACCACAGTCGCACAAATTACCTACTCTTCTCATCATACAACCAACATGTTTTTTATCACAGAATACCAACAATTTGTATTTCAAGGCGATACCAACCCAACCCACAACCAACTCCTTTGAATTTCGCTCCCACTTTTTACGCACTCGACAGACAAAGTGCAATGTAAGCGTTTAGCTTCGAATCACTTTGTCGTTTCAATGGCAGCATGACCACTTGTAATGGCAGACTCAGGACCACATTCATAAAATAAAAAATTAATTAACTTAAATTATTCAAGTCGTATTTCTCTTTGCTCACATCTTAAGATGGAGCAATACATTACATTATTTGTTAGCACATTTATTGTAAGCTAACAATCACAACAACGGTGGTCTGTTCACCTACACCTGCCTACTCCTAAATTTGTAGAATAGTAGAAAAAAAATGCATGTTATTAATGCTTGTTGTCTCTGTCGCCTCTTTTGGCAAACTTCCATTCCATGGTGCAAACTTAGTCCTTTACCATCTTTGAACTTGGAAAGTCAGTCATTCTGGTTAACCCTTGGGCTACCATAGGCAAGTATGTTCGCCCCAGGGTTTTTGGCACCTATATTTCCTCAGGTAGGAGAAGGAGCAAATATATCCTTGGGTGGCATATAGAAGATGGCAGCAATAGAGTAGTAGATGCAATAATAGAGTAGTAGGTGTCAATTTTCGACCAGATTCTTCAGCGGATCTCGCCGATGATGGAACAAGTTGTGCAGAATGAGCAAGCGGGTTGCAGGCCTGGTCATTCATGTGTTGACCACGAGAACATACTCCGTATAATCATAGAACAATCAGTTGAACTACACACCCCTCTCTATCTACTTTTCGTAGACTTCGAACAAGCCCTTGATAGTGTACACCGTAATTCAATATGGCACATTGACCAAAAGGGGGATAAGATTACGTCGAAAAAAATGGACTTGGATCGGCCATACACTTAGGCGCCCAACATCAGACATTGCTAGAGCGGCACTGAAATGGAACCCACAGCGATGTCGAAGGCCAGGAAGACCACCAAATAAATGGAAGCGGTGCCTGGAATAGGAAAACAAACGAACTCGTCTTTCGCGGAACAAAATTAAATCGCTTGCTACAGAAAGAAATCGACGGAGAGAATTCGTTGACACCCTTTGTTTTTCGTGAACCTTTTATTTAGACTTGGTATTGTAATATTGTTTTATATTTTTATATAAGTATTCTGTTTATATAAATAAAGCATACATATCCAATACACTAAGTTTATGACTTTGTGGCAGCCGAAGACTTTTGTCGGTGCAAACGTAAACTTCAGTTGCCGACACCGTTTTATTTTTGAAATAGTTTATCTCGAAAAAATTTTCCTATTTTTTTTTTATACTGAAATTTCACACAATTTTTATGCAGGGAAAATTTATTTAAAATTTTTTTTATAAACATTAAATTACTATAATTCTAAATACAAAATATTGACAAAAAACACAACTCATCGTCAAACATCTGTGTTAACGATGTGTGCATATTATTTGATGACAGTCCTTACCTTTGGCGTAAACAGCTGGAATTCTTGCTACATACTTCTCTCTACATTACTACCTTCCCATAGGGGGACTGTGTCAACCAGTATATGACACAACGAATGCCACCTACGGGGTTACATAGATTGCGAAAGGTTTTTGATTTGAATAAAATTGTTCTAAAATCAAGAAAATATGACATATTGGTTTTCCATTAAATATAGATCTTATGGTCGATTCCACGATGCCTTGTTATCCTACAGTTGGGGCTACCGAACAGTTTTAGCTGTCAGTTTGTATAGAGTTCATAATTTTTAACAGTCAGTTAGCAGGATTTGTAATTTTTTGTTGTTTCAATGCAAACAAAACATGTTTCTAGCTTGTAGCAAATATAGTATACTTGTGTGCAAACAAATTGTAAATATTTGCTGTTCAATATTACATGTTTGAGACACAATGATTAATAGATTCTGATCCAAATGAGGCTTCTTTGTTGAAAACTGTTGAAAACAAAACGTGACATACAACAAAAAAACAAGCAGATCTTCAATTCATCAAAACAATGCTTGCAAATATATACAATAAATCAGAAAAATAGCAGCACCATCACATGAAAAATGTCGATAAGGAAACATTTTAGTTTTTCATCGGGGACCGTCAAAGTTTTTGCGTTGATTTAAAGATGATAGTATGCCATTCTTAATTTGACTTCAAATAAAAACCAAAGATTTTGTAACGTGGAGATTAAGATTTAAGAACCATTTATTTCAGAAATTACATCAGTCAAAATAACAAAAATTTAAAATATAATTTTTAATTCACTAGAACCGAAGTTATTTTAAAACAAGTAAAAGTGTTAAATTCGGCTGTGCCGAATCTTTGATACACTCCACCTTAGTGTTAACCAGCAAAATATTAAACTTTAAAACGGACCTTTTTTAAGAAAATGTACTTTTTAAAAAAAAATAAAAATAAGTTACTTGTTCACAAATGCTCACAAATGCAGGATGCTCACAAATGCTCACAATGCTCACAAATGCATTGTTCACAATGCTCAAATGCTCACATTGAAAATGTACTTAAGAAAATGTACTTTGAAATGTACTTTGAAATGTACTTTGAAATGTACTTAATGTACTTTGAAATGTACTTTGAAATGAACTTAAGAAATGTACTTAAGAAATGTACTTAAGAAATGAACTTAAGAAATGTACATTTCTTAAGTACTTAAGAAGAAATGTACTTAAGAAGAAATGTACTTAAGAAATGTACTTAAGAAGAAATGTACTTAAGAAATGTACTTAAGAAAGAAATGTACTTAAGAAATGTACTTAAGAAATGTTGTAAAGAAATGTACTTAATGAAATGTACTTAAGAAATGTACTTTGAAATGTACTTAATGTACTTAATGTACTTTGAAATGTACTTTGAAATGTACTTAAGAAATGTACTTTTTTTTAAGAAAATGTACTTTTTTAAAAAAAATAAAAATAAGTTACTTGTTCACAAGTAAAATAAAAAAGCATTTTTTTAAAATAAAAAAGCATTTTTTGAAGAACTGTTAAAAAAAAACAAGCTGGGACGAGAGTTGAACCAACAACCCTCAGACTCCAAAGCGCAACCCTTTACCACTCAGGCCACAGCGACCTTAGGTGAAGTGTGACAAAATTCATATAAATGTATGAACACATGAAATACATCTAAACATTCTAAAGTACTTACCTATTATAAAGCACAACAAAGATTTTCAACATGGAAATTCACCACACGGCAAAAGGAGTAGTTTAGTATAAAACTACAAAAATTAATGTGAAAATTTTATAAGTTTTTTTACGTTTCCAATCATAAAATTTTTTCCAATGGACCAATTTCGCTGATTTTCAATACCAAACTGCTCAGGAATATGTGGAACATTCTGGCCAAAAACCAAACCGCGTTATCGCCGATTGAAGTCGTGAGAATGTTTTCAACAGACGGACAGACGGACATGGCTATATCGACTCCGGTTGTTATAAGGATCAAGAATATATTTACTTTATAGGGTCGCAAAGCCTTATTTCTATATGTTACAATCAGAATGACAAACTGATATCTACCCTCTAGCACTTACAGTGGAGGGTATAATAATAAGTTAAATGCCGATATATCTCTGAATTTAATACTGTCTTTGCTGCTTCTTACTGCTTCACAACGGCGATTCATGGAGTCAACTAGTATTTTACAACTTTCATCAGGTATTTTTGCCCAGGTATTACACACCTAAGTTCATTGTTGGTTTTCGGTTTTGCTAATGATACCTCCGTTTTGACATCACATTAAAAATTTTCGAAAGGGTTGTGATCCGGTGACTGTGCGGGCCAAATAATAACATCGGTATTATTGTGTTCAAACCACATATTTGCAAGTTGGGTATTTGTTTTGGATCATTGTACGGCTTAGACACCTATTTAAAAAGCATTTCATATTCTGCATATGGAAGCATAAAATTTTGTAGTATTTCTATATATTGGACAGCCTCCATGGTAGTTCTCAACCAATGTTTTGATCCAACTCCATAATATTAAAAACACGCCCAAACGTTTACATTTGTTTGGCCGTTTTGGTAGTATAACTGGGAATGTATTTCGTATTCGGTCGACGTCTTACAAATTGTAGAGACCCTGCAAACAATTTTTGATTCATCTGACTATAAAATGTGTCTCCACTTTTCAGTTGGTCATTGCAGCCGTGTGTTTGCATATTGCAATCTATTGGTAACATGTATTTTATTTATAGTGAAACTTTTCTCGGAATTGTAGCGTACATATTATGTTCACGTAATATGCTGCAACCGGTTTCAAAACTTAGAGATGGACAAACGTTGTGTTATATTTCGGTGATTGGCGTTAGTGGGTTGTTGGTGCTAAACGATTTTATTCGGCGTATGCTTCCAGGTGATATCAACGGTTATCTGCCTCGTGGTTCATCATTTTTCGGGCCCAATACGACATTTCTGATAATTTTCGAAGAACAGTAAAATATATTTTGAATTTCACTAAATCATTTTCCCTCAGATATCAACCTTTTAATAAGAACCCGTTTTTCTTCATCAAACTCTATTCCTCGTCACACTTAAGAGAACAAATAACACAAAACTATTTCAAAAGCATTTTATATTTTATAAAATCTTATACATAACTTCAAATCAATCCAGAAATTGTAGATAAAATCTTTTTGCACTTTTTTTTTGCAAACTGCTATTATTGTGACCTATCCAAAATTTCGACTAATCGGAAAAATCTGATTACTTAAGTTATTACAATAACATCACAAAATAAAAACTTATTTCTGATCTGTATTATCATAACACAGTTTTTAATAAAGTACTAAAAAACTAGAACACACAAAAATTTAATAAAAGACGTTTGTAACAGTCGTGCGCTGCTATTATTTCGACCGCAACTGTACATGATTCCTGTAATATGTTGCTGGCAACGAGTTTTTTTTTTCAGCTCGTGCAAGCTTATTTGGTGAAATTTGGCGTTAATAAGGAAAATTAGAAAAAATAAAACCAGCACCGAAGGAAAAAATTGTCCATTCCATAAAACTTTTTAAACTAAACAGCCCTCTAATAACTACACAAGGTGGCTAATTAAAATCATAAACTTCGTAGAGATTTATCTTTTCTTTAAAAAGTCATTACAATAGGTTTTCCAATAATGGCGGGTAGATGTTAAAATTGGATAAAGCAAGTAGCATGTGAGGTTTCAGCCAATTTCCTGTTACAATCACATGCCGCTCTCATCAATATCATCAAATATTGACCAAAAGGAATTAGTGATCATCGCTCGGTAGCGCTCTCCTTTGACGGTGACAGCAATAACATCAACTTGCCATGGTGATACGACTTTCTTGTCCGCAAAATGAAAAGCAAACAATTCAACAAAAGATAAAACAACATAACCTGCATTAACTGGCAAAATTTAACCCTTCGTGTTACGAAACCCATTATATAATTTTGGTTGTTTTTAAATCTGTACACTTAAGTTTGAACATAAACATTTGAGTTTGTTTACTGTCTGTCAAATAATACATCGAATCCATTGCGGTAACCAAACTATGAATAAATTCGTTTACTATACACGAATTGATCGAAATATAGTTTGTTGTAACTGAACTCATGGGAAATCCAGTTGTGGCAACCAACCAAAATCAAATTTAATTTTTAAAACCGTTATACTATATTACGGTTGATTTTTATGTTTCGGGATTAGAGAACAAAAACAAATATTAATTATCGAAAATCACTTTATTGTTCTTCAAAATTTTCCCCAAGCAGATTTATACACTTTTGCATGCGTTTGAACCAATTGCCGCAACACTTTTGCCACTCTGATTGAGGTATCTCCAAAACATGCATTCTGAATGCAGCAACCGCTTCTTCAGGTGTCGAAAAACGTTGACCTCTCAGTTTGTTTTGTACGTACGGGAATAAAAAGAAGTCATTCGGTGCCAAGTCAGGACTATACGGCGGATGACCCATCAAATCGATGTTTTGGGTGCTCAAAAATGGAGTTGTTTCAGCCGATGTGTGAGAGCTCGTATTGCCGTGCACTCACAGAAAAATTCGGTTGAGACTTAAGAGGTTGTCACAACCGAATTAGAGGTTGACACAATTTCATTAGAGGTTGACACCACCTAATTGGAGGTTGGCACAACCGAATTAGAGGTTGACACAATTTCATTAGAGGTTGACACCACCTAATTGGAGGTTGGCACAACCTCATTAGAGGTTGACACAACCTCATTAGAGGTTGACACAACCTCATTAGAGGTTGACACAACGTCATTAGAGGTTGTCACAGCCAAATTAGAGGTTGTCACAGCCGAGTTAGAGGTTGACACAATCTCGCTAGAGGTTGTCACAGCCGAATTTGAGGTTGGCATAACCTAATTAGAGGTTGTCACATCCAAATTAGAGGTTGTCACAGCCGAATTAGAGATTGTTACAACCGAATTTAGATACTGTCATAAATTAATTATTAAAGTTTTTTTTTATTGTTAAGTGATGATTTAATTTCTTGTATTTTTATAGATGCATTAAAAAGCGAGAAAATAAAGTAAAATATATGGGGTAATCTATATAAGTAGAGTAACAAATTTGATTTACATGCCTCTTCCAACCTTTATGGGACACCGCACTAATTCGGATGTGTTGTATCGGGTACTCTAGGTTCAAAGCCTTTTTGTATCCAGACTACCGCATATATATCCGCTGTTGATATCTGCTTAAATAACATCTGCAAAATATGACGGTTTAATACAAAATATATTTTACTTACCTTTTTAAAATAATATTTGATTATAAAATTTTGAACGTCAGATTTTAAATACATAGAATTATGTTGTGGTAACCGAATTGAAAATGAATTCGGTTGTACCTACACAATTCATGAGAAATCCGGTTACAGCAACCGAATTGACGCCAAATTGGATCGCTGCAACCGAATTAAGGCTATTCGATAGTTACAACCGAATTGATGTCAAATTATGTTACTACAACCGAATTGAGGTTGGTTAAGGCCCGATTCGGTTACCCCCAACCGAATTAGGTACCAATTTCGGTTGTTGCATCCGAATTAATTTGAAATTCGGTTGTTTCAACAGAAATTTTGATAAATTTAGTTGACTGAGCGAATATAATTGAAAATTCAGTTGTCCCAACGGAATCAATTATGAAACGAGTTTGCCTCAACCGTATTTCGGTTGTGGGGACTAAATTCGGTCGCAATAACCTCAATCCGGTTGTAGCAACCTCAATTCGGTTGTGGCAACCTCAATTCGGTGGTAACAGCCAAATTTACAGTTGCTATGACCTCTTTTCAAACAATTAGTTCTCTGAGTGTGGTGAAGAGTGATCCGTCTTCGGCGGTTGGTTTTCCTGATTTCTTGGAAGAGAACTGGCAAAAAAATGGTTGTGTACCACTCAGAATTCACTATTCTGCGTTGTTCTAGTGGTACGGTTGCGAAATGTCCGGTGTTTCCGAAAATCAGGCGACCATTTGCTTGGAAGTGCTTCGGGCGCGAACAACTTTTGTTGGATTTATCTCATCTTGAAACACCCATACAGTTGACTGCTGTTTTCTTTCGGGCTCATACGCGTAAATCCACGATTCATCACCTATCACGATGTCATAGACGTGTTTCGAGCACCGCGATCGCATTTTTGGAGCATTTCTTTCGACCAATCGACACGAGCCTTTTTTTGAGCGATTGACAAATTGTGTGGAATCCAACGCGAACAAATTTTTTGACAGTCAAATGTTTATGCCATATTGAATGTATCCTGGTCCAACTAATGCCTAAGGTTGTCTCAATCTCACGATAGGTCACATGACGATCTTGCAAAATCAGTTCGCGCACAGCATCAATGGTTTTCGGAACAACAGCTGATTTTGGATGACCTTCACGAAATTCGTGTTGGAATGAACTACGACCACTATTGAATCGATAAACACTGGTCCTTGATGGAGCTTCATCGTCAAAAATTGAATTAAGTTCATCCATGCACTGTTGCTGAGTTAATCCACATCGAAAGTTGTAAAAAATAATCGCACGAAAATGTTCACGATTTAATTCCATTTTTGGGCCGAGATGAATGTTTCAAGTTACTGTAAACAACACAAATAGCGCTCGTATGTCAAAACGTTCTGAGTACGCATAACCTCAAAAGTGTTCAACTTTACGATAGAGCTGTCAGTTGCCAGATTGCAACACTAGGGTTGCCAAATCCCGAAACATAAAATTCAACCCTCTTAAATTCTGATGATGTTATTTAAATTGTAGAAAATTCAGTTGATGTATCTGTTAAAAAAATGGTTTCCATTACATCCCATGAAAGGAATAGGGAGAGCTTCTCACAAACCAGTGAGCTGTGCGTGTTATAGTTTTAGACTCACTGATTGGGAGTATATATATGATCATAATTCACACCAACTTGTGGCACATTGTTGATGGATTTGTTTCTCAGCAATCACTTGTATATCTTCTTAACCCCCCATATTCGACAATTTTAACGATTAACGAACCCATCGAGATTAAAATGGGTATCATCACAAAATTTGATTTTTTTCGAACCCCATTTAATATTTTCAAAATATTTCTTAACAATTAAAACGCGTTGTTCTTTAGCTGAGAGTTCCATTTTTACTAATTCTGAACTGTCAGCAGTTACGACGTTTTTGTTTCTTCAACAAACTTTTACGGATACACTTTAGTTTGTATTGGTTGGTTTACGTCCCTTTTAGTTCTACCTATCTGAGATATAATTGTAGAATTTCATATAGTTGTGTCACATAGTCTATTAACAACGTGAATTTGCGCAGATACCTTTATATCGTCCCGTGTGACCCATAGGCACTATATTTTCATGGCGAAGGATGCCTCAGGTGGATTTCTAACATTACAAACATTCACCAACCCAGCAAATCTAGGGATAGGATAACCACTAAATTCTTAAAGTTGACGTACGGCCTGATACAATATTGCAATAGGCTCAAATAAGTGGATTTTCCAGTACCGACCACCTGAAAATGATGTCATGATACTCAAATCCAATATATAATCCCCTTAAATATTGCTGTCACACCAGTACCAAATACTTAACTTACTGAATATTATTCCGCAATATCGTAACATTAAGACACAACCTGCCAGCATTTCCAAAAATTCGCTTACTTGAGAATTGAATCCCCTACAAATGTTTGCAGTTGTCCTTAACTTTATTATACTCGTATTCCGTTCCCGTATTTTTCTTCATTTTATTTTATTTTCCCTTATGTCGTTTTGTTTTAAATTGTAATCATCATCATATTTGTTTTAAACGAACAAATACAATTTCAAACAAATTTGGGAGTTAAACACGTTTCAGGCAAATAACCGTAATGTTAATCCCACTCCTGCACACAATTCCCACCACCCAAAAGCTGCAGAAAGTTGAATCGCAAATTTAACGTAGAACTGTATTGTGTTTAAATTCTGCGATTCTGAATATTATCACGAAGCTGAAGAAGCAGGAAAAAAGACAAGGAGGTCTTAATAAAATTCGGAAGAATACAAATAACATATCATAAGTACTACAAGTATAGATTTATACAAATGTAGGTGGTGGTGTTGATCCATGCTAATGCCAACAATTACGAATGTAACTAAAAGCAAATCAGTCGAAATGTTACCGTGCAGACAGACAAGAACAGGCATACAAAATGGCATAAGGACAAAGGAAATAAAAACAAAATCCTTAAGCCATTCATGAGAATATTTATGAAATGTGGTTATACAACACAAGATATTAACACTGGTACTGACTTAACACACACACACACAGTATTGTGTTCGCATTTCAAATCACTGTTGAAATGTATTCACCACTGTCAGGCCCCCTTTGCCCCATACCTTCAGAGCATGTGCTCGATATTCAGGCATACAAATAATAAGGTTCATTTAAACATCTTTGCATGGGCACCCATCTGTTGTAGACAATCCAAAAGGCAAACAAACCGTCACTACTCTCGTATCCTTTACCCCCTCCGATAAGACTTTACTAATATACATACATAATGGGATAGAATAGAATGGCACGTTCTTGGCCATTTATATGGCAATGAAAGATATATACAAGCTGCAATTTCATTTGTAACTAGAATGTGTTCAGGGAGAAGGTTACCTTGGGCGATATCTGGATATATAAAGATAAATTTGGGGGGAAATGCAATCAATGAAGAACGCAAAAGGGGGAAATTCAAAGCCGCTTTTTAATTCGTTTTACTGTCGTTGAAAGGCCAGACGTAGATTTTCCACAAGCCCGTTCTTTTATAAGTTTCACTGACACATTCATACACGCAAAGAAAAAACTCGTTGCTCCCAAACGAAATCTCAGATAACTGAAGTTCGTTTTGGCACTGTAGTTGGGAGAAACGAACTTCTGTTAAGCCATACATGTCATTTCGTTTCGGGAGAACTGAAAAATGTTTGCAGCAAACGAGTAATGAAAAATATAAGCTGAAAAAAGCGTTTGTGAGAAACGTAAAACGGTTCCGCCAACTGTTGTTTCGGTTACAGCAACCGAGTTCTTCAAAATAAAAAAAGGTTTGCGAGAACTGAAAAACGTTTGCAGTAAACGAGTTATGAAAAATATGAGCTTAAAAATTTTTGCGAGAAACAAAAAACGGTTCCACCAATTATTCTGTCAGTTACAGCTTCCGTAAGATCGTTTTTGTTTAAATTTACAACGCATCAATTTCACATCCAAAATATATTAACACGGTAGAAGCTTAAGAGTGTGTGATCACTTTTATGTGTATGCTACGAGTTTATTTTGGAAAACTACATGAACGGTTGCGATTAATAAATTAATACAAATCAATGAAAGTATTGTTGCGGCAACCGAGCCATAAACGTTTTTTCTCCTTGTGTGTATAATTATTATGCTGGATGTGAAGCCTTCAAATGATTGTTGCTGACTCAGAATATCGCATCCGAACTACAAATCAGTCATAACTCAAAATGTTCAGGATATTGAAATCGAGCCTTCAAATTCGGTATTTGTTAATTTCTACAACAGTTGGGGTTTGGGAGGAAACCCGAGAATACTTCGACGTAAGTATATGTATGTTTGGAATGAAATACTACGTAAAAGTATGCATTTTTGCAAGTTAATACGCCAATAATTGCATTTAAATATATGTGCGTTTAGGACTTGCAAATATACATATATGCAGAATGTATTTGAGAGAAGACAGAGGCCGTTACACATGCCGCTTCTTCAGCTTGTACGCTACTTCCACAAGATTTGTTACATCCTAATAGCAAACACTCCTAGTTTCCTAAGTGTCCTAAGTGTCGAAAATTACTTTGTTCAAATTGCTTGTCTGGGTAAGAGAGGTTAAATATCATGCTGAATTTAAGCGACGGCTAGAGTGTCCAAAAAACCGTCATTTCTTAAAAATTTAAAAACCGATTTTTTTTTCGAAAAAACAACTTTTCAAGAAACCGGTTTTCTGTTTGTTCGTAAAATCAATTTTTCATGAAATCAGTTTTCGGTTTTTTATTTAAAAGTTTTATTCAAACTCACATTAAAACGATTTCAATTCTTAATATTAATTTTTTTTGAGGACATTAACACAAATTGAGAAAAACCTGGTTAACCGACACCAAATAATCGGCTTCCGGTTTGATCGAAAATTACGATTTTTATAAAACTGGCACACGGTTAATAGCAAAAACTCGGTTAACCGGTTTCATGGGGTTTTCGGTTTCGGTTTTGGGCACTCTAGTTATAGCGCAACCTAACACGAAAAACTCGAACAGAGCAAAATCTCACAATCTGGGTGGCCTGTTCACGTCGCTTCTGCGTGAGAAACCCTCAAGTCGCTCGAGCAGAATGTCCATTGTGGTAGTAGCTATGATACCTCATGTCGTTTACATATATATCCTCCATTTTTGGCCAAACGAAATTAGTTATCATCGAACGGTGACGCTCTTCGTTGCCCGTGATAGCAATGCCATTCTTGTTTTCGAAGAAGATTTTCGGCAGATGCAATGCCACTTGTTGGAATTCGTGCGGGTAGGCATCGTCCCTAACCCAGCAATTTTGCTTGTTTTTGTACCCGTCCATCCAAAAATGGAACCTTGAGACCAGATGTTACAGTCTTCTGCCAACTGCAAATCTGCAACCAAATTCACGCTTTTTCTCATGGCAGCTCTATTATATGTCACAGTACTTCTACCATGTACAGCCATGTCCTGTCTATCGCATTTCGTCGATAGCAGTAATGTCAACCTCATAATTCTCGATCCTGCAAGTTAGATAGTGGTAACGGATCTATATAGAGTTCTTAAATTCCAAGTGCATACCCATAAATCGTGGTCCTTATAAAGTCTGCGTGGGTCATCAACAAATACGGGGATTTTATGTTCATCATTTTCATTCTGAATTTGTATTGCCAATATAGCGATGGTGGAAGGTAAGCCCAGTCAACCGTGGTTTTGACCTACTGTACCTACTGCCAGGATGATTATGTTTTAGCCGCCCATTATGAATCCGACGCTGACCAAAATGCAGTGTGTCGAAAGTGGATTTTTATTTCTTTACTTTTGATCCGCCTTTGACCAGTAGTCTTGGCTCATCCGTCTTCAAAGTACAAAATAATATGTCGGCTAGTTCGAAGAACTTCAGTGGCAGGGTCACCAATTTAAACCGAGACTGATCAGTCATAACATAGCCGTTTCACCTTCTTACTTTAGCTAGCTAAAGGAGGGTTCCGATAAAGCCATTGCCCGGTACATACTAGGGATACTAAACGTGATTGATTTTAAAACATTCCGGATTTCGAAATTTTCGAAATAGGGATTTTTTTCGGGATCCCGGGATTTCGGGATTTTTCGGGATTTTATTTTTAAATTTTTTGGGAACAGGTCTATTTTACGGCTTACACTCCAAAAAACAAACACAAGATGGGTAGAATACGTTATTCTAAGGAAAAAAAGTAAAATAACAAAATCGGGGCAAATGCATAGTGTCGGATTTATGGTCCCCGAAATTTCGGATATGTGAGAGGGTTATGGCGTTAACGTACCGTGTAAAGCCATTGATATCAGTTTTTTGTATAAAACAATTCAAAACAAACTCATAAAATAATGCAGCACTTTTTGATAAGTTGCTTAGTTATCGAGTTATCGGATGTTGACATTTAGAAAAATTATCGATTTTTTTTTTAATTTTCTCAAACAAAAACAAAAATTATTTTAAAAACATCGCAAAATTTTTCGAATATTTTTTTTCAAACAAAAACAAAGATTATTTAAAAAAAAAAATTTTTAAATTTTTGTTTGAGAAAGTAAACATCCGATAACCCGATAACTAAGCGACTTATCGAAAAATGCTGCATTATTTTTTGAGTTTGTTATGACTTGTTTTATACAAAAAGGTGATATCAATGGCTTTACACGGTACGATAGAGGAAAAAGTATCCGAAATGTCGGAAATGTCGAAATGTGTCCATAACTCTGAAACTATTCATTTGCCCCGATTTTGTTATTTAAATTTCTACGCTTAAAATAGCATGTTCTACCCAACGCAATCAATTTTGTAATTTTTGGAGAGTAAGCCGTATAATAGACATACACATGCCAAAATTAACTTAAGTTAAGATGCGATATTAACCCTTTTGTAGAGCCGCCATTGGTTTTTAAACCCGTTTTGCACAATTTGCATTTTGATTGAGGTGCACCTTTCGACTCTTTCAAAAAATATAACAACACTGAACTTTTGTCATTATTTTTGGTTTTATGTTTTTCAAAATGAATAATAATCCCGAAAAATCCCGGGATTTACTTATTCAAATCCCAGGATTCGGGATTCATCAATCCCAAAACATCCCGGGATTTCCCGTTTGGCATCCCTAGGAAATACTTCTAGGAAGTAGTGAGTTGCTTGTACTGCCCTATGAAGGAATCATTTGTGGCAACTCCCAAATGAGTAGCTATCATAAACTTTCCACCACTATCAGTCCCATGTCCCTAAGTCAAGCCAATTCAGCATCCAAAAAATTGCAATCTCCATTTGATAAAATATAAGGACTGAATGAATTTATAATCTCCAGACAAACAAAAGAAGAAAAGAAGAAAAAGTAGCAATAATCTACTTCTGCCTGTATCTTAATTAAGTAGCTGACATACATGTTCTCTAGCATCTATATTTTTTCTTCTATGTCCTTGCATCCAATTCGGTATACCAGTATCTATCACTATTGTATATCCTTCCCTCTACGCTCAAGTGGTTTTAATTTAAATCAACCGACTGTTGCTGGAAATTACACTTGTTTGCTTTTCCGCATTTTCCTTCTTATAGCATTTTTGTGTAAATTTTTTTTCTTATTCGTTACAATTTGATTCGTTACAAGTCGAGCAAAAAAATTGAGAAACCAGCTATGAAAAGACTATAGAAAGCATCTCATTACCGAGCAGTTACACATTCATTGCCTTCAGTCGAATTCTTATTACTATTCGTATACGGAGCATAAGTGTTGTTTTCCCCACCTTGTGCTCCGTTTTCTGTCAGCAGTTGGGAGGAAATAAAAGAAATAAAATTCTGACTTAGAAGGAACAGCGAGACATACATATGAAACCTCAGGCCAAGGGCAGACCAAAGTTATTGCCTAGACGAGGGTCCTGTAAACATATGGCCTTGGGATCAATAGAAGTCGTTACCAATCAGTGTTATCTGATTCGGGCATATGTAATATTCCACATAGTTGTTGTCTAACATTTATCCAAAATGTATTTATTAAAGGTGATAGCAGTAGGTGTTGTTGTATGGAGGGCAGAAGCTGCCAAGTGTATACCAACACTAACACAACCAAAAATGTAACAAAAAATTCATTTGAATTTGTCAGTTAGGGGAACATGGAAAAAATTCAATCAGCTGTTCTAATAACACAACCTAGAACACCATTCAATCATGCATTTGTCTATTCAATTTCACAGACACAGTAATGACAATGTTCGTCGCCCCAACAACTTTAGGCATCGAAAGTGAGCTAACGTACAGTTTCGTTCCCGCTATGAAAAAGTGATAATCAATGCTGTGGTTGTTGCGGAAGTGAATATGTTTCATTCCAGCAATGACTTTGTTTCATTGCTGCTATTAATATGTTTCGTTGCAACAATGAACTTGTTTCATTACTACAATGAATGAATTTCATTACATAAATAAATAAGTGGTTTCCCGATACATCCCATGAAGGGATTAGGGAGAGCTTCTCACAACCAGTGAGCTGTGCGTGTTCTAGTTTTAAACTCACTGTTTGGGACTTACAGTTTTACACCGGTTCCGAACGGTATTTTGATAAGCTTATTCATGGCTAAATTCTCGATAGTGTCGCCGTTACTAAGCGAGGTGACCGCCGTTGAAAGAAATTTATGGTGGTCAGAGTGGGGATCGAACCCACGTTCTCATGCAGAAGAACCGCGCACACTACCATTGCACCACCGACGGTCATTGTTTCATTATTGCAACGAATTTGCTTCATTGTTGCAATGAATTTGTTTCTATGCCGCAATGAACTTGTTTCATTTCTACAATGAATTTGTTTCATTGTTGCAACGAATTTGTTTCGTTGTTGCAATTAATTTGTTTCATTGCAGCAATGATCTTGTTTCTTTGCTGCAATAAATTTCTTTCATATGCCGAAAAAAACTTAAAAAATTAAAATTGTTTTACGCGAAATGCAAATAGTCCACGTCATCTTACTGAAGTTTGGACAAACCTGCGAATAATAGCAATGAATAGTAAGTAATATTTTGTTGAAAAATGCCAGATTAGCAACCAATTCAGTTGTTTTTCTTTTCTTCTTCATTTAGATAGCACAATAGTGTTGAAACACGTTGATTTATTTTTGTGTTTTTATTCCAATCGTGTTGAAATTTGTTGATTTTGTCCTTATTTTTTGCCCCAAAAAGAAAAAAACATCATGACTAACAGACTCTGCTACCGCCTTCCTCCTCTTACTGCCCAACCCACAGGCAATGACGAATAATATTACATCTTTCATTTTCATCTTGATTCTGCTTAAATTGTAAACATTTTGTTGTGTCCGTTAGCCCTCTTTAGATTACTGAGCCTTTTCATTAGCATAGATCCGGTGGACAAAATTAAGTGAATAACAAACAAGAAAAAGGAACAAGCATAAAATTTGGCAGTAGCGAATCGTTTGGTTACTAACAAAAATAGCCATCACCAGTTTTTAGAAGACAGGCAGTTTTAAACGCATCAAAGCATCTGCTGATATAAAGTTTTTAGTGAAAATTTAAGAAGTATTAGGTTAAGCAAAAAGTGTTGCTATTTTTAGAGCATAGCTGTATTCAAGCGAAGTCCCTATTTTAAACCCTCCAGCTGTAGATGCTACCGAATAATAAGAATTTGTCTTTCTGTGTATCAAAGTTTTGAAACATTTCTCCTCAAACTTTACTGGGAAATCAAACGGACTTAGGTCTTTGAAATTAAATTTACATTTTGCCGAAAAATTACGGGTAAGGGGCAAGTGCTTGGTATGGACACCTAATATTTACAATTTCCTTTATATGCTGTTGTTGGATATCGAACAAAAATTTCAAAGTCTGTTGTTTCCAATTCAGTCTCACAGAGTTAAGCCTTTCCCAATAAACTTTGTGGTACAACTTCTTAAAATTATGATTCAAATAAAATCAAATTCTGAGGATTTTGTAAAAACCTGAAATATTTAAAACCTTGGTTAGGTTATGTTTAGCAATTATAAGCAAAACATTTTTAAAAAAAGTTTAATATTTTTTTAAAAATATGTAATGTAATTTTTGATTGTTACTGTTAATTTTTGATTGTTACTGTTAATTTTTGATTGTTACTGGTTTTGACAATGTTGTCAGAAGTTTTAAGCGCTTGAGCTTTGTAGAATGCTGTAAAACCCATTTGACAGTTATAAGGGAAAAATTAAAAATTTGAGTTACTGCGTAAATTTCGGAGATCTAAATGTAGTTTTTGTGGAGCAGTGAGGTTTGCAAAGCTATCTAGACATTAGTAGGCTACAATTTATTACAAAAAACAATACCAACAACTTCTCTATCGTGCACTGGTAATTTACAAAACATATAAAATACTTTATGCAAGATATATTAGAAATCAATCAAATCAAACCATACCGTTGAAGATTGCAACACAGATTTGAAACTTCATAGGATGTATTGAAGTAAAATTGAAAATAGACCCCCGAAATCTTCTGTGGCCTGAAATAAACGTTATGAAGATCAGGGACAGAAGCGATCAGGGACAGATGTGATACCATGTGCACGTACTTTCATAATGTCTTGGATTCTTTGAGGCCCTAAACCAATACCTTTAAATTTTGGGTAAGTAAACACTCACAGAAAAATTCGGTTCAGACAGACGAATTAGCCGTAACCGAATTAAGAGGTTGTCACAACCGAATTATAGGTTGGCACAACCTCATCAGAGGTTGACACAACTTCATTAGAGGTTGACACAACATCGTTAGAGGTTGACACAACCTAATTGGAGGTTGACACAACCTCATTGGAGGTTGACACAACCTCATTGGAGGTTGACACAACCTCATTGGAGGTTGACACAACCTCATTGGAAGTTGACACAACCTCATTGGAGGTTGACACAACCTCATTAGAGGTTGACACAACCTCATTGGAAGTTGACACAACCTCATTGCAGGTTGACACAACCTAATTGGAGGTTGACACAACCTCATTGGAGGTTGACACAACCTCATTGGAGGTTGACACAACCTCATTGGAAGTTGACACAACCTCATTGCAGGTTGACACAACCTCATTAGAGGTTGACACAACCTCATTGGAAGTTGACACAACCTCATTGGAGGTTGACACAACCTCATTGGAGGTTGACACAACCTCATTGGAGGTTGACACAACCTCATTGGAAGTTGACACAACCTCATTGCAGGTTGACACAACATCGTTAGAGGTTGACACAACCTAATTGGAGGTTGACACAACCTCATTGGAGGTTGACACAACCTCATTGGAGGTTGACACAACCTCATTGGAGGTTGACGCAACCTCATTGGAAGTTGACACAACTTCATTAGAGGTTGACACAACATCGTTAGAGGTTGACACAACCTAATTGGAGGTTGACACAACCTCATTGGAGGTTGACACAACCTCATTGGAGGTTGACACAACCTCATTGGAGGTTGACACAACCTCATTGGAGGTTGACACAACCTCATTGGAAGTTGACACAACCTCATTGGAGGTTGACACAACCTCATTGGAGGTTGACACAACCTCATTGGAAGTTGACACAACCTCATTGGAGGTTGACACAACCTCATCAGAGGTTGACACAACTTCATTAGAGGTTGACACAACATCGTTAGAGGTTGACACAACCTAATTGGAGGTTGACACAACCTCATTGGAGGTTGACACAACCTCATTGGAGGTTGACACAACCTCATTGGAGGTTGACACAACCTCATTGGAAGTTGACACAACCTCATTGCAGGTTGACACAACCTCATTAGAGGTTGACACAACCTCATTAGAGGTTGATACAGCCAAATTAGAGGTCGACACAACCTCATTAGAGGTTGATACAGCCAAATTAGAGGTTGTCACAGCCGAATTAGAGGTTGTTACAACCGAATTTAGATACTGTCATAAATGAATTATTAAATATTTTTTTATTATTTATTTTCTTGTATTTTTATAAATGAATTAAAAAGCGAGAAAATAAAGTAATATATATGGGTAATCTATATATGTAAGTAGAATAATAAATTTGATTTACATGCCTCTTCCAACCTTTATTGAAGTCCCGTCCATCATGGAACACCGCACTAATTCTGACGTGTTGTATCGGTTGCTCTAGGTCCAAAGCAGTTTTATATCCATACCACCGCATATATATCTGCTGTTGATATCTGCTTAAATAACATCTGCAAAATAAGACGGTTTAATACAAAATATATTTTATTTACCTTTTTAAAATAATATTTGATTATAAAATTTTAAACGTCAGATTTTAAATACATTGAATTATGTTGTGGTAACCGAGTTGAAAATGAATTCGGTTGTACCTACAGAATTCATGAGAAATCCGGTTACAGCAACCGAATTAATGCCAAATTCGGCCGTTGCAACCGAATTAAGGCTAGATTCAGTTATTGCGACCGAACTGAACCAAATTCGATAGTTACAACCGAATTGGTGTCAAATTCTGTTACTACAACTGAACTGAGGTTGGTTAGGACCAGATTCGGTTACCCCAACCGAATTAGGTACCAATTTCGGATGCTGCATCCGAATTAATTTGAAATTCGGTTGTTTCAACCGAAATTTTAAAATATTTAGTTGACTGAGCGAATATAATTGAAGATTCAGTTGTCACAACCGAATCAATTATGAAACGAGATTGTTTCAACCGAATTTCGGTTGTGGGGACTAAATTCGGTCGTAACAACCTCAATCCGGTTCTGGCAAACTCAATTCGGTTGTGGCAACCTCAATTCGGCGGTAACAGCCGAATTTACGGTTGCTACGACCTCTTTTCCAACAATTAGTTCTCTGAGTGAACTATGATAAGTTATGGAATATTTATGGATATTTCCCACAAAAAAAGGCTGTAATAGATTGTACGTAGTTAAAAAGGCATATAGAAAGTAAAGTCATTCCAAAAAATATACGTGTCTCTGTAACATGTACTAATTAATATCTCTACTAATATAGACGGTGAAAATCTTATATTTCAAATGCATATTGCTGATTTCCAAGTTTCAATGCATATTCTCCGAACCTGTTGACAATATGCTATCACTGTACCAGAATTAGTTAAAATTTCATTTTTAGAACCGTGACGACTAGGAAACTGAGGTCAACTTAGCAATCAGATTTGGATTTAAAGATCACCATAACCGATTTATTAGCCCTATCTCATCACCTGACAAAAAATACCAATGTCTACAACAGTATTGTAATAATGTCTACGACAGTACTGCATTCCTTCATTTGCTTTAGCTTTTCTGTTTCTCAAATTTTGATAACACGGAGTCGGGTTGAAAAAATCGGCTCAAAATCCAATTGTTACTACGACTCCAGACAAATCTCCTGAACTCCCACTCCTAAAGTCTAACTCGAACTCCACACCCCAGGCTTGAAGTGAATTTTGAGTAACTCTCATGTGACAAGCAAATCGACCTTTGAGAGAAACTTCTTCGCACATAGAATTAGAAGGGTTCAAAAGTTTACTCTAAAGGGTTAGCATTAAACCAATCGGAAAGAGCACTGTAGTGTGTTTCAGGCAGAAGAAAGTGTTTAGTTCTCATAAGTCGGAGAAGTTGCATTCTATTATATACACGCTGAAAAATCTGTCTCTTTTTGTTGTTTGGCTGCAAATATAACGCCTTGGAAACTGCTGGAAACAACAACGTGACAGGCAACAACAAACAAAAAAGCAGCAGATTTTAAATTCATGAAAACAATGCTCTTTTTTTTTGCGTGTATTCAAATCCTGTGAGCCTGAAAACATGTTTGATTTGATGCCTCAAAACGAAGCTCTCTAACAGGTAACCACGAAACAGTCTAGAAACACAAAATCACCTTGAAAGTTGTAATGGTGTAACTGTGAGTTTCACGATGTTCAGGAATAGCAATAGAGACCGCACGTTCTAATGTGGGCTAGGACTCGCCGGAGGGGGGTCCTTGTCACCATTCTATTGAATTCACCATTAACCAGATAAGTCGAACGTGCTACAGATAATCGCGTGCGAACGGACAATAATCGGACTCTGAAACTAATTTAATTTGCGCTTACCATTTCCTCCTGGGCCAGATATTTAATGCCCTTAACCCGCACCAACCAAATGTTCCATCATCTATTCGTAATAAAATTTCGTAGGAAGACCCAATTCATCTTTTACTTGTATGGCACTCGTAAGATCTCACAACATTATTAGTTAATTTCAAGATACATCGTTATTCGTTTATTATATTAGAATATATATATACATATGCAGATTCTAACGGGGTTTTCAATCAGAGCGCTACAAAAGTTTTTTTAAATAAAACAAAACTGGTTTTAGATACCAATGATATTCTTTATTCCTGTGAAAGTACGTTCGATGCCGTTATGTATGGAACTCGATTTCTTTTGCATGGCCACCACGGGCACGCTTGCAGAAGAAGTCCAGACGCTGAACCCAATTTTCGACGGTTTTCAAGCATAAATCGGCCGATACTGCTGCAATTTCACGTTCGATATTCATACGAAGTTCTCATAGACCATAGACTTGTCGTTGCCCCACAGGTGCTTATAATGTATAAGAGTTTAAATTAAAGACTTACTCTTAGTTGGTCCATCGTTGCATAGGCCTGTGCAGTCGCGGACTTTGTAGAGAGGTATATTTATACGTAGCTGAATATAGTAAATGAGCGTAAGACTTAAAGTTCATTGATACGTATCAATGAATGAAAGGCTTTCTCATTCATGTATTATAATATGTAATTTATCAATGAGAATAGTAGAGATTTAGAAAGTAATAGTGACAAATTAACGGTGATACTCGTAGTAGAATGAGGAACATGGAATAACAAAACTCAATGGGTGATCAGCAAAGTTTTTACAAAGTGTTGCATGTATGTTAAATTAAATAGCAACGACATATAACATTACACTTAAAACATTTATGAAATAATATTCAAAGACATGTGGAATTTTTTCACTCGTTTATCATATTATTATTCTCTTTTATATAAAAAAACCAATGGTATTAGAATTGGGTTCTGATTGGTAGGCACATCTTCACAAAATTGATTTTAAGTATTATCTTGTCCAAACTGATGGCTTTATATTATGAAAAGAAGGGTGTTCCTTTAAATTATGTTGAAGTGTCATATGGGTACTTGTTTTAGGTCAATCTTCGCAGCTCAGAACTCCTCGTGGGATCTGACCTCCACCTGACCTCAGAAGTACTGTCACGCACGTATAGTCTTGAAGACGGACCGCTAAGTCGACTTTATGTTCACCACGAAGACAACAGTAGGCTCGAGTAAATCTTTGTCTCACTGCGGTATGAAAGCTCCAGTGAACTCAGGGAGAATGATAATCAAATTTGTTCAATCGAGCAATATTAATTCTCAGGGGTTTCACTTTCCCTTGCTTGTAACGCCACGTTGTCTTTGCAAACAATTCAAAGTATGCTATGCGCGATTATTATCTTCTCTACTTAGCTTTCACTTATTCAATGCTTTCCCATCGTACTCATCAAACCACTCAGACCTACCATGTTGTTCAGTCCAGTATTTTGTAATAGATTTATTCAAAGAACAAGGAGAAATACTATAACTCTCTCAACTCAAAGAAGTCGACCAGAGGATTTACTAACCTAAATTGAGACACTATAAGAATAAAATAATGATTTATTTGCAATAGTCCGAATCAGGTAGAAAAGAATTGTACACACTTAAAGTTATAACATATTCAATGACCATAATCAGAGATGGTTCTAAGTACAAGGGGGTAAAATAGAAAATATCAACAAGAGGAAATAATACGTTGTAAGGCAGCGGTCACAAAGTTTGGTCAAGTTATGATCTAAAAAGTTTAAAATTATTTGTTCGAAGCAGAGATCACTTGGCAATACAGACTAAGAATCTCAGTTCGGAATTACTGTTGTGAGTAGCGAACAAATCTCATGCTCCTGATCGACGTTTTGCATGAATGCGTTTTAGTCTATTACTTCTACTGGAATCCAAGCCATACTCAAGGAGAAAAACTGCACTTTTTTTGTAGTAGAAATCAAGTGGTGAGGAAGTACTCGGCCAATCTTTTTCAGCTACATTCGAGGGCACCAGGATAAACAAACATCTGGCTCAAATTCCTCCAGTCCACAACTTGTAACTTTCTAGGTCTTATGATATGGACAAAAACTTACGTCCCATGGGGTATCACAACGGTCTTTATTGGAGCATCTTGAATGAAAGTGGGCGCCGCCATTTTTGATCGGATATTCTATTCAAGAACTTCCACCCACAGTCTGCGTCTTGTTCACATTAACCCGCGACTTAAAAAAGTCACAAATAAAAATGTCTGAAAAGTACCGACAGATTTTTCGGCCACTGCAAATTGCCAAACCGTGTCAGTAGGTGACCAGGATACACAGCTTTCAAAATGCCTGTTGTTGCTCGAGCTGTATATGTAGTTGCGTTTCTATGACAACCTCCAGTCCTAATTCATTCATTTGTGGCAATAAAATATCCTTTCACACCGTTCTGTATCCTTCGCCGGTCACAGTTACCTTGTCTCAAAAAAGTAAGGCCCGATGACAGCTCCGACGTAAATGGCGCAACGTGCAGTGACTTTTTTAGGGGATGAATGAAACGTGGTTTCTCAGTGCCCCAAAAGCGCAAATTTTCTTTACACCCGTTCAGATGAGAATGGGCCTCGTAGCTCATAATAAACTTCGACCGCGTCGTTGAGGTTCAGGAGATCGTAAACATAGTTTAAACACGATTGGCGATCTGCAAGCTGTAGCTTATGGACTGCCTGCACTTTGTAAGATACCATCTTCTAGTCGTTCACAAAACTACGCAACAGCGACGAACGAGTAGGTCGAGGTTGCCGTCTCATCCGCGACATCTTTAGCTACAGTGACGAAGTTCTCATGGGAAAGAGCACTACAGGGCCTTCCGCCACCTCGCCTGTCACATGCAGATCTAGTTTCTTCGAAACGAGCGTCTAACCGTCATATTGTTTGACCTGTTGGCGTCGAGAGCCCGGGAAATCTGCACTAATATGCACGGTGCACCAAACTCGCAGACAAAATATTCCCTAAAAAATAGTTCCGAGTACTACGCGTTCTTGGGGAGTATAGGTCTTTATGCCATGTCATAGACATCATCATACACATGGTTACTTCACAAATATCAAAACAAAACTGACGTTTGCTGCCATTTTCCAGTTTATAGCAGCTTCCGATAGGCTGATAATGTTGAGCCACTCGTATAAGTGAAATATTCCTGTCTTAGATCCAGGTCTGTGGAGTCTGGCCAAAATTTTAGGACACCGATCCCCACTCCAGCATTTTCGAAATGCTCGACTTTACTCCGAATACGACTCCAGCACTATGAAAAGGTACGAATCCACTCGTTGCCTTGCGTTGACTTTGATTTCAGAAATAATTTGATATGTTTGTAACGACGTGTCAAGTTTGACCATAGCGGGATGAACAAAAAATCTTTCATTTAACTCACGGTAAACGCAGATCAGGTTACTGTCTAAAATTAGAAATGAGAAATTATAAAAACGGGTTTAAAATAAAATTTTGGACGAAATTTTCACTATATTAAAGAAAGTCCTGAATTTTTGTATATTGTTGTTCGACCTTTTTGTTACAAATAAATAATCCAAATAAACTGAGCTTAAGGTCTGTTTTGTTTTTTGATGTGTTAACATCTATAGGCACAGGTAGGGCAATCTATCAAAGTGAACACATGCAAACAACGCACAGCATTAGCATCACATACGTTGTTGTTGTACAACAATAGTCTCTGCAGCAGCGAGCGGCAGCGAACAAATAAAAAGATCGTCGTCGCCAAAGAGAATTCAATAGTATAGAGAACTCATGGAACGAATTAACTTAAAAGCACTGGCGATATCGGGTGAATGATTCAAAACCTATTACTCTCTTTTTGTCATAACTTGACCACTCATAATTTTGATGTGGAACATTGATGCCTTTTGAAACATTTATGCTTTTTGTATTGTTTTATGTAATAACATTGTCGAAATGGTGCATTCATATTGAAATATTCTACTTATATAAAGTGAATAAGACTCGTTTATGCTCTTTTATTCAGACTCTCTACATGAGAGCGGAAAAAGAGTGCAATAAGTTCTCTATACTATTCAATTCTTTTTGTCATCGCTCTGTTTATGACAAAATAAAAACAATTATTTCACTGAGCTAAATTTTGCTTTATTTATTTTAACAATATCACGTCTAATGTTAAAGCAGATGTAAGAAAAAAGAAAGTGCAATAGCAAAAGAGCTTTCAGCACAAAAACTATTCTTTTTTTTTATTTTTCCAATGTAACATTTACTAATGTGTTCATAGAAATCGAACAGGTACCGTGTAACAAAAACGTGTTAACACATCGCCCGTGAGTTCGAACACTCATTGATTTATATTTTTGATATTTCGCTACACCATTTGGTGGCATCCTCAAGAAATGCAAACAAAATTATTATTTCCTGATGATGCTATACAATAGGGTAGGGAAATATCGAAAATAAATACCAAAACTGACCTTACGCTCAATGAAAGGCCTGAATTGGTGTCGGAGTCGTCCAAATTTTTACGACTCCAACTCCAGGCAACCGAATCCGAAACTCCGACTCTAAGATTCCGTTACCGAAAATTTGTACTTTTATAATAACGCTCGGAGACTCCTTACAAACGGATACAGGTCTTAAGATAAGCTTTGCGTATGGAATGAATTATCCTCTGCAACAAAAGCAAACTGCTACCAGTGGAAGCTACACAATTTCTATTGCTTCTGATAAGTTTTGGAACGATCCCGTTCATTAGATTCTTGACGGGTGATTTCCCAGGTCTGAACCATGTTGCCATTGACTAGGTGATTCCTATATACTAAGGTATCTCGGCTCTAAAGGGATATTCATACCTCACCCTTAATAAGGAGTATTTTAGGTTTGCGCAGATTAACTATGAACTACCAGTAATGCGTAAGAATAGTAGCGGAGCAATGAATATGGGTTGGCACAGCGTGAAACAAGAATCTCAAACAATTGGGACGTAACTACTCAATACTGGAGAAGACCCACGAAAAACAAATCGACACTTATCATCTATTTGTCGATTATAAGGCGACCTTCGATAGCCCGATAAGGGGGAAACTCAACAAAGCAATGTCTGAGCTTGGTATTCCTGCAAAACTCATACGCCCTTGCAGGATGACCCTGACGAACACCAAATCTGCAGTGAAAGTTGGTAAGGATCTTACCGAACCTTTTGAAATTAAGCGAGGCCTCAGACAAGGTGACACCCTGTCGTGCGATCTCGTTAACATCTTAATGGAGATCATTATGAAAAAAGCTGCAGTCAATATGAATAAAACCATCAGCAGCAAAAGTCACATGCTGCTCGCGTATGCTGATGATATTGATATCATTGGACGCACAGTTTGAGAAGTTACTGCGGTGTTTTCGAGAATTGAGAAGGAGTCAGGAAAAGTGGGTCTGACGGTAAATGAGGACAAGACAAAATTAATGGTTTCAACGAACACGGCCTCCACGCGATTAGACCAAAGCGCGAACGTTGATATCCGTTATAACGGACGAATTTATATACCTCGGATCTGCCGTAAACAACAACGTCAGCCTTGAGATCAAGCGGGGAATTGTGCTTGCGAATAGATGTTATTTCGGGCTAAGCAAGCACTTTAGAGATAAAGCCCTCTCTCGAGTAACAAAAGTCCAACTATACCAGACTCTCATGCAACCTGTCTTGCTTTATGACGCAGAATCCTGGGTCTTATCGCAAGCAGACGAAACATCTGTAGGAGTGTTCGAGAGAAAAACACTCCAAAAAATGTATGACCCTATAGTGCACAACCGCGAGTATTGGCGGCGCATGAATCATGAGCTATGTGAGCTTTATCCTGACATTGGCATAGTTAAGCGGTTTGTCACGATTGCGCTGGCTAAGCCATGTCAGTAGAGTGGATGAAGACGAACCAGCACGAAGGGTTTTCGAAACCGAACTCGAAGGAAGACGAAAAATAGGAAGACCAAGACTCCGCTGCAGGGATCAGGTTGACGAATCCCTGCGTACACTTGATATTGCCAACTGGAGAGATAAGGCAAAAGATTGAACTGGTTAACGAAATATGTTATCTTCGTTTTGAAAGGTCCCTGACCCCTCGGGGTTGTTCATGGCCCGATAAGTAAGTAAGTAAGTAGGCAAATACTTAATAATTCCTAGTGACTGAGAGAATGAACAGGCCAAATTTCATTAAAAAACTCAGGTCGAAGATTATACGGTGATTTTTGTAGCTTTAAAAATAAAGAATAACTTATACTTGTAGAAAATTTTCTAAAATGTTTGTGGCTGCCGATGGTTCATCTCATACACATGAAAGCGTGGGTTCGATCCCCAGTCTTCGACAAAGGTGACTTCGCTCAGTGAGGGTGACACTATCGAAAATTTAGTCACGAAAAGCTTATCATAAAATCAATTAGTGAGTGTAAAACTAGAAAGAGCAAAGCTCACTAACTGTGGAAGCTCTGCCCAGTCCCATTATGGGATATTAAGTGGAAAATATTTATCTATTTAAAGTTTCTCATGAATAAAGAGTAAAAATAAATAGTTGATTACTACGTCCACTGACAGTGGGGACCATCTCTGTATTATAACCTTGTCAATAACTTTTCCAATCTATCACAAATGAGTTAAAATATTTAATATACCCCCAGCAGCCTGCACAGAAATTAATTTGAAAAAACAAAGCCAAATTGAAGGTCTAAAAATGTCCTCTGTCATTTTTTGTGTTGGCATTTTTTCCTTACTTTTCCCACATACATCCTTTTTCCGGTGCAATTTTATGATGTCTTTATATATTTTGGTTCATGTATTTGTGTCTGTTTATTTTTATATTAGACGCCCCCATAACAAATACGAAAAAAAGGTATACAAGCTCGTATACAAATCCTTAAAGGGATTATTGCTCTCTCCCTATCACACTGAATTCGAGTAGAGAGTATATTTCGACTGGATTGTTTTCTGTATTAATATGAGTCTAAATTTAGATACGGTTGTTAGTTTTTTGTTATGGTCGTTTTTTTCATGGTAGGAGTGTTTGATGCCACAGGCTGTTGGGTTTCCCAAATTAAAAATGTCCTTTAAGCTGTTGACTAAAACTCAGAGAGGATTTGAGTGTGTGTAAGCATTTTCTGAATGGCTATCTGGGAAGGTATTACATCGATTCGGTTTCTTAGTTTCCTTAGCTCTTCCTAATCATGCAAATAAAAGTAAACAAAAACAACATTGGATAGACATTTTGACAATGTAAAGTATTGGAAAAAGAGGCATTGAAGGCTGTCGGTTTTTATCTAGGGATTTCGTGCCTGATTCTGCAAAAACTAAATCTTAACAATAACAAATTAAAGCTTAACAAACATATAAACAAAATAATTTGGTAACTGGCGAATTTTTATTCTACACAAACTCTATGTTTTTGGGCAAAGCGAATAATGTAGAATAAAAAGTCGAATAAATCTGTTGAAAAGGCAAAGGGTATATTGTGTGTAAAATAGAAATGTTAAGGTTATAAAAAGTAGTTGACACTTTATGAAAGAGAAATATTTATGGGCTTCGTTCGGACCGCAATAAAAAGATTTTAAAACCAAATACAGTTTATGACAGTATCCATATAAAAGTTGTTGGGGATTTAACAAGATTATTAAGATTTTAATAGAATTCTTATATTCCCCAAAAACGAATAATAAGTACCATTTTTCTATTATGTTGTCGGATCCAAAGAATAAAACTCATCATTAAATACTGGTCTGTACTTACTATCCGGTCTCGAACAGCCCCGGGGGGTTAGGGCCCTAATATAGGGTTTGTTTATGTTTTCTTTTTCATTTTTGTATATTCTTCACTGCCATTATGAACGGTGGCGGCGGCGGTGGCGCGATGTTTTATGCCTCATCTGCGGCGGCGATGAGGAAATTTAACAGGCTGCGGCTTAGTTTGCGACTGAAGATAAACTAAATACAAAAACTTAATTGCTTGCATTAAAATGAATTTAGCATATTTACAAGTTTTCTATAGAAACCTTTGGACTCTTCGTATAGACAATTTTGAAATCTTTCTATAAAAAAGTTTTGAATTTGTTTATAGAAAAGTTACGAAGTATTCTGTAGACAAATTCAGAATTCTTCTATAGAAATGATACGAAATTTTCTATAAAACTATTAAAAAAATTTAGACTTTAGACTCTTCCTATAAACAAGTTTAGAATCATTCTATAGAAAAGTTTTGAACTTGTTCATAAAAAAAATTTATAAAAAAGTTTTTTATAAACAAATTTAAATTTTTCTATAGAAAAGTAAAGAAATTCTATAAAATAAAATAAGAAATTTTCTATAAAAAATAAGATATTTTCTATAGAAAACTTTAGACTTCCTATAGAAAATATTAGAATCTTTCTATGGAAATGTTTTGTGATTTTCTATAGAAAAGTTACGACATTCACTATAGAAAAGTTCCATAATTTTCTACAGAAATGTTACGAAATTTTGTACAGAATAGTTACGAAAATTTTCTATAAAAATATTTAGACATTTTCTATAGAAAACTTTAGACGCTTTCCGTACAAATGTTTAGAATCATTCTATAGAAAAGTTTAGAATTGTTTAGAATCTTTCTATGGAAATGTTTTGTGATTTTCTATAGAAAAGTTACGACATTTTCTATAGAAAAGTTACACAATTTTTTACAGAAATGTTACGAAATTTTGTACAGAAAAGTTACGAAAATTTTCTATAAAAATATTTGGACATTTTCTATAGAAGACTTTAGACTCTATCCATATAAATGTTTAGAATTATTCTATAGAAAGTTTAGAATTATTTATAGAAAAGTTACGTAGTTTTTTATAGAATCCTTTACTCTTCCTATGGAAAATTATACATGTTTTTCATTGAAAACTTTAGACGGTAAAAAAAAACTAGATACAGCAATTTAATGTGAAAAACCCCTATCAAATTATTTCAGTTACAGATGAATAGATGTCACTAGCGTACAACTAATCCCCTCATGATGAAGTTCGCAAACTTCGAAACAATCGTCTGACAATTCGTACTGAAATCCTGCTTGTGACTGTTGAAAATGTTATATTAAAAAAACATAATTTCCATGCTAAATTAAGAAAACCCAACCCACCAGGTTTTTGCAATTTACCTACTGCCAGAATATTTGAGTGCAACAACCCATTATGGATCACACGCTGACCAGGATGCAATACGTTGAACCTGGATTTTCTTCTTTTAGTTTCTATCCGTCGTTGGCCCACATTTTGGATCATCCGCCTTCTAAGGACCAAATAATATGCCCAACCTCTTGATGAGCTTTAGTGACAGGGTCACCTAATAAGTCTGTGATCGCATAACCAATCAGACTGCTCATTCATTTCGCCTTCTCACTCTAGCTAGCTAACGGAGTTGTCCGATAAAGCCATTACACAGGACATACTGCGTGGCAGTAGTGAGCTGCCTGGATTGCCCAATAAAGAAATCCTTTCTGGCCACTCTCAAGTGAATGGCTATCAGAAACTTTCCACTTCCACGGACAGTTCCATGACCCAATACTGGCATGTGTTGACATAATTTCTTGAAGATAATTTCCAATGACATCACATGTAGGGATAGAGGAGAGTTTCTCAGAACCAGTGAACTTCCTAATTTGAAGGTTCGCTCTTACCAGGACTTACAGTATTACACCGAACGGTTATTCACTGAGAAGCTTTATCTTGCCTAACCACTCGCTCGTGTCGTCGTTATTCACAGTTATTCAAAATCGATTTCCATCAGCCAAAATTTGTTCTAGCAAACATTTTAATGTTTTGTAAAACCCCGATTGTTGATAAGGAGTTAGGGATTATTTGCAGATATTAAGACTAAAACAGAGACTGCCACGGAGTTCGAAACTAGTCATGCCAGTGACTGTGTTTAACTGAATTGTCTATTATTCCAACAAAGACCAACCATTTTTCAATTAGAAAAAGGTTCCTGACCTTGTAAGCTTGTAGTATGAACTTGTCATACATTAACTACAAAAATCGGATAATTGGCTGTATTTTAGGAAATATTTCAAAGTTCAATACTTTTGTTATTTTGCGATTTTAAAGAAAACAAAAAATATGTTTTCCGAATTTAATTTTACTACCTCCAAATAATCCTTGTCTCTTTCTCTACAATCAGTTTTTTACGCACGCAGAAAAAAAACGGTATCTGTAACATATTCTCCCAAATATATTCGGCAGGAACCATGAACATATTTGGAACAAACATCAAACATTCATATGTTTGCAACTCCCAAGCTCAATTAGATTTAAATGCAAACAGTAGCATGTTTACAGACAAACATGTATGCTTTTACGTGGGCACATACACGTTATTCATCCCAAACATCGATATACTTACGTGGAAGTATTCTCGTGTTTCCCCCAAACCACCATATACTTCCGGGGAAACATATGCGTATTTCCTCCTAAAAATTATGATATTTAGTAACGAATTTAATTTGTACTTGCATTGAATTTTTATATTTACTTGCCTTGAATGCATTATTTGTGTTTTTTTTTTCATTAAATGAGAATCTACTGCTTTTCTAGTTCTGCTTTCTTTGTTGTCGTTGTTTTCAGAAGGTTACAACTATGCGGTGGTTACGAGTATTACTATGTATTGGTATACAAACAATATACTTACTTATATACAAATCTAGTTCATGCAAGCCAAGCGTGTATTAATTACTTGTTTTTTTTATATTTCCCAAACGGTTCGCCGTTCCGATTTTCTCAGTAAAGTCTCGGGCAGACAAAGGGCTTCACGTTGCTGCCCTTTCCAGTTTCTTTCCTCAAAATCATTTCTCACGTCTATGACACACATACATATACATACGAAACACATACTCAAAATCCACACCAACATCACAAACCATTTAACCGTCCCAGCCTGGGGTTTTCACTTTTTACTGATCAAGCGCTTTTGATATTCTCTGTCGGATTGACCTATGAATGCATGAAACTATAACACAATAAATCAGCGAAAATAAAAAACACCGACTTCATCTGCAATTTTCACGCACATTCAGGAATATTTATGAATCCACTGACTGAGAGAATAATGCAAAAATTACAGAATAAATATACTGTCTCGTTGTCCCTCTTTTATTCGTTTGCTCTCGAGAGATTATAAACCGTGGAACAAACACAGCTGTATTTGTATCACAAACACAGATATATTTGGGTCGCAAATACATTATTATAACATATTAATCATTGTGTCTCAAACATGTAATATTGAGCAGCAAACACAATGTGTTTGCACACAAGTATATTATATTTGCGACAAGCACCAAACACACGTTATATTTGTATCCAAACAAAAAAAGCGACAGATTTTTCAGCGTGCAGAACTTAAAAATGTTCAAAACGATAAAAAGATATTGAAGTAAGAACGATGGAAATTGATTCTGTCAACAAATATTTTCTACTTATTTAAAATTCAATATCTTAAATATTTTAATATTCCTCCAATTCTTTTCTATACCGCTTCCGCCAAAAGATGATTTGGAATGTTCAAAATTGCACCGGTTGCTTCAAGTTACTATGTTCAGTTGCTCTACAAATGTATGATCATGTAAATTGCAAAAATATCAATATATTTAATGAAAATATTACCCATACCAAAGGTGTAAGTGGATTTGAAGAACTGCCTCGGGTATTTGCCCAGTGACATTCACAGCTTTTAGTTATGAAATATTGCGGGCTCTATGTGTAATTTAATAAGCAATTATTTATATTCCAATATTTTGATTATCAAAGCAAATAAATTTTGAAATGGCTTTCAGTAAAATACAGGCAGCAAACATTTATGCAATAATTTATTGAGTCTTGTTTTCGTTTGTAACGAATAAATGAAAGTGAATCATAATTCAATATGTACCAATGAGAACTAAATGTAATAGTGTGCTAGGAATGGTTTGAATTGTTGACTATTGGAATATGATAATGGTATACAACATTTTAAGCACAGCTAGTGATACGTCACAGGCAATCCCTCCCTACCGAATTCGCTACCGAACCTACCCAGCAATGGAATTCGGTAACTTTCACCGATATTTCTCGGTAGTTAATTTGTCAAAACTCGTAAAATTTTGACAATTTACTGCTCGCTGCGGTAACTTGCATCGGTGACTTGTTTTGACTTTTCTGAAAAATAAAATACAATAAAATTATGAAGGGATATAGTAACGCCAGCTATAGGGTCAGCTAATAATCCTGAGACGTATCAGTGATCACATAACCAATCAGGCTACTCATTCGTTTCGCCTTCTCACTTTAGCTAACTAACAGAAATTTCCGATAACGCCATTGCCCGGGGCATATTGCGTGGAAGTAATGAGCTGCTTGGACTGCCCAACGAATGAATCATTACCGGCCACTCCCAGGAGAATGGCCATCAGAAACTTTCCACCTCCAAGGACAGTCCCAATACCAATATTCTGGCACATTAACCGCAAATTGGCACTGCATATTTTACGAACCTTTTAAATCTTCGTTGCATAAATTGGAAATAAAACTAATAACACTGTAAGTAAAATTTGAAGTTTTGAAATGACACACAAAAACACCGAGACAGCCCAGCCCAACTAATTTTTGGGTTATAGAATCCAGTGGTATACTCCGTTTTAAAAAAAAAGTTAGCAAAAGCTCTTGTTAAATCAATTTATAAATTTTTTTCGACAAAATGTACCCGTTGAAATAATAGACATATATTTGGAAGCAGAATTAATTGGGGCCATAATAATTATAATAATTTTGGGATTCGGGATTTTGGGTTTCGGGATTCGGGATTTTGGGATTGGCATCCCTATTACAAACAGATGCTACAACATATATATCAAAGTGTTCACTCTGACAAATTAGTTCCTACCCGCAGCTATAGATGTTAACACATCAAAAATATAAGGATTTTATTGACCATTTTGAGAAAATAGAAAAATGAGTGACGTAAAATGCAGATGACAACGCGAAAAATTAAATATGGTTTGTTTTGGGTGTGGAAAATTTACACCGAAAAATCATCGACGACACTTGGTTGAAGATGCCCTCAAAGCTTACAATCAGTACTTTTTGATTACCGCCGCTGAAGAAATGCGAAACGTTGATCATGCACCCGAATTTACGTGCATCACATGTTTTAGTGCATTAAACAAATGGTTGAAATAACGGAGATATTCAATGTAATTTGGACTTCCAATGATATGGACCGATCCAGGAGAACATGATACAGAAAATTGCTACGCGTGCAAGAACGAAGTAAATGGTCTCAATCGAAAACGTACGTTCACTTAGATAGACTATATATGGAATACACAATAATTTATTCTTGGATTCATCTTCAGCGATGAGGCTCATTTCTGGCTGAATGGCTTCGTCAATAAGCAAAATATGCGTTATTGGTCAGACAGCAATCCACACGTTATCCATGAGTCATCATTGCATCCCGAAAAAATTACGGTTTGGTGCGGTTTATGGGACGGCGGCGTCTTTGGGCCGTACTTCTTCCGTGATGATCAAGACCGGCACATTACTGTGAATGCGAATTGCTACCGTTCAATGATAACCGAATATTTTTGGCCCCAATTGGATAATATGGACTTGGAGGACATGTGGTTCCAACAGGACGGCGCCACAAGCCATACAGCGAATGCCACAATCAATTTATTGGAAACCAAGTTTGGTGAACGTGATATCTCACGAAATGACCCAGTCGATTGGCCGCCTCGGTCGTGCGATTTGACGCCGTTAGATTATTTCCTGTGGGGCTACGTCAAGTCTATGGTCTATGGCAACAAGCCAGCGACGCTTGATGAACTTCGTACGAATATCGAACGTGATATTGCAGCAGTATCGGCCGATTTATGCTTGAAAACCGTCGAAAATTGCGTTCAGCGTCTGGACTTCTGCAAGCGTGCCCGTGATGGCCATGTAAAAGATATCGAGTTCCATACATAATGGCATCGAACGTACTTTCACACGAATAAAGAATTTCATTGGTATCTAAACCGGTTTTGTTTTATTTAAAAAAACTTTGGTAGCGCTCTTATTGAAAACCCCTTATTATCAATTTGCTCAAGAGACCATAGCTCTAAGTCGGATTTGGAGCCCCCCAAAATTCCAAAATATATATTTTCCCATATATACATAGAATAATTTAATTAAATTCGTCATAAAATCGGATAGAATTATAGTAGATTTCTCAATGTGGGCTTGTTTGAATGGTATTGTTATCACCTTTCAGAATCTGTATTGATGCCAATATTTTTTTTTATTTTTAGTAGAGATATTAGGAATTGTTTGTCGAAAAATAGCCTAAAACGAACTTTTAACTAATAAATTCTGAATTTTCTTGGATTTTTTTTTCCAAATTTTTGTTTTTTGCAGATTATGAAAATTCAGATAATTTCCAACAACTTCTATTACGATCAATTTGTTTGTTTTCGAACTCCTTTTTGTAGGAAAATCAATCTGAAAAAATCAACATTTTCAAGGTTTCAACAAAAAAACACTATTACCACTAATATCTATTTTGAAAATTTGGGGGGCTCTTGAGCAAAATATGGGGGGGTCTCTTGAGAAAAATTTCTCAGAATCACCTATAGATTACGTTTTTGCTATACGCTTCATCAAAAAAAATCGTTCCATACAATTTGACCCGCCCTAATATACATATATATCAATTTTATATGCAATTTGCATATTTGAATTGGTATCGATCGAAAATCCCTCTGTACCAACTGAACCTGAATGTCAATTATTCCAACAATGACAGAAGACTTTTTCCTCCATGTTCTCTTTTCCTCTTACATTCCCGCATGGTTGCAGTTGTTTTAAGGTTAATTTATCTACAACACACAGCTGCAATTCTGTGTGAAATAGTTTTTCGAATGACGGGTTAGTGTCTGATATGTTTGAAATTTTCCCAATGACCTTATTTCCGTTACTTTTGAATTTTATTGTACTAGAAGTTCGTACTTAGTGAAAAATGGTTGGTTTTTCGTTGGAATAATAGATAATTCGGGAAAGCACACTCACTGGCATGACTACTTTCGAACTCCGTAACAAGTTCTTCTTAAAATATTCGCAGAAAATCCAGTCGCAAGTCGGCTTAAAGTTGCTGGCAGAAAGGCAGAAAATATAATTGGAAAACACGTAAGTGAGTCCACATTTCGGAGAAGATTAAACACGTGTGATATAAAGACCTTTGTCGTGAGAAAAGGTCAAGATTTTGCCATGGAGTATATCCATAAGTCAGTGGAGTTCTGGCACAATGTATTATGGACGGATGTGTTCTCATTTCAATTTAAAATGTAATTTCGAAAAATGTATATGCATCTTTCGAAAGGATCGAAGCATAAAGCGGTACAAGTAAAGTCTTGGGGATTTGTCTCCTACAATGGATTTCTAGATCTAGTACTAATGCAAGACACTCTAAACCAGGCAGGGTAGCTAGATATTTGAATGACCATGCTATCCTTTCAGCTTAGAGATTATTTCCTGATTAAAATTTGAGTTTGCAGCATGATAATGCTCCATGCCACAAATCATGGTTACCATCAACCTTTTTAAATCGAGTTGGGCAAGATGTTCTTCCATGGCCACCCCAGAGTCCAGATGATAGATAATGTATGGGCATTCATAAAAAGGCAGATATCTGTCGATTGTAACGTGTGCTGTGTGGCTTGTGGCACCGTCCTGTTGAAACCACATGTCGTCCCAGTCCGTGCTTTCCAATTCGGGCCAAAAATAATCGGTAATCATGGCGCGATAACGATCGCCATTCACAGTAACGTAACTATCGTTATTGTCGACGAAACAATATGGCCCAATGACGCCGCCGGCATGCAACCCGCACGAAACAGTTATTTCATGTGGATTTTCACCAAAGCAATAACGCATGTTTTGCGTATTGACGAACCCATTAAGCCAAAAATTACCTTCGTCACTCAAGATGATTTTGCGATGAAATTCATCATCTTGGCGCATCTTCTCCACAGCCCAATCGGAGAACGTACGTCGCGTCAAATGGTCCATCGGCTTGAATTCTTGAGTCAGCTTGATCTTGTATGTGTGTAAACCAAGAGCTTTATGCAAAATTCGCCATAAAGTGGTCTTGGCGATGCCCAGTTCTTGAGAACGCCGCGGAATCGACTGATTTGGATCGTTTGCTACGGACTCCTGAACGGCAGCGATATTTTCGTCACTTCGACCAACCCGTTGTCTCACTGGTACGGCCGCATCACACAATGAATATGTAGACTCAAATTTGTGCACTAAACTTATTACTGCTTGTCTACTACGGCGAGAATTAGGACCGAAAATTGGAGTTAACGCTCTTAAAGTTGAGGTCGCCCACTCCGAATTTCGGTAGTACATTTTTATAATTTGCATAAGTTGTTCGTTCGTGTACTTTACCTTGATATTGGGTTTACTGAAAAAAAGGAAAGTAACAGTTAGATGATCAGTGAAATAGTGCGTTCACAAATTAAATTCGAAGTTGTGAAGTACCTATTGGAAAACCCTTTGCTAGGTGTTTGCAGAGGAGGAGTCACGCATTTACAATATTGTATTTAGAGGCTCCCTTTTTCAGTGAACGTTTTTGTCATACGGTTTCAATGAACGTGTTGCTATAGGGTGTTCAAACTTTAACGGCATGTATTTTTTAAACTTGTAATTTGATTTCAAAGATTTTTTGCTTTAGAGATTCTACTAAGCAACACAAATAAAAGAACAATCTTGTGTGGTGTCTCTAACCGTTTATATCTAGCGGGGTGACCGACCAGGCATCGGCACAAATTTTTTATTTGAGGTACCTTAATGGTCGTAGCAAAATCGCCCTTTTTCAATATGTGACTGCCGTATGGCGAAACATATATGTTAATACCAAATGACATTCAAATTTATACTATTTGCGGGAGTTTTTGTATGAAACAGGTGTATGGGAGGCACAATTACTTTTATATGTGAGTCACCATAACAGCCATTATTTGCCAGTACCGAATTTCAGCAAGAAAGATTGCGTTTTACAGGAGTTATATCATCCAACGTCCACAAAACTTGATATCGGAGGCACCAGAATGGGAGTGGCAAAATGGCCCACTTGTAGTGGTGGAGTGGCGTTTGACGAAATAATCGCCCTAATCGCGTTTGACGAAATAATCGCCCTAAAAGAAATGGCCCTATTGAAAACTCTATTACTTTTGGAAATGGCGTCAAATGTCAATTCGCTTTTGACATTTGAAGTAAATGAATGCATAATACAAATAGACAAGCCATGAATCGGTTTATTCCGCAAAAACGCGGAATAATTGCTTCCACTTTTTGCGCAACAATTCGTAGCTTGTATTGGCGCAGCGTGAATTTCGTCGCAGATTTCCTGGCTGTACGACACCAACTGGACAAACACTGCGGCATTTGGCCACTCGCCTTGAAGGAAATGGGGCAACACGAGTTCTACCCAAGGGTGGCCGGCCCCGGTGCAGCCGTTGTGCTGAGCATATCGCTGCTGTTGCCCAATATGTCGGAGAAGAGCCCGGAACATCGACCAGACGACGTGCCACGCAATTGGGCATTAGCCGGCGTTCCCTACGCAGAATTTTTGTGAAAGATTTGAAGATGTTCACTTACAAAGTGCAGACAGTACATCAGCTATTATTTGATGGCGCGTGTAACCTACGCCCAAACCATCCTGAATCTCAACGAAGAGGTGGACGATTTTTCATCGAAAATTATCATGAGCGATGGGCTCATTTCCATCTTAGCGGTTAAGTAAATAAACAAAATAATCATTTCTAGGACACTCAAAGTTACTGCGTGGTGTGCTGTTTACGCTGGACTCCTCCATTTCTCGACTTCTCGGACTCCCCGGCCATTTCTTTTTGAGAATGCCGCGGGCCAAACGACGAATGTGGACGGCGCGCGTTACAGAGCCATGATTACCGAATTGTTTTCTTCCTCAATTGGATGAATTGGGACTGGAGAATATGTGGTTCCATCAGAAGTCTACAACGGCGCAAGCTGCTCGAACCACAACCAATATTCTGAAGAAGCATTTCCGAGTCGCTTAATCTCTCGTTTTGCTGATTTCCACTGGCCGGCCAGATCACCCGATTTAACAGTTCCAGACTTCTTTTTATGGAGTTTTTTGAAGTCGCGGATTTACATCATCAAGCCTCAGACTCTTGAAGGCCTTAAGGAGAATATTTGCCAAGAATGCGAGAACCTTTCGCACGAAGTTCTGGCAAGTGTTATGGAAAATGCCATAAAACGAGCACGTATGGTCATCAACTCTGGCGGCGGCCACTTGGCCGATAGCATTTTTTCAACTTGATGCAATAAATTCTAATGGATTAAATAAACAAATTTCACCACCAGAACCATAGTTTTTCATTAAAACAAATACAAAAAAATATCATTGGGTAATTACTTTTGCCCCCACCTTGCATTAAATTGCATTCTGATCGTTCCTTTTATACGACAGGTTATTGTGACGACGACCAGCCAGCCGTCCATCCAGCATTTGTAATCAACACCCAGTCGCAAAATCAGTGTTTTTCCGTAAATTATTTGCGTTTGACGTAATATATCTTAATTCCAAATTTTATTAAGATCGGCAGGGTTTAACGGGTTTATCTTTGTAACGGTTAGAGACACGACACACGACACTGGATGTATTTTGTGTATACTGTTCAGAATCAATAAATCTTTGAAATCGGGTTACAAGTTTAAAAGTTACATGACATGACATCAACAAGTTGGTCTACTTTGACACCCTGTCGCACAACGTACATTGAAACAAAGTACAAATACTTAGTACATTCTAAAAGAATTAGACCCATAGTTTAGAAGTTCTGATATTATTACCACTTTTATTTGCTATATGACACACTGTGCAAAGGAGCATAAGCTACAGGTGTATGAGAGAAAGCACTTGTGCACGCACGTGAGGGACGTTTTATTTATTTTTAACGATGGCAGTTTAATTAGATCAGCTTAAAATAAAATAGACCAAATGTGTATGTGCAAATAAGCAGACGGCAGCCATTGCACGAAAATAGAATTAAACTTTATTGTTTGTTTTTCTGAAAATTTCGCAACATTAACTTAGGGTTGCCACACTTCTATTTTGCTCTATAAAGTTACTAAGTTAAATAAACAAACCAACGACTAGATAAAACGTTGCTACAAATTGGAAAAAAAAGCAATTGCAAAATGAGCTAGTGTAAATTGAGTTTGAGGAGTCCTTTAGGCATAGTTTCATATTTTATTGACTAAGTATTAGGTGCCACTGGGCGCATTATTACCTCTTGTTTATTTTTTTAACCAACTAATTTTAAATCTAACTCCAGAATGAAAATTGACATTATGTCAAATATTTCTTAAAACTATATTCATTTTCGAACTAATTGGAATTAAAAACCGAACTAAGATATGCAGATAATAACTCACGGGATTTAAATTTCCGTCTGTTTTAATTAAACAACAAAGTGATTTTTTTTTGATTTTATGTTCAGTTCTTTCAATTTAAAGCAGAGTTGGTAAATATATATAAAAATGTATTACTTTTGCGATTGGACGCACCTTGTGGAAAACACTTAGAAACCTTCAAAATTAGAAATGAGGTATATACATTTTTACTAATTTTTTTATACCGGGTTTTTCAATAAGAGCGCTACAAAAGTTTTTTTAAATAAAACAAAACCGATTTTAAATACCAATGAAATTCTTTATTCCTGTGAAAGTACGTTCGATGCCATTATGTATGGAACTCGATTTCTTTTGCATGGCCACCACGGGCACGCTTGCAGTAGTCCAGACGCTGAACCCAATTTTCGACGGTTTTCAAGCATAAATCGGCCAATACTGCTGCAATTTCACATTCGATATTCGTACAAAGTTCATCAATCGTCGCTGGCTTGTTGACATAGACCATAGACTTGACGTAGCCCCACAGGAAATAATCTACCGGCGTCAAATCGCACGACCGAGGCGGCCAATTGACTGGGCCATTTCGTGAGATAACACGTCCACCAAACTTGGTTTCCAATAAATTGATTGTGGCATTCGCTGTGTGGCTTGTGGCGCCATCCTGTTGGAATCACATATCCTCCAAGTCCATATTATCCAATTGGGGCCAAAAATATTCGGTTATCATTGAACGGTACCGATTCGCATTCACAGTAATGTGCCGGTCTTGATCATCACGGAGGAAGTACGGCCCAATGACGCCGCCGGCCCATACACCGCACCAAACCGTAATTTTTTCGGGATGCAATGATGACTCATGGATTACGTGTGGATTGCTGTCTGACCAATAACGCATATTTTGCTTATTGACGAAGCCATTCAGCCAGAAATGAGCCTCATCGTACAGTCAGCTTAGCCATTCGCCACGTATAATCGGTAACCGTGATGGGTAATTCCCCATCGTTGTGGGTCACTACCCATTAGTTTTCTCATGCCATATTGGTAACATTTTCGCGAATTCAAAAAACACACTCGGATTTCGATTTTTTAGACTTTTCTGAGCTTAGAACCTATTTTTTCCAATTTTTTGATTTAAAAAAAACTGTCGATGGAGCCAATTTCGATTTCATGTCTGTTTCGTGGAGTTTTGAATTTAGACTTTCACTTAAAAAATCATAACTTTTAAGAGGCTCAATATTTTTCAATTCCGTAAAAACACTTCTACTGAAAATTAACGTTGAAATAAGCCTTAAGTATGGCTTTGACAAGGGCTTAACAGAAATCGAGAAAATGGACTTCAAAATCAAAAAAGTAAATAAAGCATGCTGAAATTCTGACTTTCAAGAGCACGAGTTAGCACATACTGGCGCAAATGAACTAGTTGATATTTTTCCTGAATGGTACTATCCATTTTTAAAATTTTTTGTTTTTCTATGATTTTTCAAACAAAAATCGAATTTTCCAAACTAACTAAAAAAATTTCTATTAAATTTGTCACATGGTACAATTATTTCTGAGGTAAAGTCGTTTGAACAGCTGATTTTATTTTGTCATCCCAATATTCGTTTAAGATGTCCAATTCACATGTATTTTGTTTTAGTACTTTTTTTAATACTTATATTTTTTGTATAATATAATGTGATAGAGTAATTAATGTGATAGATATAAAGAATTTCCAACAATATTTTGATAAGAGCTTGTTAGCTACAGGCAATAAGCGAAAAATTCAAAAAGAATTTAATATCGAAAACACTATATATTCATCATAAAATCCCAGTTGAAAGGCAAACAAATTAGAAGTGATTATGAAGAACTTTTGAACCTAGCTTTAGTTATCCTCGCTGAAGACTCTGGAAAAAAAGATTAAACCGCCAGGATGCACGTCAGGATCGCGTTGGCTGAAGAGAATGTTGTTGATATAGAAAAGGTGCATCTTTTAGGTGGTATTTGTTTATTTATTGTGTTTGTGTACATTCCTTATTGGTATGATTGTACCGCAGCTAATCATTGCCTTTTGAATGATATAAATTTTATCAATAATAGTTATTAAAAAAATTAAAGAAATTAATTACACCATTTCAGAAGCTGCTCTTACAAAATTTACAAGCGCCCATTAATTTTTTGACGAAAGAATTAATCTGCACGAGAAGAGGAGAATGGTAGCGAACTTGAATATTGAAAAGAGCACTGATGAAACATCGATTCGAAAGATGAACTACATCGAAAAAAGCATAAAACCTACTGATTGCATCAGTACAAGAACGCGGGAATTTTTTCAAATCATAGATTTGAATACTTCCTTTTTGGAAATAGATCCGGCAGTATGGGATAAGGACGAGACTTACAATAAAGCTAAAAAAGAGATATCATATATTAAAGTCATAAACGACCCTGCCGAACGACCATTATGTCGCATTAAAGATATACATTTTAAAAATCAGGGAAAGATACAAAATGCCATTGTATCGACATCAAACCAGAAATTATTTTAAACTTTTCTTTTTTCAACATTTATATTGTTTTTTTGATTATTATTAACCTTATTATTTGATAAATAAATATCAACTAGTGAATTCTTAGTTCTTTAATGTTTTTGAAATATTTTTTGTTTGAAAAATCATAGAAATCTGTATGTAGCGAATTTTTGGGTAGTGTAAAAGGCAAAAATGTTAAAAATGGATAGTACTATTCAGGAAAAATATCAACTAGTTAATTTGCGCCAGTATGTGCTAACTTGTGCTCTTAAAAGTCACAATTTCGGCATGTTTTATTTACTTTTTTGAATTTGAGGTCCATTTTCTCGATTTCTGTTAACCCCTTGTCAAAGCCATACTTAAAGATTATTTCAACGTAAATTTTGAGTAAAAGTTTTTTTTACGGAATTAATGAATATTGAGCTGCTTAAAAGTTATGATTTTTTAAGTGAAAGTCTAAATTCAAAACTCCACGAAACAGACATGAAATCGAAACTGGCTCCGGCGACAGTTTTTTTTAAATCCAAAAAATTGGAAAAAATAGGTTCTAAGCTCAGAAAAGTCTCAAAAATCTAAATCCAAGTGTGTTTTTTGACGTTTCCAAAATTTTCAAAATTTTGGAACAGCCTAAACGTGTTGGCAATTTCCCATTATTACTACTCATTATTTTTCTCATACTCTGTGGGTAATGGGAAAATGATCGGTAATAATAATTTAAATATAACATAAAAATTTTTAATTCAAACTTTTTTAATAAAAAAAAAAATTAATACAAAATTATTTTTTTTTTCCTATAAAATTCATAACGGTTCTGATAGCCATTAAATTGAAGCAATTAGATGAGCATGCCACTATACTATTTACCACTATTAGTTTTTACATTTTTCATTGATCCAATAAATAACTCGATTGACAGATCACATTTATTTCTGACTGCTGTGAATTCAACTAAATATTTCAGTTCTTGCAACCAACATTGAATTGAAAGTCAAGTGATATGCACAACATTTGGCAATACGGAGCACAACTAATGGTAATCACAACTGAATAATGTGATAGTCCAAGGAGCCGCAAATTTTTGGTTGGCTGTAAATTTAGTTGTGACAACTAATCACTTTTCTGTGTGTGTATGTATATATATTGACAAAGTTATGTTGTCCAATAATATCGGTTGAAGATCAGTTACTACTAATAATATTGTTTCTATGAAAAAGTACAATTTAATAGTATACAGGGTGATTCAGGAAGTTCCGGACAAATTTCTCCAGCGTATTCATTGGCTCATTTCATGAAGAAAAGTCCACTAGGACCATGTCCGAAAATGCAAGGGTGCGAAATGGCAGCGGGTTAAAAATTTTCGTATTGGCGGTCGGAGGGTAGAAGCGTAAAGTTGCTAACTTCTTAGTCAGTCACCTAAACGAAGCCCAGAGGTCTTACGGTTCCAAAGTTATGACCTTTTTACTGAAATGCAAAAATGTTTGTTTTAGTTTTTGTAAGCGAAATAACAGCACACATTTATTTGTTTTTGTAAATTAACACGTTTAAGATTTTATTTTACTGAAATTTTTAGCAGAAGAATGGTCATAACTTTGGAACGGTAAGACCTCTGGGCTTCATTTAGGTAATTTTGGAAAGGTAAGAGGTATGGCTATCTTGCAACAGAAAACATAAGTTACCTGCCATCTGGCTGAACAAATTGAAGTTATGTGCATTGTTATCCCGAAAGCTCTGTATCTCGGCGATTTGACTTTTTTCTACTTTTCTTTATTGATTCTGAAAGGCCTCTTAAAGACCTTTCCAACAAGCCCAAATTGGCTCAGAAGTTAGCACCTTTACCCTACTACGCTCCGACCGCCAATCCGAAAATTTTGAACCCGCTGCCATTTCGCACCCTTGCATTTTCGGACATGGTCCTAGTGGACTTTTCTTCATGAAATGAGCCAAGGAATACGCTTTAGAAATTTGTTCGGAACTTCCTGAATCATTATTACACACAGGGAATAATATATTATTACACACAGAGAAAATATTAGTTGGAAATCAAATCAGGCATTGGAAATTCCATGCTAAAGTCTATATTTTGAGTACAATTCATAATTGTCATACATCAGAATTAGTTGTCGATGTTATGAATAGATTAAAAATAGGGCTGACTAAATACAAGTTGCTACAACCGAACTTAAGTTGAATCGGTCATTTGAGAAACACCTCACATCCTAAAAAGTAAACTTTCGGGAAATCAAAAAAACCCAGCTGGTCCATAATTTAACATCATATATTTTTTAATTTTTGTATATGTTTCTACTGGGGTTTGGGAAGCTAATTATACCAAAATAAAATTTTATTATTTTTGTTTTGATATTTAAAAAAATTATAAACGTTGTTGGAGATGTGTTGTTCCGCAAATGACCAACTAATCGATATATTATCAGGTATGAAATAAAAGGTAAAACAATTCAAATTTTTAATAAAAATAAGTATTTTATTTTTCAAATTATATATACATATTTTCCAAACAATGTTTCTTAAAACAGTTCAATGTCCTCCATGTCGATAGTTGACCTGTCATAAATTTTTGAATAAAATTCATCAACACTGTCTGCAGGTATGTAGGCTTCGACTTTCTTGAGGTCATTGATTTTGTTGATATTGATAGGTACACATTTTTGCGGGTAGGCACTGTTTTTTGGAAGCTCTGGTAAACCAGTTCCCGGTTTTTTCAAGTCAAAAGTTTGTTCATTGAGTTCACCAATAAAGTGTTTTACTTTAACTTGGCCTACATGTTTATTCGAGTAATGAAACTCCATAAAAGTTGAAATGTTGAATTTTATTTTATTTGCGTTTGGGATGTTCCTTGCTTGAGTCTCCGTAGATATTCCTTTTATTTATAAAATTTACCACACCATGATTTAAAATCCTTTACTTTTTCACTTTCTACTATTTCCACCAGGAACTTGTCCTGCAAAGCAGCAGAGTGCAACATAAGTTCAGCATACTGTTTTACTGTGTAAATCCGGTCAGTTGTTTTAATTTTTCGTTTGATTACACTAAAGTCGCGTTCACACGGAAGGTACGAATGACCCCAAATAGGAAAATAATGATGAATACTGTCGAATCGGCCAGATTCTAATAGGGCAAGAAAAAACGCACAACCGCGGTGTTTTTGTTTTGTCCAGGTGCACCATCGGAAAAAACAGGAAGATGCCTCACACCAGCATCAAGAACTTCATTGATATAATCAATTAAAAATGAACAAATTTCTTTTGGCCCCTTCTTAGCTAAGCCGTCATGATATACATAAAACTTGGCTTTATTGGTTGCAACATCATGAATACAACACTCAAGTTGCCACACATAATTCTTACATTAAGGGTAGCGTTCAAGTACTTGTAAGACCTGCTGGTGTAATGGGCTTCTTTCTGGGGAAAAGAGACTATGTGGTCGGCAATAGCCTGGTTTAGCGTTCCCTGAAGCATTTTTCCCTCTTAAGTCCTTTGGTGACTTGCCTTGAGAGAGTAGTTTACACAGTCTTTTGACACGTTCAGTGGATATTCCATAGACCGAAAGAAATGCACGTTTACATATCTGTACTTTTCCAGTAGACGTAGATACGGAATACACAAAGGAGTAAGACTTTGGTTTACTAATTATTTCTTCATCATCCAATTTTCGCCTTTTCCGTGCAATTGGCTTACACTCAATCAGTGATTGGAGGTATGCATCCTGTTCATTTTTTGTGTTAAAATCAATAAACTTGGAGTAAGTTTCATTTTGTTGGTCCTCTGTAACCTTTTCCGGTATACATTTCCATCTGCACCTAAAATAACCAAACCTCATTAGGACTAGTTCAAAATAACGTAAAACCTACAAAATTTTACAATCTTAGGCTATACAGATAAATTTCCCTAGGTTAATGTTCTAGGTTATAGGATGTAAGTCCCAATCCACACAGGGAAACTTTTGTCGCCGGCGACTCGAGTTCGTTGGAGAGAGAGGGACGACGTAAGTACCCCTCTTCTTATTTCTCGCCTCCCTCTCCCACGAACTCGTGTCTCCGGCGACAAAAGTTTCCCTGTATGGATTGGGACTAAGATGTTCTAGGCCTATGATAAATATTCTAGGTTAAGTTACCTGCAAGCGAATCCATGTTCTTTCGGTTTCACTAGATTTCCCTTCCAGATTGTATATTCTTCATTCTTAACACGGGCCTTCTTTATTCTTTCACACTTATACTCAACGTGCTTCCCCTTTTTACGTTTTAATCGTGTGGAATAATTACTTTCGCTTTCACTAGAACTCATTTTAGCCTTAAACAGCAAAAATTAACACTACAGTACAACAGCTAGCTGTTTGAACTAAAATAGAATAAAAAAAACAGTGCTACCACCAGCCACATTAAAATAGAATAACAAAAAACAGTGCTGCCACAAGCCCCTTTTTGTTGTAAGTCATTTGAGAAACAACACACTTCCAGGAGATGAGGTGTTTCTCAAAGGACTGGATATTTTCAAATGCGCCATCACCATGGTTACTAAGTGGCGATGAATTTTTTTATGCGTATTGGATTTGTCTAGCCTTCACCAACAATTTAATATGTCTAACTCAATTTTGGCCAAAAGTGGACATGAGGTGTTTCTCAAATGACCGATTCAGTTCTATTAACCAATTTGAGTATTTCTAAACCCTAATTCATCTGAAATGGAAGATAAAACTAATAAAAAGAACAATCATCATTTCCTTTGGGGGAGTTTTTTAGTCGGTCTGTTTTTTAAAATAACAATTTCCCTTTTAATATAAAGCATATTTATTAGCTTTATATTATTTTAAAAAAAGTCGAGCACAAAAATGTTCCAATGGCACCAGAGTTGTCTGCATAGCTATTTCGGATCTTGCCAAAATCTTCATGTGCAGACGTTTTTGGTATGTTTTCGGTGAATTCATCAAAAATATATACGTATATAGAAACACTCATCATATTAATGAGAAGAATACCAAGCACTAACATAGGAACACTTTCATGCACAACTCGTTTTTATCATGTCGAATTGGTTTTAACCAGGCATAATTTGTTTTTGTTTTGTATTACAAAACAACAAAACAGAGGGTTGCCATCAACAATAGTATTGTTTCAAACTTGCGGCGCTCTACGTCAACGTTCACCATTTCCCATGCTGGAGTTTTTTAGTCGGTGTGTTTTTTAAACTTACAATTTTCTAAATTTATTCAAGCTCAATACCTTTTTAATATAAAGCTTATTTATTAGCTTAATACTATTTTCTCACAAAGTGTGGAAGTAAAAAATTTATAATTTTTGCGATTGGACGCACCGTTTCCGAGTTATAGCCATTTTTTTATGTTTATTTGAATTTTAATTTTTATGACCGATTTTTGTTAGTTTTTGGTTAATGTATTAGAAATTCATACTACAAGCTTACAAGTCATGAACATATGTATTTCCAACAAATACGATTGATGATCAACCGATGGTATCAATTCAGGCACAGTAGTTACGCATCTGATGATGAACTTGTCACGGAGTTCGAAACTAGTCATGCCAGTGAGTGTGTGTTGAACTGAATTGTCTATTATATCCAACAAAAACCAACCATTTTTCAATTAGAAAAATGTTCATGACTTGCAATTTTGTAGTACTATGAATTTCTCATACATTAACCAAAGCCACTTTTTTATTTTACCGATTTTCTTATTTTGGCGATTTTTTGAGAAAAAAAGTATAACATACGTACATATTGGAGCACTTTGTGGGAAATCCTTAGAAACCTGTAAAACTGGATATTTTTCGATTCTACGCTCCGTTTTCGAGATATAGAAATTTTTTCTAATCTTGCCATATTTTCGATCAGAAATGGGCACGAAATACGAACCCGGGTTATAAATAATAATAATTTTGTTTATATTTAAATATAAAATACACAGTTTAATAAAAAATTATTTTTTTAACTTTTTTTCTATAAAATTCGTAAGGGGTTAAAGCATCACCAAATGGTTGTGACAGCCATCAAATTCAAGGAATTAGTTGAGCATACCAATAAATTATTTGGTGCAACCGATTTAGTTTTCAAATTTTTCGTTCATCCAACTAATAGAATATTTACCACTACATGGATAAGTTGATTACTAGAACTAACACCTGATTGACAGATCACATTTACGTCTTGTTACTGTGGCTTCAGCTAAACATTTCAGTTCTTGCAACCAAAACTGAATTACAAATCAATTGATATGCCCAACATTTGATGATACTGAACACAATTATTGGTAATCACAACTGAATAATGTAATAGTCAAAGGAACCGCCAAATTTTAGTTGGCTGTAAATATAGTTGTGACAACGAATCTCTTCTCTATGTATTGTGGATGGTTGGGAATATGGTTATTTCAATGGTATTCTGATCTTGAACCGAAATTATTAAAGAACATAATATCCTAAAGATCGAGTAATTTAAACTTTAACGAAAGGACATATTGAAAAAGTTTAGTTTAAATAAACTCCAAGTTATATATGAAATGTGTGTTCACACAATAATTATCTAGTCGCCACAACGCATCCATTGATACCATACACATAATCGAAATGTATGTATATAACGGGTTTTTCAACAGAGACGCTACAAAAGTAATTCGATAGGGACAGCAAACGACGCCATATTTTTTCCCGCTCTCTTGACATTTCTCTTCAGTAAGGTTTGCAATTTCATCATGGAAAGATATACGAGCCAACAACGAGTCGAAATTATTAAAATTTACTACCGAAATTTGGAGTCAGTGGCCTCAACTTTAAGAGGCCTCAACAATCAGCGATGAGGCTCATTTCTGGCTGAATGGCTTCGTCAATAAGCAAAATATGCGTTATTGGTCAGACAGCAATCCACACGTAATCCATGAGTCATCATTGCATCCCGAAAAAATTAGGGTTTGGTGCGGTTTATGGGCCGGCGGCGTCATTGGGCCATACTTCCTCCGTGATGATCAACACCGGCACATTACTGTGAATGCGAATCGCTACCGTTCAATGATAACCGAATATTTTTGGCCCCAATTGGATAATATGGACTTGGAGGACATGTGGTTCCAACAGGACGGCGCCACAAGCCACACAGCGAATGCCACAATCAATTTATTGGAACCAAATTTGGTGAACGTGTTATCTCCCGAAATGGCCCAGTCGATTGGCCGCCTCGGTCGTGCGATTTGACGCCGTTAGATTATTTCCTGTGGGGCTACGTCAAGTCTACGAACTTCGTAAGAATATCGAACGTGAAATTGCAGCAGTATCGGCCGATTTATGCAAGAAAACCGTCGAAAATTGCGTTCAGCGTCTGGACTTCTGCAAGCGTGCCCGTGGTGGCCATGCAAAAGAAATCGAGTTCCATACATAATGGAACTTTCACAGGAATAAAGAATTTCATTGGTATCTAAAATCGGTTTTGTTTTATTTAAAAAAAACTTTAGTAGCGCTCTTATTGAAAACCCCGTTACTTACAGATGAATTATAACACAAACTCTAATACTTCGAGCTTTTTCCATCTACGTATTAATAGAAACCTTAAAAACATTTGGATTACATTAAAATCGACGGACGACCGAAAAATTTTCAAGCTAAAATTCGCAGAATCAAAAATTTATTAAGACATATTGTTTAAATTCAGGAAAAATTCCTAAAGTTACTCAAAACATCCCGTAGAGGGTACGCTAAATCACGTTTTTTGGCACCCCATATAAATCGACCTGCCCTAGTGTACATATTTTCAATAGCATTTTGTTTACAATATCGGTACTTTTTGAAAACTAAAAAAATTAATTTGATCCAGCAAACTTTTTATTTATCACCCCACATTTATGGTATCACTCCACCAAATTGCCATCTTCCCCACATAACTTCGAGATAGTTATTGTATTATAAATTGCATGAAGAAATCTTTGTCCCACATTGCAAATACTTCTCCTACGCATGACAATGTTCACTGGTACTCATAAACGTAAATACTGCACGATTTATTATCTATTAAAAGAGCAAAGGACACAAAGTGTATATTTTATTTTTATATACAAAACAAAAACATATTTTTCTTCTTTGACCCCAATATTTCACAAACAAATCAGTGATAAATAGCACACAACACGTATTATTGCGTAACGAAACCAGAAAACATCTGAGGAAAACATGATTAATGGTACCTTTTTTTGTTTTTGAGAGACATAACGACAGGAGAATTGGATGGAAAAAGGAGAAATATGTATTTCCATTGGACTCACTATTAATTTATTTCAGCTTAGCAACCCTTTTCAAGTGCCCGCAATGGGAATCATAGAAACAACATTTTTAAAGGTACAAAAATGTATTTTGATTAGGTCAGAAAAAGGATATTTTTAACCGTATTGTAATTCAAGTACAAGCAAATATTTGTCGAGTTTTTAAGCCGAATATAAAGATTGTATTAGTAACGTAATTAAAACGAAGTTGGATGACTCAAAGGTGGGCACTTGATATTATATTGGGTGTCATACGTCACTGAAATTAGAGAATCAAATATGAAGAGTAGAGGGTAATTAAAAAGCCTAACAACAGAACCCTCTGCTCTCTAACTCTTTCAGAATAATAATTTTTTCCGGTTAGAAGTGCAATATAGAATCAAGAGCAAACAAAAGTTATTTACTCTGTTCAGAAAAATTGCACGAGTTAGAAATGTTCATCCATTTCTCAAGAAAATTTTAAAAAAGTGTCATATAACAGACTGCCTGATCCAAGATTTATTAATTCAGGTTATAGCAGTAGCACAGCTGATTTCATTGTTTTCATTTTGTTCGTGCCTAATATGTCAAAGATTATTAGTTTGTTCACAAAGTTTCAAAGAATTTGTAATAAAGTAGATGGATTTGTTGGCGAAAATAATTTGTAACATATTAAAGGGCTTTACAAAAATCGACTTGAATCTTTATTATAAACACTAAATTTAACACATTTGCAATAAAATTGAAATTTTCACATTATGTTTACATCAGCTGACTTTGACATATTAGGCACTTTAATTTCATCAACAGCTGATCTGATCTTTCAAATAAATAGTGTTTTTTTTTATAGACGTATATAACTTTAAGTTGGCAACACTTTTTTAACTGGCGACCATTTTTTCAGCTGTCAAGTGATTTATGCATAGTTTGGTTTGACATTTCAACATGAATGGACTGACGCGTGAACAACCCTTCAAAATTGTGAAAATTTGGTTTGAAAATCATGGTTCTGTTCGAAATAAGTATCACGCGCTACGTCCATTTTACGGTCTACATAATCATCCATGAGAGCAAATAATTCGATTAACTATGGAACGTTTTCGCACCACGTTTACTCTAAATGATAATACGCATCCACAGAGACGTTGGACAGTGCGTACAGAGGAAGATCCGAATCAGTCTATCCGCCATAGTGCACAGGAATTGGATATGTGTCCATCCATTTAATGGAAGATTTTGCGGAAAGATCTTGGTTTGCGTGCTTACAAAATCCAACTCGTGCAACAATTATAGCCACACGATCACCTAGCAAGGCTTAGATTCGGCGAATGGGCCCAGAACAAGATTGCCGTTGATCCCGATTTTCATAAGCGAATTTTGTTTAGAGATAAAGCTCACTTTTAGTTGAATGGATACGTTAATACACAAAACTCAAGTATTTAGAGTGCTGATAATCATCAAGTGTATGTTGAGACACCGTTCCACCTAGAAAAACTGACTGTTTGTTGTGCTTTAAGGGCTGCAGGAGCTGTGGTTCCAACAACACGGCGCAACATGTCACACAGCTAGTGCCACAACTAATTTATTGAAGGAAAAGTTTGGTAACCGCATTCAGTTTCACGTTTCAGACCCGTGAATAGGCCTCCAAGATCGTGCGATTTAACACCGCTAGACTACTTTCTGTGGGGATTGTGAAGTGACTAGTCTACACCGATAAGCCCGAAATGATTGACCACTTGGAGGACAACAAATGTTAGAAAAAGTCACCGAAAATAAGTCATATTTCAATTATAATGTCAGAAGTTTACCTTTCGAATAAGATAAATAGCATGCCAATTTAAAAAATTCATCTTTGTTTTATTCCATTTCAAAGATCTATACCTTTATAAAAATACCCATTAGTTAGGCTGTTTTCAGTCGTATTCAATCACAATGTTAGTAAAAGGTTTTTCAATAAGAGCGCTGCAAAAGTTTTTTTAAATTAAACAAAACCGGTTTTAGATACCAATGAAATTCTTTATTCCTGTGAAAGTACGTTCGATGCCATTACACAGTGCATGATCGCGTGATACCTAAGCGCTACCTAAACGGTGTTAACCCTTGGACAAACACATGCTTCTGGCCAGGCATATTTCATTTTTTGCTACCTATGGACCTGAACAGGAGAAAAAGGTAAAAAAAATTAAATTAAAAAATTTTCGGCAAATTTTTCCCATTTGCGTGCTACCTAAGAATCATCTCTAGGAAGTTTATATGTTCTAGAAATTTGTTTATTGAGATCTTAGGTAAATTTTTGTAGTTGATTGTTTCCTTGAATTTTGAACGGTTTGCTACCTATGGACCTGAACACGGGAAAAAAGGTAAAAAAAAATCGAATTTTTTTAACTTTTTTCCGATTTTGATCTGGAAGGTGAAGTTTTTTTGATTTTATATGTTCGCAATTTTTGTTCTTTATGACAAGAGCTACAACTTTTCTGAACGGTTTGCAAGATATGAGCCTGAGAAAATGATCACATTTTTACGAAAATGATACCGAGGCCCCAAATCTTTGGCGGCCCATAAAAAAAAAGTGCATGACTTTGGGAAAAATTGGGAAACACGGGTCTTTTTTTTTTAGTCTTTTATCACGTAGTGGTGTCCGTATATGGTTATTTTGCCATGACTTAAAAAATTACACACAGTGTTATGTATGGAACTCGATTTCTTTTGTATAGCCACCACGGGCACGCTTGCAGAAGTCCAGGCGCTGAACCCAATTTTCGACGGTTTTCAAGCATAAATCGGCCGATACTGCTGCAATTTCACGCTCGATATTCGTACGAAGTTCAATAATCGTCGCTGGCCTGTTGGCATAGACCATAGACTTGACGAAGCCGCACATGAAATAATCTAACGGTGTCAAATCGCACGACCTAGGCGGCCAATCGACTGGGCCATTTCGTGAGATAACACGTCCACCAAACTTGGTTTCCAATAAATTGATTGTGGCATTCGCTGTGTGGCTTGTGGCGCCGTCCTGTTGGAACCACATATCCTCCAAGTCCATATTATCCAATTGGGGCCAAAAATATTCGGTTATCATTGTACGGTAGCGATTCGCATTCACAGTAATGTGCTGGTCTTGATTATCACGGAAGAAGAACGGCCCAATGACGCCGCCGGCCTATAAACCGCACCAAACCGTATTTTTTTCGGGATGCAATGATGACTCACGGATTACGTGTGGACTGCTGTCTGACCAATAGCGCATATTTTGCTTGTGGACGAAGCCATTCAGCCAGAAATGAGCCTCATCGTACGACGACCATAAATTGGACGTAGCGCTCTTAAAGTTGAGGCCACTGACTCCAAATTTCGGTAGTAAATTTTAATAATTTCGACTCGTTGTTGGCTCGTGTATCTTTCCATGATGAAATGGCTAACCTTGCTGAAGAGAAGTGTCAAATGATCGGTAGAAAATATGGCGTCGTTTGCTGTCCCTATCGATTTACTTTTGTAGCGTCTCTGTTGAAAAACTCTTTATATGAAAAACTGGAGATATCCCTTTATCGTCTTTTACGACCGTCAACCAAATTAACTGGCAACATATTTGTAGAACATTTAAAAGTCTATACCGCCCGTATTAAGATATTTATTCGGCTATTTTGGAAAAATGGGCGAAAATGAGATGACATACGAATTAGAGATACAAAGCTGAAATTTTCTACCGAAAAACTCCTATATACTGGATAGCCAAAATCAAATTTCATTAGCCCATTCTGAAAGAGTAAGGTCACACAAAAAACTGTCGTTTGCGGATTAAAATATACTCGCCTAAGATTTGTAATTGGATAAGGAGTGTGTACGGACACTGCGAAGTACGACTGCGAAGTGTACGGACAAAAACACTTTGAAAAATGAAAGTATTACAAGGTTAAACCTATCAACAGTACCCTATGTTCGCTAACTCTTTCAGAATAATGATACTTTCCATTTGCCAGTACAATATGTATTGAATGAAGAGCAAACAAAAAGTATATAATCTGTTTAGTAAAATTGCGTAGTTAGAAATTTTCATCCATTTCTCAAGAACGCGTGCTGTGGATGAGCGTACAAGAGGCTGAGAAGGGAGGAAACCAAACTATTTAGGGGAAAAAATGGCAGTGGGTGCAGAGAGTGAGTGAAAAGACCAAAATGTGCAGGATGAACAATGAATTCTGAAAATTTTTCCAGAGAGTAAGAAGATAGAATAATGCGCTGCCCTACTGCAAGAACGAGAATGGGAATCTGGTGATTGATAAGCAGTGTGTGCTTAAAATTTGGAGATACCACTTTCCAGCACTCTCCACTTAGATTCTCAGATCAGAAGGTAATGATTGTGGAAGATAGAGTCCAGTGATTGTGGAAGATAAGACCATTAACACGTAAAGCCATATGATGTTGGGGTATGCTGACGGCATAGACATCATTGGGCTACAGCGAAGGTGTGTCTTGCTGTTAATGAGGTTAAAATAAAATTGATGGTGTCAACGACACGACAAGCCCTTCGACTTGGTCCGCACTTGAATGTCGACAATCGATTTAAGTTTGATGTGGTAGATGAATTTATCTACCTTGGATCCGCCGTAAACAAAGACAGCAAGTTAGCCCGGTGATAAATAGGAGAATTGTGCTTGCAAATAGATGCTATTTTGGGCTCAGCAAGCAGTTTGAGAACAAAGCCCTCTCTCGACAGACAAAAGTCCAGCTGTGCCAGACTCTCATTTCACCTGTCCTGACATACGGCTCCGAAACTTGGGTCATAACGCAAGCGGATGAAAAACACCGGGAGCATTCGAGAGAAAATATTACATGAGGTGTCAGGGGACACCCGGTTGAAACGAAGTTCCTTTCGCTATATGTTATGTGCTAGTTAGTTCCAACATGCCTAAGGCGCCCGTTATTTAACTGGATCGGTAAGAAGAGATACTTTTTGTAAAATGATAAACTTTTTTAAGATGGTTTCAGAACATTGATGGTTTGGCAAAGTATTGTTGTGGATGTTTTCGCCCAAGTACGAGTTTAGGCAATTCTCGCATAGTTGAGATTTGTTTATTCCTATAATGTGTGATGATATACCAAAATACTTGTGGAGAAGGGAGCTGATGATATGCCTTGGTGGGCATTGAAATAGCTATATTCAAAACCATCAACCATAATAATCAATTTCACACATTTCTTTCTATTTTCTATTAAAATGTACTTTTTCGTAGAAAAAGTACTGGTTAATAGATATTGATCTTGAACCGAACAATTATTAAAAACATGAAAATTTAAATATATATGTACATTCTATAAAACAAAATATATTTTAAGATCCCTTTTTATAAGAACATGTATTATATTTTTCCGAAAAGGTCCTTTTTTAAAGAGAGGTACTTCGTTTATTAAATGCTAATGTTTTTTTAAGAAAATGTACTATTTTTAAGAAGAACCAATTTTTTATGAATTTTTTTTACAAAGAAGTACTTTTTTTAACAAAATTTTTTTTTAAGAAAAGGTTCTATTTTTACGACGAAGTAATTTTTTATGATTTTTTTTTACAAAGAAGTACTTTTTTAAGAACAGGTACTTTTTAAAGAAGTGTTATACTTTTTAGGAAAAGGTAATTTTTTAAGAAACTGTATATATTTTCAGAAAGACTACTTATCTCAACAAAAGAAAAGGTATTATTTTATTTTTAAGAAAAGGAATTTTTTTTAAAGAGAAGGTATTTTTTGTAAGAAAACGTTTTTTTTTTAACTGAAAATATTTTTTTGAAGATAAATTGTTTCAAGAAACGGGAATTTTTTTTAGAATTGGTCCTTTTTCAAGAATGGGCACATTTTTAAGACTACGTACTTATCTCAAGAAAAGCTATTTTGTTTCACAAAAAAGAAACTCTTTAAAAAAAATGTAGTTTTATAATAAAAGACAATTTGTTGTCAGAAAATGTACTTTTTTAAGAAAAGATAGTTATTTAAAAAAAATACTTTTTTTAAGGAAAGGTACCTTTTGTAAAGGAATGTACTGTTTTTAAGCAAAGCTACGTCCTTAAGATAAGGTATTTTTTTTCAAGAAAAGGTACTTTGTTTAAGAATACGAATAGGTATATTTTTAGAGCAAATTTCCCATTGAACAAGAAATTTCTCAACAAACACTCCGATTCACTTATTTGAAGGCACTAAAAATTCCATATTCAGCAGCCTGTATCTTTTGCAATTTATAACCGATTGCAGAATTTTAAAATGGGAATGGAAGCTAGACATCTTGAGATATATGAAAATATCATAACAATAGTGGTTTCTGAACCAAATATATTTTTTTGAGCAATTTATAAAAAAAGTCGAAAAATATGCTATTTTTATGGTTCACTTGAATAAAGTCCCTTTTTTATTTTTTTATTATTTTTAAAGTAAGAGATGATTTTTGTAGGAAGCATTTGTTTATTACAATTTATTACATCTTAATCATTTTACGAGTCAAAATGGCAAAACAAAAAAATTTAAATCAATCGGAAAAAACTAAAATCGATGTTTACCGTTCGGAAGGATATTCTAATCGCGCAATAGTTAACAAAATTGGATGGAGCCCAAGAGTTGTCGACAATTACATCAAGGACCCCGAGGGGTATGGAAAAAATTTTAAAGGAAGGGTTAAATTGTCTTTATCTACGTATGAGAAAGGAAACATCATCAGAATTGCTTCTAATTCTGCCTTATCCTTGGCAAAAACAAGAGCTCAAGCTGGGGTGGACGCAAGCAAGTCATCAGTACGCAGAGTAAGTAAGAGCTGTGAGTATTTTAAATACCTGAAATTATAAAAAAGCCGCCACTTAATGCTCCTCGTAAGGAAAAGCGGCTTCAATTCGCAAGAGACTACATGGTCTGGGATGTGCAGCCAAGAGGTCAAGTAAATGACTGCAGAACCGTTGTATTTACGGATGAGAAGAAGTTCAATTTGGATGGGCCTGATGGCTACAACTATTATTTCCATGATCTGCGCAAAGAAAAGAGTTTTTTAAACCGACATCACTGCCGAGAGGACGGCGTTATGGTGTGGGTTGGTATTACGTACTATGGCACTATCGATCTTGAATTTCAAAGTGCTGAAATGACTGGTGCAAGCTATAAAACGTTATTGGAATCGGCTTTTCCACAGTCCAGTGAACTATTTGGTCCCATATCTTGGATATTGCAACAGGATAATGCCCCTATACACAACGCCCGAGTAGTAAAGGTGTTCATTGCAAGCCAAAATGTTAATATTCTTGACTGGCCACCCTATTCGCCAGATCTAAACATTACCGAAACTGTGTGGGGTTGGTAATCTCGCAAATGTCTATGAAGGAGGTATACAATTTGATGACAAGCAGTTACTAATTCAGGCCATTAAGGATGCTTGGAATCAAATTTCGTTGGATTACATAAATTCTCTTTATCTCTCAATGAAAACACGTATATTTGAAGTTATTAAAAACAAATGGGGTTGTACCCATTACTAATAGTTCTTAAATATTTAAAATAAATTAAAAAAACAAGAGAAACTGTTTTTTATTAAAATTAGTTTAAGTGTCTTTATTCAAGTGAACCAAAAAAAATATTACATTTTTGGACTTTTTTTTATAAATTGCTCAAAAAAAGTTTTTTATTTAAGAAACCACTATTGCCATGATTTTTCTTTATATCTCAAGATGTCTAGCTTCGATTTCCATTTTAAAATTCTGCAATCGGTTACAAATTGCAAACGATAATGGCTGCTGAATATGGAATTTCTAGTGCCTTTAAATAAGTGAAAAGAAGTGTATGTTAGTCTAGACACAAACCAAATAGTTGATAATACTGCGTTGTAGAATAATAGTGTTGCAAAAGAGTTGTTTATTTTTTTTTAATTTAGCCCCCTTTCCGCAACGCCCCGAATTCGAACTTCGTTCCAAATTTCTCCGTAAAATATGTATATGGTCCTGTTAAAGAAAACGCCGAGTACCGACTTCATTGGAACCAAGAGTAATATAATTTATATTCTGACGTAAACATAGCTAGGCGAATCAAATTAGGCCAACTGCGTTGGCTAGGCCATGTTATCAGAAGACGAGCCAGCGCGAAGGTTTTCGATAACGTACCTGATGGAAGCACGAACAGAAGACGACCAAGACTCCGATGGAAAGGACAGGCCGAAGAATCCCCCCGTATCCTTGGTGTTACCAACTGGCGAGAAAGAGGGAAGGATAGAACCAGTTAGAGAAATACATATGTTAAAATTTGTTTAATTTATTTGTCTGTTTAATTAATATGTGTAAGACATCTGACCTAATGAGTTTGTAAAATAATCAATAAAAGTAAAATAAAGTAATTCAAACTAATGTCCTCTGATTCAAATTGAAACATCTAGAAAAGATATGAATTAAAGAAGTTTTTAAAATTTGTAACGTAATTCAAACTAATGTCCTCTGACTCAAATTGAAACATCTAGAAAAGATATGAATTAAAGAAGTTTTTAAAATTTAGGCAAAACTTTTAGATAAAAACCAAATGTAACGCCCCCGTCAAACGTGAAAACAAAAATATTAATTTTGTAGATAAACAAAAAATAAATTATACATTTATTACTATAAACACGAGCACTTACTATTAACATTTAAATCTATACAATTAATTTATTCCTGTTGCTATAATTGCACAAATAGCTACAATAACAATAACAACGACAATCATAATTGATGCTTTGAGACCTAAAACAACAGCAACAAATACAATACGTTGTATTTGTGATAATAAAACAATAAATGAATGAACGAGTGAGTGGCAGTGAAAGCAAAAGGCCTGGACGGTTCTGCTTTGGTCGTAGATAAATGACACTGATGGTCATCGTTATTGTTGCCATTAATGAAGGAAACATAACAGCCATAATCTCTGCTCGCAGAGGAATAATGATGATAATTAAACAACATTAGCAAATTGCAACAATTTAATGATGTTATCTACAGAATACCTGCTAAAAACGCCATCACAAATAGAATGACTGTTGGCATAAACACTTAATATGCCTGCACCCTCCCTCTTTTTCCGACACATTGCAGGGATACACAAATATGTAAAATATATAAAGGATAAGGTGCGGAGGGGGTGTTGATAGTAAATAATGAGCACAAACAATCTGTTAAAATTAAACAAGGCTCAAATGTAGACAGACCTATACCTACACTGCTCACTTCAATGTTTGATATTTGCGTGGAAAATTTATAGAAGAATTGCGAAGGTAGTTGCTTTTTAAAATATCTTTGAGAGTTGGACTAAAAGAATAATTAATGATTTTGCAATTATTTTTAATTGTTTAATAAGTTAAACTAAAGTAGAAAGTGTCATGAGGCAGGAAATAATGCTAATTCCAAATTTTCCCTGCTACAAACAAAATAAACTAATTTCATTTCAAATTAGCTAAACGCGCGAAACTATACAGTGTATCACAAAAATAAGTATACAGACTGTTTTAAAACAAAAAGTTGATATGTTATTTAGAACAGAACAAAATATTTGTATTCTTTAGAAACAAACGCAGTATTTATTATTAATTAAAAAAGTGGGCAGTTTTCGTGTATTTTTTTAATTCCACGCTGAAAAATATCGGTCCCAGCAACATATTGCAGGAACCATGTACATGTTTTTATTTTGTTTCTTTATTGTCAGCAGTTTTCAACAAATAAAGTCACGTTTGGGTCACAAATAGATATATTACAAACTATTAATCAACCTATATATACATCCACATTTGGTTCTCAAAAACATATATTAAAGCCCATTAATCATTGTGTCTCACACATGTTAAATTGAATAGCAAACACAAGCACTGGCGACATTTGGCGAATGATTCAGAAAGTATTACTCTCTTTATACGCTCACCCATAGGATGGTGGTATATGTCATTTAATACGGGTGGGTATAAGTCATTTAAAATGTAACGCATAGAAGGAGCCATATGCTACCCTCAGTGTCTTTGAACGAAATTCGTTTTCGAACTTCCCATACAAAAGCTTGGTGGTCGTCCGGGTTGTCAATGCGATAAGTCGCGTGAAACACCTCCGATCTTAATGAAATTAGGTTATAGACTTCATGTCCTCAAATGAGAGTCACCAAGTGAGACAAGCAGTGTGACCATTTTAGCATTGTTGCTGCTAAATTTAGCATTACTAATTTTGATTTAGCCGCAAATTTTCCATTTAGCATTTTGCATTTTTTTTTTGCATTGTTGAATTATTCATTTATCATTTTTTACCCTTTTTAAATCTAATAAATCTCAAATATTTTAATTTTATACTCGTTAGTAAAACCGTCTGCTAAAATTTTAGTCGATTAACAATGACTAACATTTTGAAATCGCCGCAATGACAGGATCATGCCATCAAGCAAAAGTTTTAAAAAATTTATATAGCGATAAGAATTTAATATATTTAAAGTTTTTGAAATCTTTGCTGTCTGATGTAAAAAGAGTAAATAAAATGTTCGAAAGTAATGATGTTGACCCTACCCTCTTGTTGTCAGAACTATACGATCTTTGAAAAGAACTCTGCTACCAAATAGTTTCAAAATCTGACAATTTTGATCCTATAAATTAATTTTTAGAAGACTTTTTTGTTCCAAAGCCGTATTTCAATTACAATTTTGAAAAATCAAAAAAATATGTAACTGATTCTGAAATTGTTGTGTTCCTTAATAATTTTAGTTTACTATTGAATAAAATATTTGTTGTTGTTTATTTAATCGAATTTTTTATTCGAATGAATTTGAAGCACAAAAGACGGATTATGAAAAATAAACACGTTACAAAGGATATAGAATTTAAAAATAAATTCTTATATTTTACCATTAATTTTTAGCATTAAAAGAAAAAATGTTGAATTTTTTAGCATTATTTTGGAACCGATTTAGCTGCAACAATTTTTTAGTTCTGGTCACACTGGAGACAAAGGTGATTTTGCCACGTTGGTGCCTCCCATACATAAATTGGGACAACCGGCTGGTTGTTCGGCAAGATAACTCCCGCAAAACCGAACCAATCTTTATGAAATTTGGCACTACACGAAATTTAGTCAAATTCCACTCTTCTATGGAAAATGAGTCGTTTTGCACGACCATTCTTGTACCTCCCATACAAAAGATTGGTGGTCGTCTGGGTTTTCAATGCGATAAGTCGCGTGGAACACCTCCGATCTTAAGTCACGATAACTCCCCATAATCGCTTAGGATCGTAATTAAGTTGGGTATTGAATAATATTTAGCGCAATGCCACTCTCCTATTGAATATTGACACATTTGCCAATATTCAATAGACATCGGTCGCAATGGATGGCTTCGGGTGAGGGTATGTTTAAGTCGGTTCACCCGACTGAAATTTCTGTACTGGTTTATTCTTTTTTACAACTGTACACACAAGCACATTTTTCTGTTTGTAAACGATGTGTTTTGTGTTGCATCATATAAGTACATGCTTATACATACATTAGGCTGTTCCAAAATTTTGCAAATTTTGGAAACGTCAATAAACACACTCGGATTTCGATTTTTGGGACTGCTCTGAGCGTAGAACCTATTTTTTCCAATTTTTTGAATTTAAAAAAAACTGTCGCCGGAGCCAATTTCATGTCTGTTTCGTGGAGTTTTGAATTTAGACTTTCACTTAAAAAATCATAACTTTTAAGAGGCTCAATATTTTTCAATTCCGTAAAAACACTTTTACTCAAAATTTAAGTTGAAATAATGTTTAAGTATGGCTTTGCCAAGGGATTAACAGAAATCGAGAAAATGGACCTCAAAGTCAAAAAAGTAAATAAAACATGCTGAAATTGTGACTTTCAAGAGCACAAGTTAGCACATACTGGCGCAAATGAACTAGTTGATATTTTTCCTGAATAGTACTATCCATTTTTAACATTTTTGACTTTTACACTACCCAAAAATTCGAAACTGTATAAAATTTCTAATTGGTATTTGCAACAACATATCGGAATATTAAAGTGTGAAAATTTTCCAAACTTTTTTTAATTTTCTGAGAAGTTTTCATATATATGGAGGATATTGGTTTTCTTCGATTTTAAGGACCTAGACCTGTTTCAATGTCCTTGAAACTTTTTATAAAATTTCTACTTGGTATTTGCAACAATAGGAATATTAAAGTGTGAAAATTTTCCAAACTTTTTTTAATTTTCTGAGAAGTTTCATATATATGGAGGATATTGGTTTTCTTCGATTTTAAGGACCTAGACCTGTTTCAATGTCCTTGAAACTTTTTATAAAATTTCTACTTGGTATTTGCAACAATATATAGGAATATTAAAGTGTGAAAATTTTCCAAACTTTTTTTAATTTTCTGAGAAGTTTCATATATATGGAGGATATTGGTTTTCTTCGATTTTAAAGACCTAGACCTGTTTCAATGTCCTTGACATTTTTTATGAAATTTCTGCTTCGAATTTTCAACAACATACGTGAATATTAAGTGTGAAAATTTTCCAATTTTTTTTTAATTTTCTGAGAAGATTTTTTATACATATTTCGCGGCAATTCGTTTTCATCGATTTGAAGGATCTTGAATTGTTTCTTGGAGTTTTTATTTCTAAATTTTCTAGTAATAGTAAAACCATATAAAGAAATTAAAAAAATTTTATCTTTTTTAACCTTTGCGAACTTTTTCTGAAACGTACATTAAAAATTTTAAATTTCATCCTAATTAAGGATCTCTTCACATAGCAATATCGTGAATTTTAGATTACACATAACATCCTGAAAAAGGTAACCAGAATTGACTTTAGAACTATTCCGATCGATTTGGGCTATTTTAACGTTGTACATAAAAGTGGGCCAGCCATGGTGGGCCAACTTCACTTCGGTTGTACATATTGTATATGTACACATAGTGTTTTCTTCATTCTTTCTGGCACGCGTCAGTTGATATTCGGTGTCGAGTCAAGCACGCGGCAAAATTTTAATATTAATTTATTTTTTAAATTTATTTTTCATTTTTGAATGGAATGTGTTATGTAATTTATTCTTAATTCTAATTTAAATAATAGAAATACATATGTATATATATATTATAAGTATAAAATCACCTGTGTCTTTTTATTACAAAATGTACATTACAACCCAATATACTTTCATTGCGACTTCACATTAAGTAGTAGAATAACCATATTACAACAGATATTACTTTTTTAAAATTGTGTGTCACCCTGTGTGCAGTCTGACTACAATGTCGATTACATTTTTAAAAATGTGTGTCGTTATGTGAGTAGTCTGCCTACAATGTCGATTACAATTTAGAAACGTATGCCTAGTTGTAATAAACCCCCGAAGAGTGTTCGCCAATCGTCCACTTCTTCGATTGCAAGTATTAAAGAATGTAAAGGTCGCATTCTAAAAACCGGCCATGCTTATGGCAAAGTAATCTGGTATGTAATCGATTCAATGCAGCATACTGCGTGCGAAGTGTTAAAGAGGTATTCAATTCGGTAATCTGGGTTTCACTCAGACTCTGTACAAGAGAAAGGAATAAGAGTGCAATAAGTTCTCTATACTATTCAATACTTTTTGTCGTTGCTCTGTTTATGACAAACCAAACGCAATTATTTCAGTGAGCTAAATATTACTTTCTATTTAGTTGTATGCCAGCATTCAAACAAGCAGGTCGTCTTCGCTCTGTTTATGACAAAACAAAAACAAATAATTCAGTGAGCTAAATATTTCAGTTATTTATTTTAACAATATAACATCTAATCTTAAAGCAGATGTAAGAAAACAGAAAATGCAATAGCAAAAGAGCCTTCAGCACAGAAACTATTCTTTCTTTTATTTTTCAATGTAACATTTACTAATGTGTTCATAGAAATAGAACAGGTATCATGTAACAAAAAGGTGTTAACACATCGGTCGTGAGTTCGCACACTGATTGATTTTTGAAATCATATCGCTCTATTATATCCTACTATCGGCTTCAGAGCTTAAAAATATTAACAGTTTTCAACAAATGTTGGCAAATAAATTTTTGTTTTTGTACGGCAAAAAGAACCAATACACATTAGGCCAACCAATTTGGTACAATTAGCTCCAGATTGTTCAAACTTGAGTGATCGATATTGAAGGTGTGATTGTAAGAGTGGTCGCTTTTAAAAATGGTCAATATCTATCTTCGTTTTGATAAAAATGTGCCTAACTAGCTTGATACTAGAAAGGGGGATCTAACAAAAGTTCGCTTAGTTGCTGTCATATTATATATTTTTAATAAATCAAAAATGACATACTGTTTGTTATCATCTTACGATATACCGCTCTAATTTTCAGAAAGTTCGGTCAAAATGGAGACAAGAAAACGTAAAATTAGGTAAGTAGTGTCAGTGGATATTCCTGCGGCAACGCAGCAAGAAATTCGGTTTTCTATTCTTTTTGGATTTCGGCGTAAGCTGAAGCCTGTGGAAATATTTCGTGAATGCCAAACAGCGTGTGGAGTGTATGCGCCATCCTTTCTTGACAAATTCAAAAACGGAAAGTTTTCCAAGCAAAAGCCAATACAGAAAAGACCACGATCTTCCGAAAGACCGGCCAAAAAATATAGCAATGCATTTTTCTTAACCAATGCTGATTCGGTTAAAGTGCAAGTATGTAAACAATTTTTTTTTGGATACTTTCAAAATATCAAATGGGCGACTAACTCGAGTTCTTCATTCGGAAACACCTGGAGTAGATCTTCGTGGAAAAATGCCTGGTAGTAGTCGCAAGACATGTGTGGAAAAGTTAGATCTGTGAAGGAACATATTGAGAGTTTTCCTACAAATGAAAGCCACTATACTAGAGCTCATCACACTGCCGGTCGAAAATATTTAAACCCAAATCTAGATGTTACACAAATGTATGCCCTCTACAAAGAAAAATGTGAAGAAAATACTGAAACTTGTTTTAATCTAGCGATGTATGGAAAAATTTTTAACACAGAATTTAATTTGCATTTTCGTCCTCCTCGTAAAGTCACTTGTCAAAAATGTGACCTCTTAAACGTACAAATACAATCAGCTACTACAGAAGAAGAAGGAGCAACTTTTTAGGAGACTCGTGACCTTCATTTACAAAAGGCTGAGTTAGCCAGAAATACACTAAAAGATGACCAGAAAACAGCTATGGAAGATCCCAATGATTTCCACGCATTTTCATTTGATTTACAAAAAGCCCTTCCGTATCCTAAACTTTCGGTTTCTGCCGCATACTAAAACGAAATATGTATGTCTATAATTTGGGATTTCACAATTTTCACAATAAAAATGTGACGATGTACGTTTGGGATGAAACAATAGCTTCCCGAGGTTAGCAGGAAGTGGCACCTTGTATAATACATCATATCAAAAATATGTCAACTCAGAAGCATTTGTTAGCCTACAGTGATGCATGTGGTGGCCAAAACAGAAACATCAAAGTTGCTTTAACGTGGATGAAAATTGTGCAGTCATCGAACATGGAAGTAATTGATCATAAATTTTTAGTATCTGGTCACTCATTCTTGCCAAACGATAGAGACTTTGGTGTGATTGAAATGAAAAGTAAGAAAACAGAATATTTATATATCCCAGAAAACTATTACACCCTAATAGAAAAATGTTGTAAAAGAAACCCTTTTAATGTTAAACGTATGAATCAGTCGGACTTTATTACAACTAAAGAATTTGAGAAACTAATTACACGAAGGAAAAAAAAATACCGAAGGTGAATCCGTCGTTTGGCTTCAAATTCAATGGATGAGATTTCTAAAGAAAGAGCCATATAAAATATTTTACAAAACGTCTCTTGATAAGAACGACAAGTTCCACGTCTTGGACATATCGCCAAAAAACGAAGACCGACACTTATATCTAATATTCAATTCCCTCTATTGTGCAACAGTAGGATACCAATATCTCAGGAAAAGTTTAAAGATATGTCTCATCTGTTAAAGTATATTCCTCCTATTTACCATGAGTACTACAAATCTCTACCTACTGAAAATGTGGCTGCCGAAACGTAACGTACGTAAGTACGTAATAATGATATGAAAAATCAAAAATTTTGAAATTGAAATTAAATGTTTATTTCCCTTGTTTTAGCTGTATAAACTATTTTCGAATTAAAATAAATAATTTTTCATCTTTATAATTAAACTTGTTTTCATTTCTTTGTTTTTGTCCAATTTGAACAGAATGAAAGCGGTCTAAGTCAATGCACCCTCTGAAAACACTACTTCCTTAAGACGTACCGAATATTTAGATTTTTTTTTTATAAAAGTTGGAGACAATGACAGAATATTATAAAAGAAACAATCTATACTTTAGTGGAAAAATTTTGTGCATTAGACTCAAACTCAAACCTTCAGATATCTCGAATCGAATAAAGTATGACTTAGACCATTGTCATTCTAACTGGCACAATTATTCTACTCGATTTGTTTCAATATTTTTTCCGTAACAAGCATATAAATCAAGAGCAGCATATAAACCCATATTGGAATGGTTAAGTGGTGCAATGGTTAGTGTGCGCGGCTCTAGTATATGAGAACGTGGGTCTGGATCCCTGCTCTGACCACCTAACATTTTTTTCGACGACGTTCACCTCGCTTAGTGACGGCGACACTATTGAGCCATCAAAATATTCTCAAAATATCGTACAGAACCGGTGCGAAACTGTAGATCACAATCAGTGAGTTTAAAATTACAAAGCGCAAAGCTCATTGATTGCGAGAAGCTCTGCCCTATCTCTTCATGGGATGTAACGCGAAACTATGTTTTTGTTTTATTGGAAAACATATCCAGTTTCTCAAAAACATCCTGGAGTCACGGCCTTCAAACACCAGTTAGGTCGCAAAATATTACTTATCATTGATTTCGTATTTTCCCCGTGGTTGTCCAATTCTTTTCCATCGTATAAGTGATATTACTTGACTTTTTTGTCCGACGGGAGACGCTACAATTCGCATATTGAAAATATTGAGCTAAAATATTTTTAACAATAGTTTATTAAAATTAGAAGTTCACTTGGAATTTAGGGCATTACTGTGTCTTAATAAACATTTGGTAGTAATGATACAACAATTTCCCATAGTGATGAAAAATTCAAATATTAATTTAATTCATTTTTTCGTTACAATCGTCAGATAGGACATATTGCTCCTGTTGCCCCTAAAGTATTATTAATAAAATTGCATTTTCAATCTAGAAACACGAGTACATACGGAAAATTTTATGACACTCATTGCCACAATATGTTGCATAAAGTGTCAGATTAATCTAAATGAAACACTAAAATGTCGCATGAAAACTTTATCATTCGTCTCTCTCTCTCTCTTTTCTTTGCAGAGCAAACCTTCAGGACATTAAAGAAACGTAAATTGCAGATTCCTTTTAAACAATAAACGAACGAAAAATGTTAAGCCAAACCTTCGTCAACAACATTGTTTGAGACGACAAGAGAAAGGAAACGCTGGTGGTGCCAAAAAAAAAAACCCCGTCATCCGTGGTTGTGCATCTTCGACTTGATTATAGTGCGCAGTTGTGCTCCGTTTCACAACAATAGTACGTAGCAGAGCGGCTGCATCAACGCTGTCCATATTAACATCGTGCCCCAGCAGCAACATCATCATCGTCTTCGTCATTGCCACAAATGTGAATGACAAGAAAAATTTTCTAAATAAATTTTAAGAAGTATAATCTGACACGTCAAGAAAAGATTTTACACGACATTAATTTATTGCAAGGAATAAACGAAGAATCCCAGCAAGACCGAAGTGAGGCTGGAGGAAGCCAAAGTAATATAGAAACGGAAATAGGACTGAGATTTCGTATTCATCTTCACATCATCTGTGGTAGCATCATCACCAGCAACAGCATCACTTGAATTTAAGGACAACAAGAAATCACAAATTGCTGAAATAATTGTTGGCCATAGTTCTTGGATATATAGAGGCGAACTAAAGTTGACGAATCCATCACAATGCGCGGTCGTCATTTGCGTAGGCGTTTCAGTTTACAGCCATCCTTTATGAAGGATGACAATGCCGAGGATAAGCACAAACGTGACAAGTAAGCAATGCTAGTTATGTTTTATAGATGTGCGCGTTGCTAAGTATTCGTAATTCTTTTTATTATTGTGTTAAAAGTTTTATTGCTACATTTCAATTTTATGACTTTCATATCCTGTCTTAACAACCCACCCTCCCATCTGTTGCCTTACACCCTGCATTTGATTTCCTTTGTCAACAGTGGGGGCGGTGGGGGATTTAGAGAGATCCCTCATTCATTGTTCCATTGTAGTAATTATTGCTAAAGTTTCATTATTTGTTTCTCAAGATAATTAAATACAACTAAAGTATCTCGGGTTCTTCATTCTTATTCGTATTTAGGGATTTCATACCCATTTCATTTTCTGGTCCTTCGCTCATCTGTATCCTCATCCCACGTTTGCCACCAGAGACTCCAGAATGTTATACTTAACGCTACAATTTGAAATAATTATTTCTGTGTTAATTGTGTGTGAAGAATGCAAGAAAGGAATCAAGGATTTTTTTTGCTTCACGTTCCTTAGAGATGAGCAAACAATAAACCGAAACATCAGGCTCATAATTTATGGTTGAAAGCAAATCTCAAAGAGTAAACAACATTGTCATCCAACTCCCGCATAGGAAAGAATGTGATAACTTTGTTCTAAGGGTGTTTATTTTAAATTTTTGGTATGATTTGGTCTCGGGTATCTGCTAAACATTTATCAAACAAAGTTTGTGGATCTCTGGTGTTAGGTTACATTGTAGTTAGTGTTATATATAAAAGAAACAAAAAAATCGAAATGGTATACATTCCTTAAGTTTAACAGAGGCAATAGAAAAGAATCAATAAGATTAAACCGAATCATACGATACCAAACCATTCCTCTGATTGTAAATTGTTATCAAAATCTTCAACTCCAAAAGAACTAATGACACCATAATCACACATTTATTAAATCCATTTCATTCATAAGTAATTTCATGTGAATAGTGTATTCAAAACCGAAACCGGTTAACTGTACGTCGGTTTTTTCAAAATAGCTATCTTCGAAGAACCGATTTCACCGGTTATTTCAAGTCAATTAACTGGCTTTTTCGGTTTTCACACAATTGATATAAAAACACAGAACTACAAACTGAAACCGTTTTTCATAGCACACTATGGTTACTGACTCCATCAGATAGACACAAAAGAACTATTTCGCCGATAGTTTTCTGAAATAAGTTGTCCCAGGCAATATAAGTCATATCTGCCAATTCCAATTTAGATGCCGGTTCCGGAACTAATGACAAAACAGGTAGTATATTAACAGAAATTCATAAAACAATAAACATTATTCACAATCCAAATAGAAGTGTAAATCGTCCAGAGGAATATTTACTCAACGATGATTTTGCCTAATTGGGGAAGTCAACTAAAGGGTTTTCCAACAAGAGGTGTTATTTTGAATCACCCTGTATTTCGGTAGCTGTTACTTTTGAAGCTTTTATTCTTTGACATGTGACAAGTAGAAACTACGCCATTACTAAAAATGAAACGATACACGCTTCAACAACCCATTGAAATTATTAAAATTCACTACAAAAATGGTGAAAATCTTGCAGTCACAGTTCGCAAAACTAAAGCATTTTTGGGTCGTCGTGAAGCACCTTGTCGGACCGCAATACAGAAATTGGTGGAAAAATTCGAGCTGTTGGGACAAGTTAGTGATGCGAAGAATAAAACCCGTGCACGTCGCTCAAGAACAACTGAGAATATTGCTGCTGTAGCCCAAAGTGTTGAAGAAAACGCAAGCGAGATGATTAATGATTATGATTTAATGATCTTTTAATTAATTAATGATTAACGATTTTTTATGGTGGGAGTTGGATGGTATTAATATGGACAACGTTTACTTTCAACAAGACTCTGCTAAGTACCAGACAAGCAACGAATCTATTGCTCTTTTACGGGAAAAGTTTCCGGACCGTGTTATCTCTCGAAGAGGAGATCACAATAGGCCACCGAGATCTTGAGATTTAACACCTTGCGACTTCTTCCTTTTGGACCACGTGAAAGATATGGTCAACGCCAACAGCCCAGCTTCGATTCAAGACCTCAAAGATAGAATTCATGAGGCTATCGAGGACATACGGCAGCCACTTTGCGATTTGGTTATGGAAAATTTCATGAAAATGATATGATCCTGTAAGCGTGGTCGTGGTGGCCATTTGGCTGATGTTGTTTTTCATTATTAACCGCATACCTTAATCTTTATTATAAAATAAGCATCCGATCATTTATCTGAAAAAAATTGAGTTTTTCTTTGAATACCAAAATAACACCTCTCATTGGAAACCCCTTTATTAGGCCATGTAAAATTTGGAATTTTAACCCCCGTTATTTCGAAGTAATGGTTTACTATGGGTACATTTACTAAATGGGTCACTTTACCGTTGAAGAAAATTTGGGAAATATTAAAAACTTTCATCCAAAGTTCTGGGCTTTCAACTAAAACTGTAAGAAATCTGCGAAATAAATTCGAAAGAAATAAAGGATCTAAGACAACTAAAATTGAAATAGAGTTCCATCAACGCATTCTGTGGATCAATTTGTGAAGCGAGTTTGTCATTCCGGGTCCTTATTGAACAAACGAACTCATCTACATGCTCGTCCATTGGAAAATATAGCCGCCGTAGCTGAAAGCGAGATCGAACAGCCATCAACATAAACTCGTCATTGTTCGCAACAAATGAACATTTTTCCCACTTCTTTGCATATAATTTTGAATAAAGGCCTCGGTACGAAGGCTTCTAAAGTCCAAGAACCGAAACCTCGTGACGATCCGATGCGTTTTCGCTTCTCTGAATGGGCTGAAGATCGCTTGTCCGAAAATGAGAATTTTTTACCGAAAAATCATATTTTCCGATGAAGCTCATTTTCACCTCGGGGGCTACGTTAACAAAAAAACTTGTCTAGTTTGGGGCTCGGAAAATCTACACGTCGTGGAGGAGAAGCCGATGCATCCACAACGAGTGACTGTTTGGTGAGGTTTTTCTCATGGCGGCATCATAGACCCATTTTTTCTTCGAAAATGAGCAAGGAGCCGCTGTTGCCGTTAATGGCAAGCGTTACCGTGCCATGCCCAGCGGGTTTTCGTTCCAAAAGTTGAAGACAATGACATGGGCGAAGTATAGATTCAACAGGACGGGCAGGATGTAAATACACAGCCAACGGTATAATCGATCTTTTTGTGGACTGTTTTCGAAAACCGCATAATCAGCCTAAACTCGGAGTCCAATGGCCGCCTCGCAACTGCGATTTGAACCTATTAGACTATTATCTCTGGAGCGCCGTGAGGGATACGTGTAATGCAAACAATCCCGGGTCCATTGAGGCCTTGCAATACGAAATAGACACCAAAACAATCGACAATCGACAAATGTAAAAATTGAGTTGGTCGAATGAGGTATTGTGTCTATATTAGTATTTTTTTAAAGCGAAATTAAATGCCAAATTTTACATTGCCCACACTTTAGTTTTCCATTACAACCCATGAAGGCATAGGCTTAAACACTCTGGTTGGGACCTGCAGTTTTAAACCAGTTCCGAGCGTTTCATGACTATGTTCTCGGTAATCGATCCCAAAATTAAAAAAAGACTGCCTGAAAAATAAACGATGTTTCTAAAAGGCATAGTTAACCATTTTGTCATAAAAACCGAAACCAGTTATTTACCGGTTTCTATACCTCGGTTTCGCCAAAATCGGAATAAGCGAAGAAATCGAAAACCGAAATTTTTGAAATATACAACAATATATATGAAGCTTTTTCATGTGAAATAGGAACCCAAATAGGCCGGGTGTGGTATGAAAGATATTAATTGTATTATCTGGCACACATTCGTTATACTCATACGTATAAGTATCAATGTTATTCATGTTAAATCGAAATTGAAATTAACCCCGGTGCCGTATGAATGATATTGATTGAATTATTTGGCAGACACATTCGTCACACGCATACGTACGACTTAGAACAAAATTCCTTTCACGCTAACATGATGTTATCCTTGGTGGAAGTACAGACAGAATAAATTTTGCATTTATTCAACCGACATTACCGGAAGTTATAGCACATGGACTCACTCATCTCATGCAAAACTTCACATACTAACGGTCTTCTGAAAATTAAAAAAAAATGTACATCTGAAGAAGTATGACAAAGTCCCAACTAAAGGGTGTCTCAGTAAGAATGCACTTTTTCATTATAAAATTAAAACACGTATTTTTTGAGATAGATATGATTTTTTTTATTGGCTCGTAAAGAAGACATGTTCCGATTAAGTACGGAAAAAACTATCAGTCAAATGGCCCTCACGGCTCTGATGACAGGCCATTACTCTTTCATGAAATTTTCCATGACTTTTTCACAGAGATGTGGCTGTATCTCACCGAAATTTGCGAGCGGTCTCAGGATAAATTCCAACATTTTTGTAATAAGTTTTCACAATTATAACGCATTATTCTTTCGTAAATCGCTTCATTTTTAATAATCGGAATAAATCGGAACATATGTGACAACTGCCAAATTTCAGAGTTGCCAAAAACAAAATACTAAATACTAAATTTAAATGGTGCAATCTTACTGAAACACCTTTTATTTGTTATATAATATAACTTCCAAATGTCTCTATAATATATGAGCACACAGTCTTCAAGGATAATTAGTTCTGCTGATACAGGGTACCATATACATTGATGTTAAACCGGAATTGAGCTTCGATCCTGTGTCGTATGAATGATATTGATTGTATTATTTAGTCTTAAACAACCCGGAATCACGAGGCAAGAAAATTCATTGACAATGTGTTTTGTAGTGAATGTAAGAATAGAGTCATGCTTCATGCATCAAAATAAAACGTTATGAATGCTCCAGTGTTTTCCAGACTTGCCGGACACGCCATTGTACGCCTACGGTATTGTGTATTTTTCGTGGTCGTATCACAAAATTGTGCTAACAGTTCCACTGTGAGTACCACTATATAACTCGAAGGTTACTTACTTACTTAGGTGGCCTCAAACAACCCAGAGGGGTCAAGGGTCTTACGAAATGAGGGTAACATGCTTCTCCAACCGGCTCGATCTTCAGCTTTCTCCTCCAGTTGGCAACACCAAGCTGTCGCAGGCAATATTCCACCTGATCTTTCCAGTGAAGTCGTGGTCGTCCCATTTTTCTATGTCATTCGAGTACGACTTCGAAAGCCTTTCGCACTGGTTCATTCTGATTCATTCTACAGACATGACCTAGCCAGCGAAACCGCGCTCTTTTGATACTTGTAACTTCATCGATGACGGGATACAGATTATGCAGCTCGTAATTCATCCGTCGTCGATACTCGCCATTTTCTATTATAGGACCACAAATTTCTCGGAACTTTTCTCTCTCGAAGACTCCCAGCGTTGTTTCGTCAGCCTGCAATATGTCCCAAGATTCTGCACCATAAAGTAAGACAAGTTGTATGAGAGCCTGATATAGTTGGATCTTCGTTCCTCGAAAGAAGGTCTTATATGTTTAATGCTTGCATAACCCGAACTACCACCTGATTGCAACCACAATTCTCTCTTTGAGTTGAAGGTTATTGCTTCTGTTCACGGCAGATCCAAGGTAAATAAATTCATCCACTACTTCGAAATCATGACGGTTATCAATCGGTTATCAATAATGGTCTCAACCAATACTTGGTTATTTGCTGGCATTGACAATATTTCTCAAGAGGTTGTGAAATATACACTGAAAGCACATTAAAAATGTGCTTGAGGAAGATCTTTACTTTGAAAAGATTTACTTATTTCTTCTCGTCGATACCATTAATTTTGTCTTATCTTCGATTTCTGCCCAACACGTTTTTGCTGATTCCTTCTCAATACTCCAGAATACTGCAGTAACTTCTGGTAGATTTCGCCCAATGATGTCTAAATCATCAGCATCCGCGAGCATGAGCTGGAGCTTTTCTCACGATGATCTCAATTAATATGTTGAACAGATATCGCCCAACCTGAGGCCTCGCCGCATACTAAGTGGTTCGGTGAGATCTTTCCCAGTCTTTACTGAGAATTTCGTGTCGGTCACTGTCAGTCTACAAAGCTGTGTCAGCTTAGCAGGAATACCAATCTCCGACATAGCTTGGTACAGTTCCCCCCGTATCGGGTTATGGAAGGCAGCCTTATAATCTACAAAGGGGTGGTAGGTCGATTTGTTTTTCGTGGGTTTCTACAGACATTGTCGTAATGTGAATATATGGTCTATAGTTGGCTTTCCAGGCCTAAGTGTGCGAGCACAATCGGAGCGATAACGTAAGGGTTTATTATGAAATAAAACCAAGAGCTGTCGTTTGACGTTCTGGCGTAGACGACAAAGATAACTATTTTTATTTCCCCGCCATCAAGAAGGCAGATTGTTGCCAGCTTAATACAACAATGATCTAATAAATAATTATCCAAGCTCGAGGTCTTTGTTTATTTATTTGTTTTCAATTTTTCGCCATCCGTCGGATAGCACCTTCAGGAATCTATAAAATAACAATCATAATAATGCGTTTTTCAATAAGAGCGCTACAAAAGTTTTTTTAAATAAAACAAAACCGGTTTTAGATACCAATGAAATTCTTTATTCCTGTGAAAGTACGTTCGATGCCATTATGTATGGAACTCGATTTGTTTTGCATGGCCACCACGGGCACGCTTGCAGAAGTCCAGACGCTGAACCCAATTCTCGACGGTTTTCAAGCATTAATCGGCCGATACTGCTGCAATTTCACGTTCGATATTCGTACGAAGTTCATTAATCGTTGCTGGCTTGTTGGCATAGACCATAGACTTGACGTAGCCCCACAGGAAATAATCTAACGGCGTCAAATCGCACGACCGAGGCGGCCAATCGACTGGGCCATTTCGTGAGATAACACGTTCACCAAACTTGGTTTTTTAATAAATTTATTGTGGAATTCGCTGTGTGGCTTGTGGCGCTGTCCTGTTGGAACCACATGTCCTCCAAGGCCATATTATCCAATTGGGGTCAAAAATATTCGGTTATCATTGAACGGTAGCGATTCGCATTCACAGCAATGTGCCGGTCTTGATCAACCCGCACCAAACCGAAATTTTTTCAGGGTGCAATGATGACTCATGGATTACGTGTGGATTGCTGTCTGACCAATAACGCATATTTTGCTTATCGACGAAGCCATTCAGCCAGAATTGAGCCTCATTTCTGAAGATGATTTTCCGATGAAAATCCGAATCATTTTCAAGTTGTTGCTCAGCCCAATTCACGAACATACGACGCTTACGGTGGTTCTTGCATCAATTTGATCTTGTAAGGATGTAGGCCAAGATCTTTTCGCAAAATTCGCCACAACGACGTCACAGAGATGCTAAACGCTTGAGAACGACGTGTGAGAGACACATTTGGGCTTTCTTGAACTGAAGCCTCAGCGGCAGCAATATTCTCGACACTACGTGCACTTCTTTGTCTCACTGGCACGGGAACATTTTGTACTGTGCCTGTGGATTCAAATTTTTCCACTAGACGCTCAATTGTTGATCTCGTAGGACGATTATGACGACCATAAATTGGACGTAGCGCTCTGAAAGTTGAGGCCACTGACTCCAAATTTCGGTAGTAAATTTTAATAATTTCGACTCGTTGTTGGCTCGTATATCTTTCCATGATGAAATGGCAAACCTTACTGAAGAGAACTGTCAGAAGAGCGGGAAAAAATATGGCGTCGTTTGCTGTGCCTATCGATTTACTTTTGTAGCGTCTCTGTTGAAAAACCCTTACAATAGAAAAATAAAATAATACAAAAATAACATAACACCCTAACACAAAAAACCAAACAACAAACAGTTACATATGAGTAATAATAGTCTAACGTCAAGACAGTAACATTCAATATTGTACTAACAAAATATTCTCTGCTTTGCCGGTACATTGTTAATGTGGCGCATATCCAAGAATAGATGTCGATTGTAGTTCTCTTATCCACTTATCATTCTCGTGTCTTCAATTGTATTAGTGTATTTAATGTTCTTGGAGCTATCTTAAACTTTTCGGAGTTATATATTCCGAAACTTAGCATTCGCTCAGGTACACCCGGAATATACGTCATAGATTTAAAGATTCTTGGAGGTATTTCGTTCCGGGTTGTGGCATATTTCTCTTTAAGATACGATTTATCACGTTCTCCGGAAAGGAATTTTTCGCTAGTATCTTCTGAATTCTCAATATGTTCCTCTGGTGACAAATCTCGTCACTAATATTCAAAACTCTACTACATAGATTATTAGCCGTGTTCATTATCATGTTCCTTGGTTGACACGAATAATAATTGAGAATTCTCCCAGAAGCTGTTGCTTTTTGGTACCAGTCAAATTTTATGGTACTGTTCTCTCATATCAGCATCGTATCGAGATAAGGTATATTTCGGTCGCATTCAACCTCGACAATGAAACGAATTTGGTAGTGAAATTTGTTTAACTCTTCCAATGTCTCTCGTATAGCACTTTCCTTAACTATTCCAAACAGATCGTCAACATATTTTGTCAAAAGTCTTGGTTTGCAACTCAAATTGTCCTGACATTTCCTTAACAGTTCTTCCATAACTATGTCTGCGACGATCGAAAATGCGGGAGATCCCATCGGAAATCCTTGCTGTGAGTATATTTTGTTCTTGTATTTAAAATATCTGTTGTCCTTTATGCAAAACTTTAAAATCTTAAAAAATAGTTCCTTGGGAATTTTCATGTGATTCCCAATCTCATCCCACATATCATCCCTATTAACATCAATTGCATAGTCAGCCAGAATAATGGGAAATAATGACACCACATCGAAAGAACCCAACTTCTCATCATCATATATTGGACACTTGTTCAGCCTCTCCTTGAATTGTATCGCGTCTTTAGCATTAAACTCCGACTCAGTCGTAAGGTTTTCAAGAATATCCGTCACAAACTTGCACAAATTAACAGATGGAGATTTCACAGACGAATTTTCACTTATGAATTTTAGGCAACCCAGAAATTCTTGGAGCCAAAGCCGCGTCAGATTTCAGTTTCCCTCTTTCTAACACAGATATATTATCGATCCTGTGGAGTTCGTCTACTAATTCATTGTACTTCCCTTGACGTGAAGACGTAGGATCTCTGCCCAATCGCCTATATTTCATCATATCACCCAAAATGTTGTGCATACGAGTTTCATAGTCGGTTTTATACATGGTAACTGTGGCGTTTCCCTTGTCAGCATTTAAAATGAATATTCTTCGTATTCTTCCTAAGAAAATTGTTCGTCCGTTCCACTGTGTTCACCGTAAACCGATCTCTCATATTCAGGCTCTGCTTGTTTACATAATTCTCCAAAATTGATGTAAATTTGGCTCTAGCTAATTCTTGTTTGTCCATCGTCTGAATGCAATCCTCACCGTTAGCTATATATTTAAATAATTGGAATTGTTGCCTTGTCGTGGGTATTGCGTGCTTTTGGCCCAAAGAGAGAAGTCATGTCGATCTTATTCATGTCGATCTTTTATTCGCAAACCAATTGTAGTTTTTCACTATATTCAAATCCTTCCTTTGCACTTCTTGTAAATATTCAAACTTCCCGCCATGTCCGTCCTTGATCTCAGATATTTTCTTCCTTGAAAGTGTTTCCTCGCAGTTCCAAAAAAGTTGTTGTTAATGTAATGTCAAATGATTGTTTATAATGATTCTAATTTCATCTGAAGAAAAGAAATACAAAAATTACTATTTTTCTGACAATTAAAATTAAATTATTTCAAGTTCCTGAAAGAAATGTGAACAGGAATTTTTAATTTGTATTTTATAGGGTAAAAAAGAACAGTCGATGCAGTTCTTGTCCTTCCGGTCTGTAGAAAATAATAACCCAGCGGCGGAATTCAAGACCTGGAAGGCCTGAAATTATGACCAAACAGGCCTTCTTTAAAATACGGAAGACCTTCCTACACATTATCTCCTCCTTTGTTTTTAACCTCTTCCTTTCTTTTTAACATTGCGTAAGATTGGGAGACAAGGCCTTCCTTTCCCATTACCTAAAGAAGGCCTTAGAAGGAATGCAAAAAGGAAGGCCTTAGAAGGGATTTACTTTAATTTATTTTTGTTAAACAAAAATAAAATTAAAATAATTTATTTTATCACAAAATCATTATCCACTTTCACATATTTATTTATAAGTATGTACATATGTATCTATCTTAGAAAGTTGTACCACGCCCAACTTCAAATTGAAAATTTTAAAAATACCCTGAAAAATATTAAATAAAAAATATAATTTTAAAATTTGTATCAAATTAACCAATTAAATTACGGTTAAAAAGAATCGGAAAAGAAATTTCTCAAAATTGTAAAAATCTTCTTGGTTATATCTGATAAAAAAAATTCATGCATTCGGCAGGCCTTATTTTAGGAAGGCATTACAAAAGAACCATTCCGCATGCCTTATTTGTGGAAGGCCTTGCGACTTCCGCCGCACACTGGGACAAATGGAGGATTTAGTGCGACAAAATTATTTACTTCATATGGATTCAATAAATTTTAATAAAACTAGGTACCTCTGGATTTTAAGGGTCGCTGATTACGAATCTGGTGTCAGGTTTAAAAAATTCAAATTGGCGGATCCAATATGGCGGACAATTTTTTAAAAAATTTAAAGAATTCGCTTAAAATTTATTACTCGGGATTTTTGGGGTCACTGATAACGATTTAAAAATTCAAAATGGCGGATCCAATATGGCGTACAATTTTCTCAAAATTGATCCATTTCGCTTATAACTTATTACACGGGAATTTTGATGGCAGTTTTTAAAAATTCAAATTTCTAATAATTTGGCCTAATTAAAAACTTAAAACGTGAATACTTATAGAAAGCGGAATTACAAATTATAATTTTTAAATGTTTTTATTTAAATGTTATCAACTGGTGATGATTCTACTTCAAACATTAAGAATTAAAATTAATTGTTTCACATATTTTATAATTGTCAAAATGACTAACGGAGACAAAAAATTAATTTTTATTTTATTCTATATTAACATGTTCATAGTCTTCGACGCCATCAAACTCCTGTTCATCTTCGTTGCCACAGAAAGTGGGCAGCCTTAGCATATTTAATACAGTATCATTACATTTTTCTTTATTTTTTTTAGTTTTTTTTCGGTTATCGGTCACAACAGGGTCCGAAGAAACCGGCAACCAGTTAAAAATGTCACTGTTGGTATTGACTCTTGAAGTTTTCCTGGAGTGATATTGTCTTAAATTTGTATACTCCTTGTGACTTGCCTCAATTACATCTTCTCAAAGTTGGTCTACTGGTAATGGTAATGATTTTATAATATCAGCTCCATGGATTAACATTTTATGAACACTTGCACTCATTATATACCAGCCATAAAGTATGATGGCCATTTCTGCTGTTTGAAAGCAATAGTTTTTAAATAGTTCTTCCTTGATGTAATGCCCACAAGAAATTATTGACAGTATATTTGCAAATCTTTCTATTAAGTGTTTATCAATTCCAGTTATTTCTGAAACGAGCGAAGGATTCTTAAAAACATTTCGTGCAGTATTACCATCATTGCTATTGCCTCCACCTTGCTTCGGCTGGTCAACAACAAGGCCCATTTGTTCATAAAACTTAGTTGCTATTTCACCCTTTTTTTCTTTTACCTCCTCTTTTGCACTGTCACCTCTTGCTTGCCATTTCTGTAGTTCCAATTTGTATGCTATATGCAGTAAATACTCATAACATCTAATATATGCATGTAGCACCGGAATCCCATACTTAAAGGTGTCTTCATTACGGACTCTATTCTTTAATTTTTCTAAATCGTTTAAAATTTTGGGAGTAGCTTTTCAAACATTACACTCTTGTGAACTTGCAATATTAAACAATATGTTGACAGTCTTTCCATCCAGCATTGTACATATAGGGATATGTTTAAATTTTATTTCTTTACCGTCAAGTACGATTAATGTGGGCTCCAATTGCAATATTTGATTTTGAATTTCGCTATACTCTTCTTTCACATGTTGGACGTTTTCCTTTTTTATCTTGAATGAAATTAGTGGACAATACTTGGTCGATGATGGTGACATGTTCTTCCAAAATATTTTGTCATTATTGCTATTAGATTCACACATTTGTAGTGGCATAATCGTACATAAAATTATATTAGAGTCCGCATATACTGAATTATTCGCAAAATTTTAATTATATATACTGTGTCCACCGCTGCCATCCAAGCCCCATTTATAATAAACATCAATTGTATCACAGTCAGTGAAAATATACTGTAGTATCACATCAGACTGAATTTGAGCCAGACGTTGCGTAGTATGTGCAAGAAGATCTTGAAGCGGTACCACAGCCTCATTTTCGTTTATCTCAATATTTGCCGGATAACACTTTGTTTTGGCCTCTCCTAACACATGATATGAGGGATAAATATTAGCTCCTCTTTCTTTTGCTCCAAGTCGCATCGTTATATGAATGTGTCAGTTGCCAAATCGATTAACTCCATCAAAAAATACCTGTAGAAACTTAAATATTCGCTGGGTTTTCAAATTCCATGTTCATTATAAATGCAAACTGACATTATATATTACTTCACTACAGCTGTATCTATTATATGTGACCTGGTCTACGGAAAGGGGGCTTAGGTGTCAAAAAAAACAATTTTCACTTTTTGGTTGATTCGGATGGAAGATGAGATGCTTTTTCACGCGGTGAAAAGCAGAAAATCCTAACATGCTTAGAAGTGTACTAAAAATGTAGAGAAAGAAGAGTAAAAATACGACAAAATATAATTTATTGGTAATGAACAAAATACATTGAATTATAAGCTATAAAGACATGATTATACAGTAGAAAACGTATTATGGGCCAAAAATAATAATGCTGAGTAGTTTATGTATTTTTCTTTGTTGTCGTTTTCCTTGAGATCTTTTTACGTGTTGATCCTGAGGAAGATGGACCTGGTTCCTCGTCTGGTTTGAGAACATCGTCACTGGTTTTTGCCTTCCGTTTCTTCGATGGCAAATCTTTCGGCAATGGATCCACAATATCTACTTTAGATATATCCGAAACTAAGCTGCGAAGATTATGATAGATGTACCACTGACGTTCCAAAGATAAACCGGCTGGTTGTATAACTTTCGGCATTTCAGGATCGATAGGTTTTAACAGAGGCTTAAAGGACTGCACTTCTTCACTGTCTGCGAATTTCTTTGTTTTTACACAATCTGTAGAGATTATGAAATGATGGAATTGCGTTATTCCAACAAGTGACTTGTACAGTGGTTTAAAATAGCTGTCCCATTCATACCAGACGACTTTTTCAGCCGATACAGCTTTATTATAACCCACAGGTGATGATGCCTCGACATACTGCAGTAAATCTGCATACGTGTCGATGTTACTGACGGCATACTTACTTTTGAAAATACCGAAGTAACGATCAGGCGCGAACTTAGTGTGCCCGGTAAGTAGAAAATTGAATAAAATAGTTTTGTTAAGACCCCGAGCCAAACACCATTGCAGATATGATAGTACAGTGTTATTCTTATTCTGCCCAACACAATTGTCACAGAAAAGAACGAGTGTTTCAATGTCTTTATAGTAGGTTTGCAAGGGATAATGCAGGATGCTCACAACACAGTTAGGTCCTTTACCAACGTCATCTTTTTCGTCTATCATGTAATTGTACTGTAAAAAAACAATATAAGTAAGATCCTGTAAAGGCGAGCAATTTGAGTTCCTATGATTCAGTTTGAAATTCTAACCTGAACTTTTTGTTTTTCGTCTGTAATTACGAAGACTCCGCACTTCTTGGTTGCTTTGAAGTATGCTGTACCAGGTTGTTGTGGACTGACAGGGTAGTGAACGGTTTGGGCAAAATCAAATGATAGAACGACTGCTGTAGGGTCAGTATTTCTACACCAACTTTAATAATATTCTTGTTGATTTCGGGCTCGGTGGAGGTGATCAAGAAATTGATTAAGCTTCTGTTCGCGTTCAATGTCAGTAACACCTTTGCCTTGCGCAATCGATATTGTGTTTCCTATTAAAAGAAAAAATACTGAATTTAATCTCAACGTTTGATACAACTATAAAATGAGAAAATAATGAGCTACTTACCACGGCAGACATCGCAGGGATCATCCGCTGGTTTCATAACTGTAACATGGGGTATGTATTTGGACCATATCCGTCGAAAACTGCAATTACTCATCTTCAATTCATCATCACTGAGTGAAGAAATGTATTTTCGATAAATTGAGGACTTCGTCTCGCTGGATGGCAGTTTCATTATCCGAAAATCCTTAAATTTTGGGAGTCGTCCGGGCAGTGGAAGAGCCATTAAATCGGCTATAGACTCGATGAATTTAACAGCTTTTTCGATGTCAGCCGGTTTAAATGACTTTGGATGTGTACTCGGTTTATTTGCCAGTCCGTGTTGGCGCACTGTTACACCCTGTGCGTGAAAATGACGTACTAAATTTTCGTAACGCTTCGTCGTACAGGCATGTACAAAAAGGAAAAACAAACGACAAACAGGTACTCTGTAGAAGGTAAATTGAATTCTATGCCTCATAACTTCTGTATCCTGTCTCTGTCCATATTTCTTCCGCCCAGCAAGCTTTGCGTATACACTTTCTAGCTTTTCGTTACTCATAATTCCAGCTTCGATGTGACTTAGTATCACTAAATCAAGTTAATTTTTCGACATCTCTAAACAATTGTTTCGCGTACTCTCGATCATTTCCCGTGGTATCAGTGTATGGCATTCATTATTACAACAATCTTTTGACAGAAATTTTGTTACCAGCTCCTCCTCCTTTACATCAACAACATACAGGTCCATGTTAACAAAAGTTTGTTCGGAATCATCTTCTGCCTGAGATACACATACTTCGTCTTCATCATCATCGCTCTCTTCATAGTTTTCATCATCGTTTTCATCATCCTTTTCATGGGAATATTGTCCGTATACGGCACTGAACTCCTCATCAACACTCATGTTTCAATTCATGCGAAATGCGAAGACGATAATCAACAGAAAGAGTAAACGTCACCTCATCAGTGTTACTTTTTTAAATGTTCCACACTAGCAACTTACACGATGAACTATAATAATATTCCGACCAACAACAACACTTACTGGACCAACAACAACACTTACTGGACGTCCGGCGCGGAGAACAATTAAAGAGACAATGAGAAACTGACGAAACGAGTTGCTTACTTTTAACAGCTTTTTCACAGAAAACTAGTTTTCGCACGTAAGCTCCCTTTTCGTAGACCAGGTCACATATAGTTAAATTCAAAATGAACTGGGTACATTAGTTTAACCCACAGACACTAACATACCAAAATTTTGGGAAAGTGGAGTTAATCGATTTGGCAACTGACACATTCATATAATCCTCTTTTGTCAATCCAAGGTCCACTATAAGAGCTAAAGCTTCTTCAGAATTGTAAGGTGTTAGAGAAGCAGAAGATGAAGTATCACGTGCCAATTTCATTCTTTTTAAACTTTTGGGTGAAGAATTGATGGCTAACTTTACAACTTCAGCTGCTCTTCTGTTGCCTGATTTCACCAAGCTTGTTTCTGCAGCCAAACATAATTTTTCTGAATTAAGATCTGATACAATCGCCCTTACATGTCTTTGTTTACTGCGATGAGAACTTTCTTCAAATGAATTTCCGGGTCTGCCTCGCATCTTTTGTTCTGAATGTGTTCCTACCGATAATGGACGCAGTGATGATTGTATCTCCGCGAGTTTTATGTTTTCGTCAAGCCACTTTATGTGCTTCTTGTTAAAACGCTCATACATACAATTACACTCACGACACTTCGTAAACATCTTAGAAACAAACACTTTAACTTCCTGTTTCAAAACTTCAAACTGTAAATTTACAAAAAATTTTCGAGTGTAGCAACAATAAAAGCAATAGATGCTGCTGGCAGGTATAAGTGCGTGTAACAGAAATTAATACTTTGCACGCACGTACAGACTAATGTGATGCGTTAAAAAAATAAATACTTATAGGTTAATTGCGTACTGGTATATAGAGCATATTAAGTGCAATAGTGGTTTTATTTAACAAAATAAAAAATTCCATTTTTGTCGTCCTAATTCGGTTATTTGTCCCTGTGTGCACCGGTGGGAATATAAGATTAATTGCTGAGATTGGTGTATGTGTGTGTATTAGTGACCTACAATTAAAAAATAAACAAGGCTGACAAATTTGAACGCCAAGTGATTGTGTTTAACGACAATGTATTTAGAATTGATGCCAACGTTATGCGATGGATAAAAGGCTTATTCCACGATAATTCAGACATATAATCGGGTCGCCCTTTTTGAAAACAGGACACAGTATGGTATGACTGCAATCGTCGGGCATTCATTCGTCGAGCCAGACTTTGCATTTGAGCTGATGAACGCAGCTTTCCAACGCATAGCCTTAAACAGCACAGCCGGTAGTCCATCAGCGCCAGCGGCTTTGTTGTTCTTAAGCCGGGAAACTGCAGTTCTAACTTCGCTATCGATAGGAGGGGGCAGTCGACGCCATCGTCCTGTATGTGATTCACATCTATATTGAATAGATAAGTGATCTCTCCATATTCTCTGCATAACTGTGACAAAATTCCCGTCCTTATCTCTACAAAAAAGGGACCCTGAACCATTTCCATTGGTTTGACTTTGTATTTTTCGATAAAATTTACGGGTCTCATTCTTCCTTCTGTAACATTAAATTTTCTCACTCTCGCGCTTTCTCCACAACCATTTTTTCTTCCTAAAAAGACGGGTTTCCTCTCTCATCTTCTCTTTATACTGAAGCGTTGCATTACGTACAGCGTACTTTTCATCACTGGCCGTGCTACACTCTTCATCGCTTGTCTTTAAGCGGTTTTTAATAACCAAGTGCGGTCTCTGCAGCAGATTGAGAAATGTACTTCCACTGCGCTTCAGGATCAGGAGGCGGGGGGGCATTCTGCGGCAGTATATATGCAAACTTCTCTGCATAGGTCGTAGCTATCTCTGCTAATTGCATTTTCCGATATCCAGCTTATCCTTATCCTTCTGCAGACCTTTGTTGCAACCACATAGTGGTCCGAATCGATATTGGCTTCTCGAATCACACGTACGTTCATGACACTAGTAGAGTTCTTTCCATAAAGAACCCGTTGAGCAATATGGTTCTTCGTATGTTGATCAGCGGATATCCTCATACCCTTGTAGATGTCTTTATGTTGGAATCTCGTACTGTTGACAATCATGTTTTCACAGCGGCACAATCGAACAGTCTCATTCCGGTATCGGAACTGATGGTATACAGACAGAATTTAAAGATGGTTGGTTCAATAACACTTTTCCTGCCGACTTTAGCATTAAAATCACCTAGATTAGTCTTAATGTCATGGCCAGAGCAGCGGTCGTATGTTTCCTCTAGGCGCCCATAGAACATGTCCTTGGTGTCATCGTATTTTTCTTCCATCGGTGCAGTACACAAATTAGCGATATGTTCATGTATGTCGATTGTATGCGGATGATGGGTATGCGTTCACTTACGGAGTTGAACCTTGTGGCCGGATGTCGAAGTCTTTAGCCAAATTCAAATCCGCAACCAAATTTACGGTATTTCTCATGGCACAGTTCTTATATGTCACAGTTCTTCTTCCTTGTACAGCAATGAACTGACCATCACATCTCCTGAATAGCAGTAATGCCAGCTTTATAATTCTCGAGGACATCTGCCATTTGGATAGTGGCACCGGATCTGTATAGTGTTCCAACATTCCACGTTCGACTTTGCAGTTAAAGGGGCATATCGTACTGTTTGGTTATAACTTTTCACAATCTGTGGAAGGTAAAGGGTTTTTCAACAGAGACGATACAAAAGTAAATCGATAGGGACAGCAAACGACGCCATATTTTTCACCGCTCTTTTGACATTTCTCTTCAGTAAGGTTTGCCATTTCATCATAGAAAAAGATATACGAGCCAACAACGAGTCGAAATTATTAAAATTTACTACCGAAATTTGGAGTCAGTGGCCTCAACGTTAAGAGCGCTACGTCCAATTTATGGTCGTCATAATCGTCCTACCAGATCAACAATTGAGCGTCTAGTGGAAAAATTTGAATCCACAGGCACAGTACAAAATGTTCCCGTGCCAGTGAGTCAAAGAAGTGCCCGTAGTGTCGAGAATATTGCTGCCGCTGCACAGTGGGCCAAATGTTGAATCTGGTGCGCAATTGGTCCAAAAATGTAGTGTTAGCAACAAAGATTAAATATCGCAATTATGCTTGCCATATTCCTACCTTGCTTAACGCTAATAATTTTTTTTTGTTTATTGCAAAAACAACATCGTAGTAGGCGTTTAAATATGAGTAATTAGTTTTTACAGAAAATTTCTTCAAATTCAGTATAGACGTGTTGATTGTTTGAAGTGTTTTTATTGCGATTGCAGAAAGTTTGTGATTAAAATTATTTATTGTATTTTAACTTCAAGGTATGTATTAATAACTATTTAAATTTCAAGCATATTTGTGTTGTTTTTCGCTAAAAAAACGTAGATTGAAATAAGTGTCTATAGTGAAATTTTTTTTCAAGAAAACTTGAATTTTGATAAAGAAATTAGCTACTAATACCGCTGACTTCTATAGATATTCCATATGCATTAGAAAGAATAGCTATTACGCTTCAAAATAATAAAAAAAGTGGCTGCCTGTTTTTGCCTTTTCTTTTATTTTCAGTCGAAATGTCAATTTTGAGACGAGAATTGTTTAATATTTGGATAAACGCCCAAGACATTAAAAATAAATCGGGTACCGTTATTGAATATGTAATGAGTAAAATTGGATACACAGAAGAAGACAACAATGAAAAATACAAAAAAGCAAAGCAGAATGTACTCAAATTTGTTTATGAACTTCGCGAGAAATGGAAAAATGCGAAAAGGACAAGAATACAATTTGAAGCTAAATATGAAAAGTGGCTAAACGGTGCCTTAGTTTTTGAGATTGCTGAAACGGGTTCTGAAGTTGCAGGTCCCTCTGCCTCTGTTAATTATGGACCAACCAAAGATTTTGCTGAAAAAAGTAAGAGGACCCAACTTTTAAATGTTTCTTCGCTTGTAAAAGCTAAGTCGTGTGATGAATTGGTGTTAGCAACAAAAGTCAGTTTATACAAATCTGGAAAAAGAGATGCTGCGAAAATGTTAAAAGAATTAAATACATCACCAACGAGAGCAACTAAAATTAAAAAAGCAATTTTCTGCCCACCCAATATGCCTATTCCGTATGCTCCTGAAGAGGCCTTGGCTCTATTTATAGACGGAGACTATAGTAAACACTCATATCAGTTAATGCAAGCAGGTGCAAAGAACCGAAACGCAAACATTTATCCAACGTACCATGTTGTAAAATCTGCGAAAGAAAAGTGCTATCCCAGTAATATGACGTTTTCGGATGTTTCAGCACAGGTTTCTTTGCAATGTTTAGTCGATAAGACAGTTGAAAGGTTAGGAGAACTTCAAATTGACTTACTGGAACAAACTAAACCAAATGAAATGTATATGACATACAAATGGGGATGTGATGGAAGTAGTGGTCATTCAAACTATAAGCAAAAGTTTACTGATACTAAGGCTGACAATTCCGACCAACATCTTTTGGCAGTATGTCTGGTGCCTTTACAACTTAAATCTAATAATGTTCTTTTATTTTTCTCTCGAAGACTCCTTCAGACGTTTCGTCTGCTTGCGATAGGACCCAGGATTCTGCGCCATACAGCAAGACAGGTTGAATGAGAGGCTGGTACAGCTGGACTTTTGTTACTCGAGAGAGGGCTTTATCTCTAAAGTGCTTGCTTAGCCCAAAATAACATCTATTCGCAAGCACAATTCTCCGCTTGATCTCCAGGCTGACGTTGTTGTTTTGTTCACGGCAGATCCGAGGTATATAAATTCGTCTACCACCTCAAAATTACAACGGTTATCAACGTTCACGCTTTGGTCTAATCGCGTGGAGGCCCTGTTCGTTGAAACCATTAATTTTGTCTTGTCCTCATTTACCGTCAGACCCACTTTTGCTGACTCCTTCTCAATTCTCGAAAAAAACGCAGTAAGCTCAGACATTGCTTCATAGAGTTTCTCCCGTATCGGACTATCGAAGGCTCATGAGGCTTTATATTAAGCCCTCTCACTTCATTAGACAAGTGAGGAACAACAGAAACCAAATCACTAGATGCATTAAGGCAGTCATCACAATTATACATAAGTAACGTTTTTATTCTTTTTCAACGACTCAAACAGATTTAAATCAGCAACATCCGTACAAAAGTAATGAAATTTGCCAGTACAAATCTTGCACTTTACGTATTTCTGGGATTGTAAGGACTTGAAACTCTTAGCCCACAACGTATTAGATGGATCAATTGATATCACGTTTGCACCAAACATAAGGAAGAGGAGGAAGGTTTTAATAGATGTTCGGTACGGTGTTTAATTGATGTTGTTTAATCGGCATTATTTGCATTGTAAATACAATTTATGTCTTCCTTTTATTATTTATTTGTATACATATCTACATATTAATATATTTACATTACATTAATGTAAATCTTAAAATTGTCATGCAAATTTGCATAAATTCCAATATAGATGTGAGCAACAACTTGAATTTATCTACCAAATATTTCGAACAAGTACAATCAAATTTAAGAGCCATTACATGATAACAAATCAAGGAGTTCAAATGTGTATTTAGAATGCCATCAAGTTGAGCCACTACTACGAGTACGATTACGATTGACACAATCAAATGCCAGTTTAGCTTCAAAATTCTAATTAACATATGACCTTTCATTGTCCCCAATGGCAAGAAATAATTGATGGAATACCTCAGGGACTAGAACTAAGATACTAATGGAACAATGTTTATCTACCAAGGGGGTGCTGCAGAAGAAGATGAACTTTAAGTTATTGCAGTGGGAGGAGAGTAGGGACAATAAGGTTTAATGTTTATCCATGAACACAAAACATTTTGTTGAGTTTTGCAAATTGCAAAACAACACCCATTCCAATCACCACAATATGTACATCTGATCCGATCCGCCCATTGCTTGAGACAACTTATTAAGTTAAGTTAAGAGGATGGTTCATCGAGCACATCGTCTGTGGGATTGTTTTAACAACATTTTCCTTACCACGAAAATTTAATTAATTATTGCGGGAATTGCAAGACCAAGACTTGTTGTTGTAGCTGAGTGCTAGCAAAGGGGACAGTGGAGACAAGACTGAGAGTGTGGGTTTAATTCAAATGTTTAGTACTTCCATAGTTTAAAGGATGTTCTACCAGTTCATTAATCTTCTTTATACTGTTTTCAGAGAAACAATTTATTGTCACGGGAGATGCTAAGAAAATTATTTTATGTCAGGAAAATTTTAAATGAAACTGAGACTATGGTAGTTGCCAAAGACTTTGGCTAAGTAAACTGATTCACTAAAGTTAATTTGGTTTAACTACATGAGTAAATGAGAGACCACTGTGTTCAGTGTACAGAGGAAAAAAGGCCCAACAATTTGTATCTCTTTGTAGAAGAGATGCAGGCTACAAATGGCTTTTCACTCCACAGATAAGTCTACTACATCCCCAACATATATTTCGTGTTGTTTGTGGGGACGTAACGAAAAATATATACACAGTCTTCCACCACCTTTTTACACATTTGAATGAACAAATTGTGCTCATGACAGTTTTTTAAAATTTTTCAAGAGCCACAAAAACCTGAATTTATCTTAGCCTGTATGGAATTTGATACCGAAAATATTTTTCATAAAATACTGAAATGTTTTTCTTAATATAAAAAAAAAATAAATGGTGTCCCTTGACATTGCGGAGGACTCTCACAACCAGTGAGCTGAGCGTTTTCTAGTTCTATACTCACTGATTGGGACCTACAGTTTTTACACCGATTTCGAACGGTATTTTGAGAATCTTTTTCATAGGTAAGTACTCGATTATACTCGCCATCACTAAGGGAGGTGGCCGTCGTCGAAAGAAATTAAAGGTGGTCGAAGCAGGGATCGAACCCATGTACTTATGTACAAGAGTCGCGCATACTAACCATTGCACTACCGGCGGTCATAATATATAATGTGCTTTAATATAAAAGTCCTGAAAAACAGGTGCTACAGTTTTCCGAGATAAGATCTTTTCGAAAAACTGGACATGACAGGTGTAATTCGGTGGAGATAAAGTGTACAATTCGAAAAGTGTAGAATGTTCTACGCATGTGCTGTCTGTATGTTAGTGGGACTTTTGAAAGCACGTCGACAATGAACATGAGGCATTGGAGTATAAAAAAGCGTACGAGACTTCGATGACGGCGTAACGACTTGAGTTAAAAGGAGAATAGGTCAGAGATAACCAAATATCCTTTCGCCAGCACATAATACAAACACTTATAGGCTTCTAACCATGTGAACAGCTGGCCAACAGCATTCCAAAACTTTTTCTTTTTTCAAACTGCTACAGAATTCCGCACAGATAGTTTCTAAATGAAGGCAGATATTTTCTAAAGGAACAGCGATCGTATGATCGCCTGTTATACTTATGAATCTGGAATGAATGTGGGGACCATGGTTCATATAAGCTCGCGATCGTGCCGCTCCATAGACAAAATCTGGGAGCCAAGTTTTAATCTGACGGTTGGCGGCTCATAAATTTGAAAATTGTTGGATATGAACAAAATAAAAAAGGCGATTTTTCGCGATAACCGAACATTTGAGGGTTTTCAAGGGTTGTGGATAAAAGGGTTGTAGTAACGCCTTTATTAGAGGCAGCAATTTCTCCAGTTTGGAAAACTTCGTTTTGCCTTCAAAGTTTTTGTAATGCCAAAGTGTGAACAAGGATACAATGGGCAAATAAACCTGTAGTTGTCTGGAATATTATGAAGAAGAATGTAAAATAACTGTTTGTTAGAAGAATATGATTAGATTTCGAGCGTGTGCTAATTTTTCTAACAAGCGTGCTTCGCTATTTTATTTACACAATTTTGTTATTTTTTCCCATTTATTGAAGTGCTCTAGGATACACAATATTTCTAGTTTTGTCATCTGATGCAAATATATATATGTAACACTGAAGGTGAACATGCAATATATATTGTCCGTGGGAAAAACACGGATTTGTCAAATTTTAATCACAGACTTGAAGCGAATGCACTAGCGCTTTATTAATGGTCACCGCAAATGGCAACCGAATCGGAAACTGCAATCTTTTGAAATCGATGGGAATGTCTCTAGGTATCATGGGAATGCGTGGAATCAGGCCATCGGTTCAATTGTAATTTCCAGTGATTATAGTAGCCTCTAGAAGATTATTCTGAATTTTTTTCAAAAATTCATTATTACGATACAGATATTTAGGATGCTCTCGAAACTGACCTCAAAGATATTCATATTCATTCGTATCTGTGGTCACTTTTTTAGCTTCATATTGCATTTTCGTATTCGTATTTTCATTGGTTTTCCCCAAAAAGTTATAATCATTAATAAAGGGTTTTTCAACAGATACGCTACAAAAGTAAATCGATAGGGACAGTAAACGACGCCATATTTTTTCCCGCTCTTTTGACATTTCTCTTCAGTAAGGTTTGCCATTTCATCATGGAAAGATATACGAGCCAACAACGAGTCGAAATTATTAAAATTTACTACCGAAATTTGGAGTCAGTGGCCTCAATTTTAAGAGGCCAACTTTAAGAGCGCTACGTCCAATTCAGCGATGAGGCTCATTTCTGGCTGCATGGCTTCGTCAATAAGCAAAATATGCGCTATTGGTCAGACAGCAATCCACACGTAATCCATGAGTCATCATTGCATCCCGAAAAAATTACGGTTTGGTGCGGTTTATGGGCCGGCGGCGTCATTGGGCCGTACTTCTTCCGTGATGATCAAGACCGGCACATTACTGTGAATGCGAATCGCTACCGTTCAATGATAACCGAATATTTTTGGTCCCAATTAGATAATATGGACTTGGAGGACATGTGGTTCCAACAGGACGGCGCCACAACCCACACAGCGAATGTCACGAAATGGCCCAGTCGATTGGCCGCCTCGGTCAACAGGCCAGCGACGATTGATGAACTTCGTACGAATATCGAACGTGAAATTGCAGCAGTATCGGGCGATTTATGCTTGAAAACCGTCGAAAATTGGGTTCAGCGTCTGGACTTCTTCTACAAGCGTGCCCGTGGTGGCCATGCAAAAGAAATCGAGTTCCATACATAATGGCATCGAACGTACTTTCACAGGAATAAAGAATTTCATTAGTGTCTAAAACCGGTTTTGTTTTATTTAAAAAAAACTTTTGTAGCGCTCTTATGGAAAACCCCGTTATATAATTTTTGTAATAAAACTCATAATGATTACGGTCTCTGACTTCAGTTGATGAAGGAGCAACAGACGACGACGGTTTCGGAGATAAGAAAGACTGTCGAAATTATCCAAGTTATGAGTTACTGGCACAATTAAATTACGTCACTAGTAGCTTTTTTCCGTCTCGGAGAGGGCGAGATTTCTTCAGGCCATTTAAAAGTATCAAACATATCGTCCAACCGTTTAAGTTTCAAACCAATAGAGACAAAATCAGAATTTAAAGTTTGAAATCCTATCTTTGCCTTCTTAAATAGCTTATAAAAGTCAACTTCGAATTTCCAACACGTCCAGCGAAGCCCGCTTTCCATAGCCATAATTATATCATAATGACTTGCATTGAAGCCAGTACACTTCACATGGGCATGACTATCACAAAGCCAACATGAAAGAAATCAACCCTCGTATATGTGACTGTAAAAATCTTTGCCACACACTTACAGCTTTCAAACACTAAACTTCGAAATCCTAAAAGTATGCAGAATAATACTTGGTTATATACAGGGTTATAGCATAATAAGGTTAAAAAAAAAGTTGCTTAAAATTTTTTTAATTTAGCCCGCATCCCGCAACGTGCGATAAGGAACTAGAATTCACTGAGTATGTTCCTTAAACCTGCTGCCCATTACGAGGAGTTATAATATGGCATTCTAATATAAATATCTAATTTAGGCATAGGCACAGCCTCCTTGGATTACAGTAACTAGTGCGTGGTATTACAGTGGACTCTATGGCTGAAATGAGTCTTACAGCGACCACGCCAGCTTCAACTTTAACCTTTATTGGTTCCATTTGTAACGGGTCCGCCAAATAACTTTTTTTTTTGAAAAGGCTATAAACAAAAGAAACTACTGAATATTTTCTCAAATTTCTTTTTTTTATTAGAAAGTACAATCCTTCCGGTTAATAATGGAAAATAATTTCATTCAAATGGCTGCCTCGCCTCGGCTGGCCATGCAGCAGCCTACACAATCGGTCCAATTTTTAAGCACATTATCGATTGTGTGCAGCTGTATTTCACCAATGGCTTCACGAATATTGTCCTTTAAAGCGTCAATTGTCTCTGGCTTGTCGGCGTAACACTTATCTTTGAGGGCATCCCACAGATAATAGTCCAACGGTGTCAAATCGCAGCTCCGAGGTGGCCAAACGACATCAGCTCTGCGGCTGATAATGCGATGTTCAACAAGTAAAAGTGTTAAATTCGGCTGTGCCGAATCTTTGATACCCTCCACCTTAGTGTTAACCAGCAAAATATTAAATTTTAAAAAGGACCTTTGTTAAGAAAATGTTCTTTTTTAAAAAAAATAAAAATAAGTTACTTGTTCACAAATGCAATTACTTGTTCACAAATGCTCACAAATGCAGGATGCTCACAATGCTCACAATGCTCAAATGCTTACATTGAAAATGTACTTAAGAAAATGTACTTTGAAATGTACTTTGAAATGTACTTAATGTACTTAATGTACTTTGAAATGTACTTTGAAATGTACTTAAGAAATGTACTTAAGAAATTTACTTTTCTTAAGTACTTAAGAAGAAATGTACTTAAAAAGAAATTTACTTAAGAAATGTACTTAAGAAGAAATGTACTTAAGAACTGTACTTAAGAAAGAAATGTACTTTTTTAAAAAAAATAAAAATAAGTTACTTGTTCACAAGTAAAATAAAAAACATTTTTTAAAAATAAAAAAGCATTTTTTGAAGAACTGTTAAAAAAAAAAAAACAAGCTGCAAAGCATTTTTTAAAAATAAAAAAGCATTTTTTGAAGAACTGTTAAAAAAAAAACAAGCTGGGACGAGAGTTTAACCAACAACCCTCAGAGTCCAACGCGCAACCCTTTACCCATCAGGCCAAAGCGACCTTTGATGAAGTGTGACAAAATTCATATAAATGTATGAACACATGAAAGTACATCTAAACATTCTAAAGTACTTACCTATTATAAAGAACAACAAAGATTTTCAACATGGAAATTCACCACACGGCAAAAGGAGTAGTTTAGTATAAAACTACAAAAATTAATGTGAAAATTTTATGAGTTTTTTTACGTTTCCAACGGACCAATTCCGCTGATTTTCAATACCAAACTGCTCAGGAATATGTGGAACATTCTGGCCAAAAACCAAACCGCGTTATCGCCGATTGAAGTCGTGAGAATGTTTTCAACAGACGGACAGACGGACGTGGCTATATCGACTCCGGTTGTTATAAGGATCAAGAATATATTTACTTTATGGGGTCGCAAAGCCTTATTTCTATATGTTACAATCAGAATGACAAACTGATGTATACCCTCTATCACTTACAGTGCGCAAAACATCGAGGCGCAAAACATCGAATCGCAATTTTCGCACACATTCTGCAACATTACCATGATTTTCAAAGTAATGTCGCAAAATTTCCCAGCGTTGTTCAATCGTATACACAACCATATTTGTTCAGCGGAAGGATAAAACTAATTAGCTGTCAAATCAGACATGAGCTAAGTGTTACCATTCACGAAATAAGCACTAGTTGAAAAAAAAAACGTTAGATGGCGGACCCTTTATCATCAATTCGCTGTTAGTTTGCCGTCCTTATTTTCCGGAATTCGAGATAGAAAACGAAAAATGTGTCTACATTTTGTGTAGAGGAAAAAATTTGTCAATCAACTGTAACAGTAAGTAGTGGCCATAGAAAGACTTTTTGCACCCAAATTTAACAATATTCCCCTTTCGCACAGACCTAAGGTTAGGTTGGCTGATCACTTATGTGATGTTCCCACTGTGCAACTCTTAATGCCTGTGAAACTTCTAGAACCACGTTAAACAAAATAAACTCCTCTCCGTAGCTGTTAAATTGTTTATTCAATTTTTCTGCTGATAACACAATTAAATCTTTTTCTTGTTGACCGGATGTCAAATCTAGCTAATATTGTTATAAACCAACTATGGGACAAATATATCCGGTCCGACACCGAATATTTTATATCACACATACATATAAACACACATACATGCATTGTTGACATGTTTAGTTCTACGAAAGCAATTATAATTGAATTTGTAAGGGAGGAAAAACTGGAATTACCACAGTGACCACAACTCTAAACTCAGAAACTGTCTCAGTGACACAACAATGGTGAAAACAATCTAAGCCCATTATAAACCCATTCACCAACAATGAATTCTCTTCCATTATTGTGTGCAATCGCCTGTCCCACCACATTATATCCTAACCCACCAACCCTATCAACCAATCTATCCATACATCCCACACCACCACACATTATCTTAATGTCATTATGAGCAGCACCTCTGGCCAGACACCCAGCCAACCAACCGTCCATTCATAGCATGAACATCAATCTCTATTAAGTATCCTAGTGCATGCAAGTGAACTCGTAGTTCTCATGTATCTGTCTCTATATATCCATCCTTTCCAGAGTTGGACGGCATAATGCCGTTGACGATGCCATTGGACCAGCAAATGCACGTCACAAAATCGTTGTTATGGGCGCTGCAAAAGTTGGTAAAACCTCAATAATTACACAATTTCTATACAATACATTTACAACCAAATACAAAAGGACCATCGAAGAGATGCATCAGGGGAATTTTTCAATTGCCGGCGTGAGTTTAACCTTGGACATATTGGATACAGCTGGCTCATATGAGGTAAGTGTATACGTATTAAAGTGGTTCGTTTTGATCATATCTCGTTGATTATCGCAGCCAGGTGAAGAATTTCATTTTAAAAGGATAATGTAGTTTCTATGATAAAAAAAAACAACAACCACAATGAAAATTTATAATTCATTCACAAAACAATAGATATTGGATATGGCCAAGTATTCCATAAAGGTCAAATTCGAGTCACTTCAATGTGTCTTATGGCTTTGCAGTATTCTATGCATGATAGAATGAGTGTGTGTGTGTGTGGGTGCGGTAGAGATAAATGCAAGGATTCGGTAAAATTACTAAGATATAAAAGTTAAGTTGTGTGTGTTTTTCGTTACTTAGTCTTTTCAATTATTCTTTGAATTGTCATCCTTTGCTTAAGCAAGTTGACAAATTATATCCTTTTTCACAATTCCCCGCAGAATGTTGGTGGTACATTAGGTTATCATTTAATTTGTTCTTAAAAGAATTTAAAGGATGGCACTTTGTTACTTTCAAGATGAGTTAATGATTCATGATGAATGTGAATAATGAGGATGAATAACTGAATAAAATAAATTATCTACTGTAGCATAAAACAGTTTATGGAGTTAGATTGTAATTTTGAAAAAATGCAGCTATATCGCAATATTCTAAACGTAAATGTTTGGTATAACACTGCACCAAACTTTAATTAAAACAGTTCCCAAATTTATAACAACAACTTATTCACCTCATGGTATACTCAATTAAAATCGCGCTTTGTTTGATAAAATATTGGCTACTGAAAAATTTCATTAAGATCAGTTTCGTTTTAACGGAGACCAGCCAGCCATCCACTGAACGGTTCACGAATAGACGTGGTAAAATCGCCTATTTTCAAAATCTTAATAGTGTTCGAGAAATTATTGTCTACTACCGAATTTCACTGCGATCTGTAAACATCGACCAGTCAGTGGACAGGCAAATATGTATATAGGAGGCACTAGAATACAATATCTTAGAATTCCACAATTAAACATTTTCCCATTACATCGTAGCGCCCCTCATAACTCTGTAAGTAGGTGAAAATAACATACCAAAACGCCGAGACACGTCAAGCTAATTTTGGATCGTAGAATCCAGTGGTGTACCCGGTTTTGAAAAGTTAGCTCGAAATCACGAGATATTTCGATTTTAAATTTTATTTGAATGGAAAAACTTTAAAAACTTGTTTAAAATCAATTTGTTTATTATTTATTTGTCAAAATTTATATCTAGAAATAATGGACGTCCATTTTCAAGCGGACATGGAACTATATTTGCTGTTATTTTGATGATTTTATAATTTTTTTTTACTATTTGTTTGCAATTGACCAGCAGAAATCAGTAAGCATTGAGTCTATTCTGTTTCTAGCGAAACGGTCTTCGAATGCCATTATAGTTTGATGAAATCTTTCGCCAGTTTTGTCTGTTTCTGTGGACAATTGTCGTTCGTAAAAATCGAAAGTGCATGTAACATGTGGATTTTCAACGACATATTAACGCCAAGTTTGTCGAAAGACTTCATCATGTTGTCAATATAATCACGGTACTCTGGTGAGCGATTTTTGCAAATAACATTTTCAATTACCGCACGAATTGAGCTCCATGCGTTTAGTTCAGTTTCATCTAACATTTCAGAAAAACTCGTATCCCTTAAAAGTTTCCGTATATCTGGACCGTTATCTACACCTGTTAAAAAAAAATTGATATAAAATATATTGCAGTCACACACTTTTAGTTACACAAAATTACCCTCTTTTATTTTTTCAATTGATAATTTTGGAAAAGCGTTGTTTTTCAAGTATGGCAATGCATTTTCGTTAACGCGAACCAAACGCTTTAAAAAATTCTTTACAACTCCCAGCTTGATATGAAGATCCGGAAGCATTATTTATTTACTGAAGGGGGATCAATGGTGGACGAATTACATTAAATTCGCCAACAACTTGCGAATTGCGTTTTGGCCAATCTCGCTTTTCGCACTGGTTGCATTTTGCACGGCTGTCCCATTTACAACACGTACTTTGTATAGCCTGTTTGCATTCCGGCTAATAGTGAAAGAACCTTAAAATCACAATTTACGCGCCAATTGTGTTCGTCATAACTGATGCGTTCCAGAATTAATTCCATGGTATCATACGACTCATGCATTCCAAGAGCATCATACATTAATGGCACTGGTTTAACGCTGCTGTTTTCAAATAGCAAGACTGCTTTTAAGCTTCTGGTTGAAGAATCTATGAAAAGACGCCATAAAGATGGATTATAGTTGCAGATTTCCATTTCATTCATTAAACCGGGAATATCTTGACAATATGCATAAGCTGCGTCCCCGGAAAGCATGAAATAAGGCATATATGGTTCTTGCCGGCATTTGTAAGATGTAGTTTTTGCACGTTGACGCTTCTTAGTTCCGAAGCCAAAGTCATTGCATTATTTTGAGATAGCTTCAGATTTCGAACGATTCTATCTAAATGTTCCTGTGAAATTAAATATGGATATTGTATAACTGGCTGAAGGTAATCAGAATCAGCATGATGTAATGATGTTGCTGAAGTTTGTGATTGTACTTCATAGGACGCAGTATTATATTGGTATTTCGATGGATGTACTGGGACAGGCAATTCATCACTGTGTGGAACTGGTACATGAACACTTCGCACACCTTTGTATATAAAACCAGATCGTTCTAAAAGAGTAAATTATTATGTATTCCACATATATTGTCTATCTAAGTGAACTTACTATTTCGATTGAGACCATTTACCTACATCGTTCTTGCACGCGTAGCAATTTTCTGTATCATGTTCTCCTGGATCGGTCCATATCATTGGGAGTCCAAATGGCATCGAATATCGCCGTTATTTCAACCATTTGTTTAATGCACTAAAACATGTGATGCACGTAAATTCGGGTGCATGATCAACATTTCGCATTTCTTCAGCAGGGATAACCAAAAAATACTGATTGTAAGCTTTGAGGGCATCTTCAACCAAATGTCGTCGATGATTTTTCTGTATAGATTTTCCACACACAAAACGAAATATATTTAATTTTTCGCGTTGTCATCTGCATTGTTCGTCACTCTTTTTTATATTTTTCCAAAATGGTCAATAAAATGCCTATATATTTGATGCGTTAACATATATAGCAGCGGGAGGGACTAATCTGTCAAAGTGAACGCTTTGATATATATCTGTGGACTTTTGACAAAACAACCTCTTTCTAAAACAGCAATTTTAAAGTGGAGCGAAGAAGATTTATAAATACTTCACAGATATTTTTAAAAAATAAATGGCTAAAATTAAAAATGGTGTAGATTTCCATTTTAATATTAAATTTTTAGCAATTATTTTTTAAAAATAGTTTTGAGGTATTTAAAAAGCTCTTTCGCTCCCCTTTAAAATTGCTGTTTTAGAAAGAGGTTGTTTTGTCAAAAGTCCACAGATATGTTGTAGCATCTGTTTTTAATAGGGATGCCAATTCAAAAATCCCGAATCCCAAAAATATTATAATTATTATGGCCCCAAATTGTAAGAGGTAAACTAATTCTGCTTCCAAATATATGTCTATTATTTCAACGGTTACATTTTGTCGAAAAAAAATATATAAATTAATTTAGCAAGAGCTTTTGCAGCTCAAATAAAATCAAAAATCGCCTTAAATCTACTACAAATTTAAAATCGAAATGTCTCGTTATTTTGAGCTAACTTTTTAAAACGGAGTACGCCACTGGATTCTATGACCCAAAAATTAGTTGGGTGTCTCGGTGTTTTTGTGTGTCATTTCAAAACTTCAAATTTTACTTACAGTGTAATCATTGAGCTGTGTGCATTCAAGTTATGCACTCACTTATTGGAACCCACAATTTGACACCGGTTTTGAACGGTTATATGAACAACTCTTTCGTGGCATATTACTCGATAGTGTCGCCGTCACTAAGCGATGTGACTGTAGTAGAAAGAAATATCATATGATTGCTACCACGCTCTCATGTACAATAAGTCCACCATCACCGATAGCTATAAAACTTAATTTTGCAAATAATATTCACTGGCAAAATGTCCTTCCGATCGGTAAAAATGCACGGTAGTAATCGTGTTAGCAAGCCAGCCAGAAGAGCAAGGCTATATCGATTTAATATGTGACAAAAACTAACTAGGTCAAAGGATACCTTGGATGGATCCTTCTCAGCATTATATCAACCGATATATACCCCCAGTCATATGGTTAAGGGTATCGAAATAGCATATATCATGTGATATTTATTCCAAAGAGGACCTACGACGGCACTAATGTATGCTCTCCACAAAAAAATATATTTCGAATCTACCTTAAACATGACGGTTATCCCCACAGACCTAATTGTTAGAATCGAGATTGTAGAATCCGTAAATACATATATTGCCACCCAATAGCAGTTGTCACCTACGAAAATAGCTTGTCAGGACTAGATTTAGTCCCCACGACTGAAATTCGGTTGAAACAACCAAGTTGCAAAATTATTTCGGGTTTTGCAACTAAATTTCTAAATATTTATGATCAATCATAAGGCTGACTGACCGTGGAGGTGGAAAGTTTCTGATAGCCACTCATTTATTTGGTAGTGGCCAGAAATGAGTCCTTCATAGGGCAGTCCAAGCAGCTCACTACTTCCTAGAAGTATGTCCTAGCTAGAGAGAGAAGGCGAAACGAATGAGCAGCCTGATTGGATACGCGGTCACTGATGCGTCTCAGGTTAAATAGGCGACCCTATCACTGATGCTTTTCGAACTAGCGGACATATTATTTTGTCCTTGAAGGCAGATGAACCAACACTACTGGCCAACGGCGGATCAAAAGTAAACAACTAAAAATCCAGTTTCCATATACTGCCATCTGGTTCTGATCCATAAAGGGCGGCTGAAATATAATTATACGGGAAGTAGGTAAACGCATGTGGGCTTGCATTCCGGGACCGTTATATTGGCGATGAGAATACAAAATGGGAATGTTTGTTGACGACTCCCGCAAACGTTATAAGGACCACGGAACGTTTACGGATATGAACTTGGAATATTAGAATACTATACAGATCCGGTGCCACTATCCAACTGGCAGATATCATCGAGAATTATAAGGCTAGCATTACTGCTATCTGCATAGAGGTCATGGCTGTACATTAGGGTGGCAATGAAAATACAACTTCGGATTTCTTATTGTTTATGGCCCAAAACTGACTTGGTGAACATTTGAGCCGAATCGGATAACTCTAAGCCGTGCCGCATTTTAGTCAAAGTTTTCGGATTTTGGCATTTTGGGTGAAAATTCGTATCCACTAGAAAATTTTCACTCCTCGGTGCATTTGAAAAACAATTTTGCTCATTGATTTAGTTTAACCTGAGTATAAACTGAATAAAGTTTGAGTAAAATCCGACTACTCTAAGGGTTCCAATTTTTAATTTGAAAAAATTTGCAATTTTTAACAAAAATTAAAATTTGGGTTTTTCGGTTTTTTTACCAAAAATTGTATCTAAATGAAAAAAATATTTAACTTGGATTCCAATAGCTTCTAGCAGAAGTCTATACGCTTCCAATAAGCTATAACACGATATATTCATGCAACGTAATTTTCACCCAAAATGCCAAAATCCGAAAACTTTGACTAAAATGCGGCACGGCTTAAAGTTGTCCGATTCGACTCAAATTTTCACCAAGACAGTTTTAGACCATAAAGAACAAGACAAGAATCCGCCTGGGGTTTATTAAAAATCGAAAATATATATTCCTACGACCGCTGCCCTGACTATGACATTAAGATTGTTCTAGGTGATTTTAATACTAAAGTCGGCAGGAAAGGGACTTTGTACCAACCAGCGGTAAATTCAGACTACAAGCCATCACTTTACGCAATGAGACTGTTACATTTTGCCGCAGCGAAAAACATGGCTGTCAGTAGTAAGAGACTTAAGAGACGTAAGACTACTTGAAAATCCCCTTGATGACCTGGTGATTGATGGCAAGGACTCTATGAATGTAACGCACGTTCGCGTAATTCGAGGAGCTAATATCTCTTCGGATTACTATCTAGTTGCAGCAAAGGTTGACTCAAAGATAAGCAAATCGAAAGTCGTACAAAACCAGATATATAGAAAGCTGGACATGGGAAAGCTGCAATTCCCAGAGATGCACAATGCCTATGTAGAGAAGCTCACTCAGATACTAACGCAGAACGCACCCCTGTCTCATGATCCTGAAACGCAGTGGAGGTACATTTCCCGATATATGAAAACTGCTGCAGAGCCCGTACTTGGTTATGACAAACCGCATAAAGACAAACCATGGTATGATGAAGAGTTTCGCATGCCAAGTGATGCAATTAACGATGCATGTATGGTAATACATGCATCCCAGTTACAACGGGAGAGGAGGAGAAATGAAACCCGTTTGTTAAGGAAGACAAAATGGTTGTGAAGAAAGCATAAAAATTCATAAATTCTACCAAAAAGTACAAATCCAAACCAATGGAAATGGACCAGGGCCTCCCTTTTGTAGAGATGAGGACCGGAATCTTGTCACAGATGTGCAGAGTATGTTGAGAATATGGAGAGATCACGTAACTGTTTTACTACTCCCTGGAGACTTCAGTATGAATGAGGGTGATGAGTACATACAGGACGATGGCGTCGACTACCCACTTCCAAGTCAAAGCGAAGTTAACTCTGCAATTTCCCGGCTAAAAAAGAACAAAACCACTGGTGCTGATGGACTACCGGCTGAGATATTTAAGGCTGGCGGATAGTAATTTGGAATGGCGCTTGCATCAGTTCATATGTAAAATCTGGCTACACGAATGCATAAACAACGAATGGAGCCATAGCATACTGTGTCCAGTTTTCCGAAACGCGACCGGAGTATATGTCCAAACTATCGTGGAATAAGCTTTTTACCTATCACATACAAGGTTCTCTCGAGCGTAATTTTGCGAAAGACTAAAGCCTTTTGATGCAGACCTGGCTTTAAGCCTGGAAAGTCAACTGTCGACCAGATATACACGTTACGACAAATCCTGGAGAAACCCCATGAAGAACAAATCGACACCTACCATCTCTTTCCAAATTATACGGCTGTCTTCTATAGACCTCTAAGGGGAAAGCTGTATCAAGCTATTTCGGAGCTTGGCCGCAAATGGCCTCCACGTCTTCTTTTGCTGGAAGAATTTCGATGAACCCAATTTTTCTTGTTTCACTTTTCCACTAAATCAAGTCGTACGTCATGAATATCACGTTCAATATTGCCTTGTAAAACTTGAAGAGAGTCTGATTCATTGCTAACGACCAAGAACTTCAAATAACCCCACACGAAATAGTCTAATGGTGTTAAATGACAACTTCTTGGAGGCCATTCAATGTCACAATTTCTTGAAATAATCGAATCTCCAAAGTTTCCTCGCAATAATTCGGTTGTTGCACGTGCTGGGTGGCATATAGCCCCGTATTGTTAGAACCAGACGTTGTCAACATCAACTTCTTCCAATTTCAGTTGGCTATCATTGCTCTATACCGCTCTCCATTGTCAGTTACGGTGTTACCAGCTGCATTTCGAAAGAAGTACGGACCGATGATTCCACCAGACCAAAAACCACACCAAACTGTCAGTTTAGGTGAATGTAATAGTTGTTCATGAATAATTTGTGGATTTTCTACGCATCAGAATAGGCGTCTGCTTTCCTGAACATCTGTACTCCTGATATCATTGCCGAATCGGCAGCCGCTACATCCCTGGTCAGAATCAGAGATTGTGGCGTTTTGATATCGGGGCATTCCGGACACACTGAATTACTACACCGGATCAACTCTATTCCCGTAAAAACGGACTACTGTATCCCCTACCTTCTACCAGCGACAAATCTAAGGACTTCTATTCCGAACAGGACTACCTGGGAAAAGTCACTGGAAGGGGATACCAGTAGTATCAGATTTTTCTCGGATGGATCAAAGTTGGACGAGCAAGTAGGGTATGGGGTCCATTCACCGGGCCTAAATATAAATATCTCCTTCATGCTACCTGATCACTGTAGTGTATTTCAGGCGGAAATTGCCGCGATACTGGAGGTTGCTGAACTACTGAAAAGTAGTGTCACAACCCTCCGGGGAATATGTATCTACACGGACAGCCAGGCTGCAATAAAATCCGTGGAAGCCATGTTTGCTACGTCCCTGACGGTGAATGAATGCCACTCATCACTTAGGGTGATGGCAGAGTATTTTGACATCAGGCTCATCTGGGTACCGGGACACAGCGACATTCCAGGCAATTGAGTAGCGGATGCGTTACCGCACAGGTTCTGCAGACAAAAGAAGGTGTTAGTATGCCAATCTCTACCTGCCGTTTGCAGATCAGGCAGTGGGCCGATAATATGTTCAAGGCCAAGTGGAGACTTACTTCAACGTACAAACAAGCCAGGATCCTCTGGCCACATGTGGACAGGAAGAGGACTAGGCAACTACTTAACTTGCCGAGAGGCAGTCCTACTTGTCTTGTAGGAAAACACGCCCTAAGATTGGGGCATAGAAACTCCACTCTCTGTAGATGCTGCATGGAAGAGGGCGAAGAAACGACGAAACACCTTCTCTTGGATGGCCCTGCTCTGGCAGGACTTAGAAGGAGGATATTCGGAACACATTTAGTTACCACCGTACCCCTACAGGATATTCCTCTAGGTCTTATATACAAATTCATTAAAAGGGCAAATTGGCTAGACGACTAGTCAATAGTTGCTATAGAGGAAACTGCAGGTATGACAATGAGCTTCTTTAGCCTAAGTGTCGTAGACAGCGTGATGTCTTGCAGCCCTTTCAACCAACCAACCAACCAACGCACCAGAATCGACGGTTTCGGAGAAGATGATTTTCTTAGAAAAATAGTTATCGTTTTCAAGTTGTTCCAAGACAAAATCACCAAATTCATGACGTTTACAATTTTATAAGGATGAAAGCCCAAAATCTTTCTCAAAATCCGTCAGGTTGTGGTTTGAGACAGTCCCAATTGTTGACAAAGTCTTGGAATCGATAAATTGCGGTCTTCAGCAACACTTGCCTGAACATCAGCAATATTTTCATTACTTCAGGCGGTTCTTTGTCTTAATGAACATTACCTAATGAATATGAATGCTCGGAATTTGCAACAATTCGAAGAATAGCGAGCACTGGTGGACGAATATTACGACCATAAAAAGGCAAAAGCGCACGAAAAGTTGCAATTGATTAAAAAAAAATTTAATAATTTTTAAACGTCGTTCTTGCGCATGTCTCTATGATGAAATTGTAATCAATAGTGAATACAATGAAAAAAAATGGCAGATCATGACATACTACAAATGCCCTAAACGTCCCTTATAAATCATATCGCTCAAATTGGAAAACCCTTTATAATATTGAATTGCAAACTCCATTTATTTGGACACAAGTATACGATGTTTTCGATAAGCTCCAAACACATTATATTTGCATCCAAACAAGAAAAAAGTACAAATATTTCAGGGTACAAGCATGGCCAAGGTATGACCATAATCGTACGCTAAGCCTGATATCCATTCCTCTATGCTATTAGATGTGATCACTGGACACTGTTTAATAGGCAGATATGCGTCTGGATTTGGAATCCCCGCTCATTATTTCTTACATCTCACATGCTATGGCCCATCCTTTCGTATGAATAGAAGAAAATATCTCGAATCTCACTTCACGTTGAATCTAATAGACGTTCAGAAAGTTAAGCTGAATGGTCTTAGGATCTATCTGCAGAGTACTAATTGTTTCGCCAGGGACCAATGTACGTCTTTTCTTCAGCCACATTATAGGAATGGTATTCGGGAGATGAGGTATCATATGGCCTGAATTACCCTTAATCATACCGTGCAAATTTATAGGTTTAACGATGGGGACGGAATATGACGTTTCGTGGTATCACAAAGGCTTTCATTGGACTAAATGTGTCAGTTGTGACAGCCACTTCTACATAAAGTCAGGAATGCAATTTCAGAGTTGCTGCACGACTACCAGAGAATATGTTGATACTCCAGGTAGTGATTACAATTCCTTCCAGCCACAGTACAACTTCTCCGATTGGCATGATTTATGTGACCGTCGGTGGTGCAATGGGTAGTGTGCGCGCCTCTTGTACAGGAGATCCTGGGTTCGATCCCTGCTCCAACCACCTTAAAATTTCTTTCGACGACGGTCAGCTCGCTTAGTGACGGCGACACTATCGGGTATATAGCCATGAAAAAGCTTCTCAAACTACAGTTCGGAATCGGTGTAAAAACTGTAGGTCCCAATCAGTGAGCGAAATCTGGAAAGCGCACAGCTCAGTGATTGTGAGAAGTTCTCCCCGGTCCCTTCATGGGATGTAATGGGAAACCATTTATTTTATTACATGCTACAGTGATACGATTGCCTATAAATTAGGTCTCTAGAATATAAAAACAAACCCCACCTTAACATCTATCGGGGTTTTCAATAAGAGCGCTACAAAAGTTTTTTTAAATAAAACAAAATAGGTTTTAGATACCAATGAAATTCTTTATTCCTGTGAAAGTACGTTCGATGCCATTATGTATGGAACTCGATTTCTTTTGCATGGCCACCAGGGGCACGCTTGCAGAAGTCAAGCATAAATCGACCGATACTGCTGCAATTTCACGTTCGATATTCGTACGAAGTTCATCAATCGTCGCTGGCTTGTTGGCATAGACCATAGACTTGACGTAGCCCCACAGGAAATAATCTAACGGCCAATCGACTGGGCCATTTCGTGAGATAACACGTTCACCAAACTTTGTTTCCAATAAATTGACTGTGGCATTCGCTGTGTGGCGTGTGGCGCCGTCCTGTTGGAACCACATGTCCTCCAAGTCCATATTATCCAATTGGGGCCAAAAATATTCGGTTATCTTTGAACGGTAGCGATTCGCATTCACAGTAATGTGCCGGTCTTGATCATCATGGAAGAAGTACGGCCCAATGACGCCGCCGGCCCATAAACCGCGCCAAACCGTAATTTTTTCGGGATGCAATGATGACTCATGGATTACTTGTGGATTGCTGTCTGACCAATAACGCGTATTTTGCTTATTGACGAAGCCATCCAGCCAGAAATGAGCCTCATCGCTGAAGATAATTTTCTGATGAAAATCCGAATCGTAGCGCTCTTAAAGTTGAGGCCACTGACTCCAAATTTCGGTAGTAAATTTTAATAATTTCGACTCGTTGTTGGCTCGTATATCTTTCCATGATGAAATGGCAAACCTTACTGAAGAGAAATGTCAAGAGAGCGGGAAAAAATATGGCGTCGTTTCCTGTCCCTATCGATTTACTTTTGTAGCGTCTCTGTTGAAAAACTTTAGTTTGCATCCATCAGGGTGTAAATTATGAATAGAAATATATCAAATCAATCAATCGCTTGTCCACACTTATTCTGAATTGGATGAATTTTGGTAGAAATATTGTGCCTTTTGAAAACATGTCACCGCCCAAAATTTGGAGGTCAACTTTAAATGTGAATCATTAATACAAGGTGTTTCAAATGACGTCATGCGATATTGTTTGGCTCTCTTTTTTTTCTAAATGAAAAACTTCGATTCTGTTATTTGAACCTTAAGAATTTTATTGGTTAAGTTGAGAAGATGATATCGGTTAAATGGGCGCCATCACAATTGATTACCATACGGGCTCGTTTTATGGCATTTTTGTTCATAATGATTTGAGAATCATAATGAGCGATGAGCCTCATTTCCACCTCAGCGGGTTTCTATCACTTCTGGGGCACCGAAAATCCACGAGTGATTCACGAGGAGCCATTACACCCGCTCAAAGTGACTGCATTCACGCTGGAGGAGTCATCGGGCCATTTTTTTCGAGAACGCCGCTGGCCAAACGACAACAGTGGACGGTACGCGCTATAGGGCCATGTTAACCAAGTTTTTTCAGCCGCAATTCGACGAATTCGGACTGGAGGACATGTGGTGCCAACAGAACGGAGCAACGGCACACACTGCGCGAGCCACAACCGATATTCTGAAGGCGGCATTCATCTCTCGTTTTGGCGATTTGCACTGGCCCGCAAGATCGCCCGATTTAACCGTTCCAAACTTTTTTTGTGGGGTTTTTTAAAGTTCCGTGTTTTAGTGAACAAGCCCGAGACCCTGGAAGCCCTCAACGTCAACATTCGACACGAGTGCGAGAATCTGTCGTCCGAAGTTTTCGCCGAAGTGATGAAAAATGCCATAAAACGAGTACGTATGGTAATCAATTGTGACGGCGCCCATTTAACCGATATCATCTTCTCAACTTAACCAATAAAATTCTAATGGTTCAAATAAACATAATCAAAACACAGAATCGAAGTTTTTCATTTAGAAAAAAAAAATGAGAGCCAAACAACATCGGATGACTTCTTTTGAAACACCGTGTAGAAGTGCTAAACTGTTGTATCATACCAACGAATATTGCTATGACATATTATTAAGGGAATTTGAATAACCTTTGAACTAATATGCTACACAATTTACCTGAGCAAACGTCAACGGCTATTTGTCATAACCTCTGAAATGGAATTTTGATTACATCCTGAAATACTAAATTTTGCCTACAACAAAAAATATCTATTCACATTTCTCCTATCATTCATCTTTATAAATTGTAGTAATATCTAACAACAAGTGTGTCCAATTTTAAGTAGTTGTCATCACAAACAAAAAAAAAAACAACAATCCATTAAATTAAAGAGATATCAGCATGATGCTGGACACTGGAGTTTATAGGACCAGTAAAATTCAACGACAACAACAACAGAAAGAAAAAGTCCATCATCATTCATTTTAATGGCCAACAATTTCAACTAATAATACTCATGAGCAGACACCAGAGGAATTGTTGCTTAGGGTGGTGACACATTGCCATTGTTTTTCTTTATTACTACATATTTTCTTTTTTAACTGTCCTCTCTTTTTTTACGTATTGTAATCTACTTTTGTTTTTAATAGGATTTGAGGGAAACCATTCTGCTGTACGCAGAAGTTTTAGTAATGCACTACAGGAGGTTTTTTCTTCTACATTTGTATTCTTCCGTTTGCTCGGCAATTTTTTTTTTTTCTGTTGTCTTCCCGTATTTTATATTGACTTTCAACTCGGCAAAGCGGAAATTAATGTTTGCCATTCAAATTCAATATTTTCCATCTTTATGGATACAAAAGAGGCATTGTGAAAGCCAGTTATGCGCCAAATGGCGTTCCTGTTTGCAATAGCAATTGGGAATAATAATAATCGTTTCACTGAAGATTTTCGCAAATAGTGGCGGATGATTCTGAAAATTCAAAAATGCACTAATGGAATATATTTCAGGGACTTTGCATTGAATTCTCAGTTTACAATTGTGTTTACCAAAACACTATTCAATTAACACGATTATTTGTATAATCTTGTTTTGTAAATTTGTTCAGTTTACCAGGCACCGTAAAGGCATACGAGCAAGTTTACGAAATCCCTTTCACTGTTCAAAACACATCTTGCAAGATTCGAGTATTCACTTTTACTTTTCTTGACTATTTTACATCCACATGAGGTCAGACGTCTTACACATATTAATTAAACAAACAAATTAAACTAATTTCAACATATTCTTCCAACTGGCTCTATCCTTCCCCTTTTCTTGCCAGTTGGTAACACCAAGGCTACGGAGGGATTCTTCTGCCTGGTCTTTCCAGCGGTGTCTTGGTCGTCTTCTCTTTCTGCTTCCATCGAGTACGTTATTGAAAACCATTCGCGCTGGCTCATCTTCATTCATTCTGATAACATGGCCTAGCCAACACAATTGGCCCAATTTAATTCGCCTAGCTATGTCCACGTCAGAATATAGATTATATGGCTCTGCGTTCCAGCGATGTAGGTACTCGCCGTTTTCTCTAACAGGACCATATATTTTACGGAGAATTTTTCTCTCGAAAACTCCCAGATGTTTTTCATCCGCTTGCGATATGACCCAAGTTTCGGAGCCATATTTCAAGACAGGTAAAATGAGAGTCTGATATAGCTGGACTTTTGTCCGTCGTGACAGGGTTTTGTTCCTAAACTGCTTGCTGAGCCCAAAATACCATCTATTTGCAAGCACAATTCTCCTATCTATCTCCAGGCTGACGTTGTTGTCCTTGTTCATGGCGGAGCCAAGGTAGGCAAATTCATCTACCTTTCTAAATTAAATCGGCTGTCAAAGCTCAAGTGCGGATCAAGTCGAGAGGTTTCTCTAGTCGTTGACAACATCAATTTTGTCTTGTCCTCATTAAAAGCAAGACCCACCTTCGCCGATTCCTTTTCGATTCGCGGAAATACTGCAGTAACCTCTCGCAAATTTCGCCCAATGATGTCTATATAAATCTACGAAGCAATGTCTGAGCTTGGTATTCCTGCAAAACTCATACGCCTTAGCACGATGACCCTGACGAACACCAAATCCGCACTGAAAGTTGGTAAGGATCTTACCGAACCTTTTGAAACCAAGCGAGGCCTCAGACAAGGTAACAACCTATCGTGCGATCTCTTTAACATCTTAATAGAAATTATTCTGAGAAAAGCTGCTGTCAACATGAATAAAACCATCAGAAGCAAAAGTCACATGCTGCCCGCGTATGCTGATGATATAGATATCATTGGGCGCACAGTTAGAAAAGTTACTGCGGTTTTTTCGAGAATTGAGAAGGAGTCAGGAAAAATGGGTCTGACGGTAAATGAGGACAAAACAAAATTAATGGTTTCAACGAGCAGGGCCTCTACGCGATTAGACCAAAGCGTGAACGTTGACAACCGTTATAATTTCAAGGTGTTAGACGAATTTATATAACTCGGATCTGCCGTAAACAAAAACAACAACGTCAGCCTTGAGATCAAGCGGAGAATTGTGCTTGCCAATAAATGTTATTTTGGGCTAAGCAAGCACTTTAGAGATAAAGCCCTCTCTCGAGTAACAAAAGTCCAGCTGTACCAGACTCTCATTCAATCTGTCTTGCTTTATGGCGCAGAATCCTTGGTCCTATCGCAAGCAGACGATACATCTGTTGGTGTCTTCGAGAGAAAAATACTCCGAAAAATTAATGGCCCTATAGTGCACAACGGCGAATATCGGCGACGCATGAATCATGAGCTATACGAGCTTTATCCTGACATTGACATAGTTAAGCGGATCAAAATAACACGATTGCGCTGGTAGAATGGATGAAGACGAACCAGCACGAAGGATTTTCGAAACCAAACTCGAAGGAAGACGAAAAATAGGAAGACCAAGACTCCGCTGGAGGGATCAGGTTGACGAATCCCTGCGTACTCTTGGTATTGCCAACTGGAGAAATAAAGCAAAAGATTGAACTGGTTGGTGAAGTATGTTATCTTCATTTTGTAAGGTCCCTGACCCCTCGGGGTTGTTCGTGACCGGATAAGTAAGTAAGTAAGTAAAGGTACACGAGCACGCTTAGGAAATAGATACCTTTCACTGTTTGAAATACATCTCGCAAGATTCGAGTATTGTATCTGCAAAATGCGACTCATAAGTCGTTAGATGTAGGCAACGCTCGACCTCGTGAGTACTTTCGAAATTTACATTTTAAAATATCGGTTTTCGGTTTCTTCGAATATTCTGAGTTTGACGAAGCCGGGTTTCGGTTAAACCGAGGTGAAGGACCCGGTTAATAACTGGTTTTGGTTTTTATGCAAAAAAAAAATGGAAAACTATGCGTTTTATAAACATCGTTTATTTTTAATTCAGTCTTTTTGAATTTTGAGATCGGCTACCGAGAACATAGCCATGAAATAGACAGCTTGATAAAAAACCGTTCGGTGTCTCGAGTGATTATGCGGTTTCCGAACACAGTGCGCATAATATCGATTGTAACGTTGCACAGTGGCGCCATTTGAGTTTTTTCATTGCAAAAATCATATCTTTTGAACCGAATAAGATAATTGAACAATGTAAACGGCATATGATAGACAACTGTTCAGTTTATGAAATAAGTGTTTGGAAAGGGTGCTAGGCTTTACAGGTGCTTACTTCTGGGTTATCAAAGTTAACATTTGTAGAAAACTCAATTTCATGGTAAATAAAATAAATTATTTTTTACATTTTTAAATTGTTTTTATTGTTTTAAGGGTTTTAGTTTTAAAATTATTGCCCAACAAATTAAAAAAAAAATAATTTTTTTTTTTAAATTTATTTTTTCAATTTTCTGTAAAATATTCATCACAACTCGCAACAGAAGGAATATCTAAAAGACTAATCATTTCCAAAGTATAATTAATTTCCTATCAACATACGTTTCCTTGGGAGCATTTTTTGAAAGATTTTAAATTTTTTAGAAACTAATCATCCGATATATTGATAACTAAGACAGTATCAGTGAGTATAAAACTGGAACGCGCACAGCTCACTGGTTGTGAGAAGCTCTCCCTAATCCCTTCATGGGATGTAACGGCAAACCATTTATTTTTTTTTTAAGACAGTATCAGTAAATTATATTTTTTCCCCTTATTTTTTGATTTTCTATCAAGACCCACATTATTTTCCGTGAAAGTTTTGAAAAAATTAACATTTGTTAAAAATGCACCATCCGATATCTCGATAACTGCGACAGTTATCGACAAATTTTAATGGAACGAAGTTCCTTATCGCACGTTGCGGAATGGGGGCTAAATGAAAAAATTTTAAACAACTTTTTTTTAAGTTCATTATTACAACCCATTACACTGTAAGTAGGTGAAAATGACACACCAAAACGCCGAGACATGTCAAGCTAATTTTGGATCGCAGAATCAGTGGTGTACCCCGTTTTGAAAAGTTAGCTCGAAATCACGAGATATTTAGATTTTAAATTTTATTAGAATGAAAAATCTTTAAAAACTTGTTTAAAATCAATTTGTTTATTTGTCAAATTTTATATCTAGAAATAATGGACGTCCATTTTCAAGCGGACATGGAACTACATTTGCTCTTATTTTGATGATTTTATAATTTTTTTTTGGATTTTTCAATTTTTACTCTTTATTTGCAATTGACCAGCAGAAATCAGTAGGCATTGAGTCTATTCTTTTTCCAGCGAAACGGTCTCCGAATGCCATTATGGTTTGATGAAATCTTTCGCCCGTTTCGTCTGTTTCTGTGGACAATTGTCGTCCATAAAAATCGAAATGTACATGTAACATGTGGATTTTCAACGACATATTAACGCCAAGTTTGGCGAAAGACTTCATCATGTTGTCAATATAATCACGGTACTCTGGTGAGCGATTTTTGCAAAGAACGTTTTCAATTACCGCACGAATTGAGTTCCATGCGTTTAGTTCAGTTTCATCTAACATTTCAGAAAAACTCGTATCCCTTAAAAGTTTCCGTATATCTGGACCGTTATCTACACCTGTTAAAAAAATTGATATAAAATATATTGCAGTCACACACTTTTAGTTACACAAAATTACCCTCTTTTATTTTTTCAATTGATAATTTTGGAAAAGCGTTGTTTTTCAAGTATGGCAATGCATTTTCGTTAACGCGAACCAAACGCTTTAAAAAATTCTTTACAACTCCCAGCTTGATATGAAGATCCGGAAGCATTATTTATTTACTGAAGGGGGATCAATGGTGGACGAATTACATTAAATTCGCCAACAACTTGCGAATTGCGTTTTGGCCAATCTCGCTTTTCGCACTGGTTGCATTTTGCACGGCTGTCCCATTTACAACACGTACTTTGTATAGCCTGTTTGCATTCCGGCTAATAGTGAAAGAACCTTAAAATCACATTTCACGCGCCAATTGTGTTCGTCATAACTGATGCGTTCCAGAATTAATTCCATGGTATCATACGACTCATGCATTCCAAGAGCATCATACATTAATGGCACTGGTTTAACGCTGCTGTTTTCAAATAGCAAGACTGCTTTTAAGCTTCTGGTTGAAGAATCTATGAAAAGACTCCATAAAGATGGATTATAGTTGCAGATTCCCTTTTCTTTCATTAAACCGGGAATATCTCGACAATATGCATAAGCTGCGTCCCCGGAAAGCATGAAATAAGGCATATATGGTTCTTGCCGGTATTTGTAAGATTTAACTTTTACACCTGGTGCCAGCACGTTGACGCTTCTTAGTTCCGAAAGGCATAGCATTATTTGGAGATAGCTTCAGATTTCGAACGATTCTATCTAAATATTCCTGCGAAATTAATGATGGAAATTGTATAACTGACTGAAGGTAATCAGAATGTAATGTAATGATGTTGCTGAAGTTTGTGATTTTACTTCATAGGACGCAGTATCATATTCGTGTGTCGATAGATGTACTGGGACTGGCTATTCATCACTGTGTGGAACTGGTACGTGAGCACGTGGCACAACTTTGTATATAAAACCGGATCGTTCTATAAGAATTAATTATTGTGTATTCCATATATAGTCTATCTAAGTGAACTTACTGTTTCGATTGAGACCATTTACCTACATCGTTCTTGCACGCGTAGCAATTTTCTGTATCATGTTCTCCTGGATCGGTCCATATCATTGGAAGTCCAAATGGCATCGAATATCGCCGTTATTTCAACCATTTCTTTAATGCACTAAAACATATGATGCACGTAAATTCGGGTGCATGATCAACATTTCGCATTTCTTCAGCGGGGGTAACCAAAAAATACTGATTGCAAGCTTTGAACGCATCTTCAACCAAATGTAGTCGATGATTTTTCGGTGTAAATTTTCCACACACAAAGCAGAAATGGTCAATAGAATGTTTATATTTTTGATGTGTTAACATCTATAGCGGCGGGTAGGAACTAATCTATCAAAGTGAACACTTTGATATATATGTTGTAGCATCTGTTGCCAATCCCAATATCCCGAATCCCAAAAATGTTATAATTTTTATATCCCCAAATTGTAAGAGGTAAATGAATTCTGCTTCCAAATAGATGTCTATTATTTCAAGGGTTACATTTTGTCGGAAAAAAAATATATAAATTGATTTGACAAGAGCTTTTGCAGGTTTTTCCCTCAAATAAAATCAAAAATCACCTTAAATCTACTACAAATTTAAAATCGAAATATCTCGTGATTTCGAGCTAACTTTTTAAAACGGAGTATACCACTGGATTCTATGACCTAAAAATTAGTTGAGGTATTTCGGTGTTTTTGTGTGTCATTTCAAAACATCAAATTTTACTTACAGTGTTATTATCAACTATATTGGGAACTTTTGGTATGGTTTAACGGGAAGTTTTCTATGTGGAGCCTGTTTATTACATATTGTAGTTTTGAACCCAATAAAAAGTAAATTTAGAAAAGCCAAAGTGCAAGGCTGCCAAATGCATGCACTACAACCCTGAGCATGGAATTACATTTGGCAGCACACTCACTCTTACACTCGTAAGTACTTTTGGTTTGGTTTCTGTCTAGACTAACATATGGGGAGAAATTTCTTATTTGCTGGGAAATTTTCTAGGTGGAGCCTGTTTAGTACATATTGTAGTTTTGAACCGAATAAAATGTAAATTTAGCAAAGCTAAACTGAAAGAAAAACTTAAAAAAAAGTAAATTTCCTCAAAAACAATAACTATTCATATTCTTAAACAGAGTACCTTTTCTTAAAAAAATTCCTTATCTGAAAGAAGTACCTTTGCTTAAAAAAGTAAGTTTTCTTACAAACAGTACCTTTGCTTAAAAACACTAATTTTTTGTAAATAAATACCGTTTCTTAAAATAGTACATTATCTTACAACAAATTGCCCTTTCTTAAAAAACTAAATTTCTTTAAAGAGTACCTTTTAAGTAAAACAAACTAACTTTTCTTGAGATAAGTACCTACTCTTAAAATTGTACCTGTTCTTGAAAAAAGGACCAATTATAAAAAAAATTCCCATTTCTTAAAAAAAAACTTTTCTTCAAAAAAAAATACCTTCTAAAAAAATACATTTTCTTACAAAAAGTCCTTTTCTTAAAAGTACCTTTTCTTAAAAATAAAATAATACATTTTCTTATCTTTTCTTGAGATAAGTAGCCTTTCTGAAAATAAGTAAATTTTCTTAAAAAATAACATTTTCCTAAAAAGAGTACCACTTCTTTAAAAAGTACCTGTTCCTAAAAAAGTACTTCTTTGTAACAGAAAGTACTTCTTATTAAAAATGGTACCATTTCTTAAAAAAAAAACATTAGCTTTTAATAAAAGAAGCACCTCTCATTAAAGAAAGGACCTTTTCGGGAAAATGTAATACATATTCTTACAAAAAGGACCTAAAAGTATACTTTTTTTCAAAAAATACATTCAATAAATAAAAAATTTCTTAAAAAGGTTTATCATTTTACAAAAAGTATATTTTCTTAAAAATCCATTTAAAGTATAGTACTTTTGAACAGGCGTCTTAGGCGTGTTGGAACTAACTAGTAGTACATCATATATAGCGAAAGGAACTTCGTTCCAACCGGGTGTCCCCTGACACCTCATGTATTTTTTACTTTTTTCACTTATTTATGATTTTTTATGAAAAGTTATATTTTTCCGCGGGGCTCTTGAAAGAAATATAGAGTTTTTAACAATTCATCGGTTTATATCTCGATAACTAACACAGTTATGTTTATGATTACATATAATAACTATTAAGAAAACTTTTTGTAAATGTACAATGCAAAACACGAAAACGCTTTGATTATAAACACTGTGGCACGCTGGCTGCCGGACGTTTCCTTAATTGACTCCGTCATTAAGGTTTTAATACACTTGGTTATGTGAATTGTCAAAACATGTGTTTTGATGTTTTGATTAAATATAAATTTGTGAAGTGGCGGTGAACAAGTGTAATCAACAGTGTAAATCACGAAAAATCAAAATAATTTTAATAAACAAAATCAAAGATATCAAAAAGCAAGTGAGTATTATTTATGTGTACGTGTATGTGAAATTCCGTCCTGGATGATGTTGAAGGTCATATACGAAAGGATATGCATTGATAGGAAAAACGGCATTTAAAACAACTTCTCCAAAAAAAAAGACTACATATATTGGCGCACAGTCGTTGTTAAATCCGAAATAATAGTTCATTACAATTAAAATTGATTTCCCTTTTCCTTAATGTGTAAAATAAATTTATCTGCTCTTTCATTTTTTTTTGTATGTTATATACTTTACTTCTACTGTCATTTAAATGAAATGCAAATGTACAAAATAACAAAAAAAATCCAATGAGTGCTCGAACTCACTGGTGATGTGTTAACCTTTTGTTACACGGTACCTGTTCGATTTCTATGAACCAATTAGTAAATGTTAAGGTCCAATTAGTTTTGACGGTAGACGGTTGCCGGTAATCTATCAGCGGTTTGAGTTGTGGTTGCTTTTTGCGTGTGTTAGAGAGAGACAACTAAAATTGACGGTTTACGACGGTAGACTTCTGCAGGTTGCAGAATCAACCGTTAACCGACAGTCGTCAAGACCGATCAGCTGTTATTGTTATTGCTTTTACTTCGACATTTTGTGCAAGGCAATACACAATTCCACGGCAACCACAATTTTCTTTTTATTTTTTATTTTTTTATCTGACACAATCACCTTTTAACACGTGCAAATTATATTTTGAACAAATGGTCTTCGATCAGTTTTTTTAATTGTTTCGCTTCGTCTTTCTACCATCTAACCGTCATAACTAACCACAACCACGCAATATTGAGTAGAATGTCAACCTTCAACCGTCAAGACTAATTGGACCTTTACATTTGAAAATAAAAAACAACGTTCAATCATATGATGACGTTACATTTAAATAATAGTAATACTTAAAATTATTTAAAGACCAGTACAAGCACATGTGCCATTATTTTATTGCTTAATACTTTTTATTTTATACCCACAAAAAACAAAGAGAATGCAAAGCAACAGACACATGAACATACATACATTCTTATGTTCGTAGATACGCTACACAAGTTCACACAATTTTCGTTGCTCTCTTGCTATCTCATTTTTATATATGTATGTACGTATAATACGTCATTATTCTCTTTGCTCTGAGAGTGCTCCGCACTTACATTTTATTTGACTTACCTCTCACAATAATATAAAAAGGCGTGCAATAATATGATGACGTTTCACTTAAATAATATTAATACTTAATAACACTTAAAAATATTTAAAGACAAGTGTCATTATTTTATGGCTTAATACTTTTTATTTTATACCCACAAAAAACGAAGAATGCAAAGTAACAGCCATATCAACATACATATGTACATTGTTATGTTCGTACATACGCTACACAAGTCCACACAATTTTCGTTGCTCTCTTGCTATCTCATTTTTATATATGGATGTACGTATAATACGTCATTATTCTCTTTGCTCTGAGAGTGCTCCGCAGTTACATTTTATTTGACTTACATTTCACAACAATATAAAAAGGCGTTCAATCATATGATGACGTTTCACTTAAATAATATTAATACTTAGTAACACTTAAAAATATTTAAAGACAAGTGTCATTATTTTCTTGCTTAATACTTTTTATTTTATACCCACAAAAAACGAAGAATGCAAAGCAACAGACACATGTACATACATCATTATTATGTTCGTACATACGCTATACAAGTTCACACAATTTTCGTTGCTCCCTTGCTATCTCATTTTTATATACGTATAATCACGTCATTATTCTCTTTGCTCTGAGAATGCTCCGCACCCACACAAGAAAAGTAGTCGCTGCCGCTACATCAATGTGTGTGGTTTTTTCGCTGTCGGACAAATCTGTGTTCTATATATGGGTGGGTCACCCTTACCATTTAGGAGTATGAAAAATAGATGTTGGCCGATTCTGAGACCTACCCGATATGCACACAAAATTTCATACAAATCGGTCCAGCCGTTTCGGAGGAGTTTAACGCCAAACAATCTGTGATCGCAGTCGGACAAACTGTGGTTGGATGTGTTCACTTTGTGAGTTTAGTCCCTACCCTCGCCTATAGATGTTAAAAAAAATAAATGGTTCCCGTTACATCCCACGAGGGGATTAGTGAGAGCTTCTCACAACTAGTGAGCTGTGCGCACTCTAGTTTAACACTCACTGATTTACACCGGTTCCGAACGGTATTTTGAAAAGCTTTTTCATGGTTAAATACTTGATAGTGTCGCCGTCACTAAGCGAGGTGGCCGCCGTCGAAATAAATTTAAGGTGGTCAGAGTAGGGATCGAATCCACGTCCTCATGCACAAGAGCCGTGCACATCACCATTGCACCACCAACGGCCACATCAAAACAGATCACATCAAAAATAAATTCAAATTGTACCTATTATTCATGAAATTTATTACTTTGGTAACGGTTCTATGACTAGATGCAGTATATATTTGGGGCATACGTGTGACGTGTTATTTGGTGACGAGTTCTTCGTCAGATATAACAGGCCAGGTTCACTGCAGATTCCTTGAGACTAATTCCCCGACTTGTCATATGGTATCAATTTACACCAAAAACGACAAACCATTGTAAAAGTGTCACTATCCGTAATGGACTTATCACGTGACTTGCCCACCCAGCAAAAAATTATGCATGCTAAAAAGCAGTAATGGAAGCAGAAATTCTTTAGAAGCACTAGCCAATGCGCTGATAGATGCGCATTATTTTCGAACAAAGTTCCCACTTAGAAGCTCTCGATAGTGCCAAATTAAAGCAACATACTCATTGCTTTCAAGAAGCTCTTCTTTGTTGCTTTGTGGTTATTTTACGGTACGAAAAGAAAACACAGAAGTTTTCTCACTTACTTTTAGGCTTCATGGAAGCACTAAAATTTGATTTTTTTCTAATGACCACAAAAAAATATTTGATTTATTGCTTATAAGAAGCACTAGAATAAGGCAGAGCCATGATGCGACCAAAACCTGTGATAAAAAAATTACCCGAATTTTTTGTAAACATCAATCGGCCTTACTCCCGTTGCCGTCATCAGATTGTTGTCATTTTTATTACTTCGTTATCATATTAAGAAACTTCGAGCTATTAATGTCTATGTGTTTCATATTTTATTTTGTTTGAAGTGGACAAACATTTTTCTAGGTACAGTTTTTACTTAAAACAAAACACACATTCTTCACTACGGCGATGTTGAACGCTTAAGCATTTGTGTTTGCAACACAGCTTCTTTTCAAGACATTATATAGCAAAATTTAAGCTCCATATTTTTCAGAATATATTGAGTTAAACGATAGTTAATTAGATAGAAACATTTGTGTCTGAACTGTAGTGTGGTAACTGCAAATCCATACAAATGTATTAAATGTCTCCGTACTATAGTCACATTTTTAAATTTTAAAATGGTTTCAAGCTGAATAAAATTCCCTGTTAATTTAATTAAGTGTCAAGTACTCAAGATTACACAACTTTAGAACAATTACAAGAAGCGCTTAAAAATCAACTCGGAGAAGCACTTCAGAGTAACATTCTTATTATATCTGTAGTCTGTAGTCTACCTTACTACAAGAGGCAAGAAGCAGTAAAGAGCTTTTAAACACTCCAACTGCTTCCAATTTCTAATAATTTTTTGCTAGGCAGTTCCGGTTCTTTTAAATCTATTAATCATTGTGTCTCAAACATGTAATATTGAATCGCAAACACATTGTGTTTGGACACAAGTATAGTAAATTAGCGTCAAGCTACAAACAAATGTTATATTTGCATCCAAATAACAAAAAACGACAGATTTCTCAGCGTGTAGCAAGGCTGATCAGGATGATGAAGAGATCAGGCGACGCCTCACCTATGTCTTCGCTTAGAATTAATTGGATTGGGTTTGGTGTTAGTCAGTGTCATTTCAAGGTATTAAAAACTGTACACTGAACGGAAAAGCATCGTCACACGGATAAAAATGTTTCATCGAAAGTGAGCTAACGTAACGTTTCATTCCCACTATGAAAATGTGTTCATCAACTGCAAATTGTTCGTTACTGTGGTGAAAGTATGATTGTTGCTGCAAGGAATTTGCTTCATTATTGTAACGAATTTCTTTCGTTGCTGCAATGAATTTGTTTCATTGTTGCAATGAATAGGTATCGTTCTTGCAAGGAATTTGCTTTTTACTGCAATTGTGGCCGTCGTATTCAGGTCCTGCAATTAAAAACATATACGAAGAATTTATTGTTAATTGTTAAGATTTCTATTTATATGTCTGTACTTACCATGAACATAAGCTCTACTCCCCTATGCTCTACTCCTTTAACATAGAACCACATCATTGTTTTGTTAAATCATGCAAATGTTGTTGTGTTGACTTTGTTTAATATTTTGATAAACCCCGTCATTAAGCCAGTGATCGCTCTGTAAGCATTTTCCTCAACTGTTTTTTTATTTATTTTAACCAAATTTGTAAAGTTTCGATTGAATTCATTTGACTGCACGTTGAACTATTATTTTTATATTCGTCGTACTTGAAACACTTTGTTTCTTTGACTTCTTCGTTTTCATTGACTTCGACTGTCCGCACAAATGTATGCATGCCTTTCGTTTTTTTCTGAATCCAAATACCAAAACAACGAAACAGGCGCGACCGAATTATGATTAAAACACAAAAACACGAACATTTTGTTGCGACTTGTACCGTCACGCGCATACACTCACACACAAAAGTTCAGTTACATATTTCGGGGTAGTTTTTCTGCTATCGATGCGTCACTTTCTTTGCTGTCGTGTTACTCCTTGCATTCTGTTTATTTATCTATTTGATTTATAGTTATACAAACGATCACAGCAAAAACATAAATTCACAAAATTTAGTTTTCACAAGAAAAGATTATTACTAAGTATAATTTAGTAGTCTGTTTTAACAAATTTATTTAAATTATTCCGGCGGAGAAATATGTCTACCACTTTCGATTGTTGCAATGGAACTGATTTAAGATGTGTACGTGACCACGCTCACCATTTTCTCTTGCTGGCCTCTTTTTTGCGCTCGCTCATTTTTTCGACTGCTTCTCTCTCTATACCATCATAAAAATTAGTTTCGTTACAATAACGAAATTGTTTCGTCAACTAAAAATGTTGACAAACCACCAAAATAAATGAATAATACATATAAACCATAAAAAGTAAGAAAACCAAATATCAGTAGTTTAAAACTCATGCCTTTACTTTTTTTTAATTTTCAACACATTTTTTTACAAAATTCAAATTAAATAAAATTGTTGCAGGAACAACAAGTAAGTTGTTGCAGCAACGAAATGAAAAATTGCCGAGAAATTGACACTTTTCGCTTTAACAAAACATTAATGTAAATGTTTCATCCATGCGACGAAGCGTTTTTCTTTCAGTGTATGGCAAGGTTAATATAGCCACATCGATTTTGGGCGCATATAGTCAGGTTTTTCCGGAAATAAAGTTAAATGCTCAATATATTTTAATCTTGCTTTGGTTGTTTTAAAACTGATTCCATATTAGAAATTTAATTTAGAACACATCACAAAAAACCCCTTTCACGAATTTTACTATCTGGAACTTGCATTTAGAACTTTTTTAACAAATTTTAGAACTTTTTATTCATACAGACGAAGTTTTTGTGATATCCTCAAAACCTTTTTTTTTATAAATATTGTACTTTTAATGTGTAGATTCAAACCTTGACTGGCTCAAAATGAATCTCAAATATACCACATACATATTGCTATCCTCCAAATTTCGGTGGTGCAATGGTAGTGTGCGCAGCTCTTGTACATGAGATCGTGAGTTCGACCCCTGCTCTGGCCAGCTAAACTTTCTTTCGACGACGGTCACCTCGTTTAGTGACGGCGACACTATCGATGACTTAGCCATGAAAAGGCTTTTTCAAAATACCGTTCGGAACCGGCGTAAAACTATATAAATTTGCTTGTGAGAAGCTGTCCCCAATCCCTTCATGGAATGCAATGGGAAACCATATATTTTTATACCCTCCACTGTAAGTGATAGAGGGTATATATCAGTTTGTCAATCTGATTGTAACATATAGAAATAAGGCTTTGCGACCCCATAAAGTAAATATATTCTTGATCCTTATAATAACCGGAGTCGATATAGCCATGTCCGTCTGTCCGTCTGTTGAAAACATTCTCACGACTTCAATCGGCGATAACGCCAGAATGGTTTTTGGCCAGAATGTTCCACGTATTCCTGAGCAGTTTGGTATTGAAAATCAGCGAAATTGGTCCATTGGAAAAAATTTTATGATTGGAAACGTAAAAAAACTTATAAAATTTTCACATTAATTTTTGTAGTTTTATACTAAACTACTCCTTTTGCCGTGTGGTGAATTTCCATGTTGAAAATCTTTGTTGTGCTTTATAATAGGTAAGTACTTTAGAATGTTTAGATGTACTTTCATGTGTTCATACATTTATATGAATTTTGTCACACTTTATCTAAGGTCGCTGTGGCCTGATGGGTAAAGGGTTGCGCTTTGGAGTCTGAGGGTTGTTGGTTCAACTCTCGTCCCAGCTTGTTTCTTTTTTAATAGTTCTTCAAAAAATGCTTTTTTATTTTTAAAAAATGCTTTTCGCAGCTTGTTTTTTTTTAACAGTTCTTCAAAAAATGTTTTTTTATTTTTAAAAAATGCTTTTTAACTTTACTACTCCTTTTGCCGTGTGGTGAATTTCCATGTTGAAACTCTTTGTTATTCTTTATAATAGGTAAGTACTTTAGAATATTTAGATGTATTTCATCTGTTCATACATTTATATGAATTTTGTCACACTTCATCAAAGGTCGCTTTGGCCTGATGGGTAAAGGGTTGCGCGTTGGACTCTGAGGGTTGTTGGTTCAACTCTCGTCCCAGCTTGTTTTTTTTTTTTTTAACAGTTCTTCAAAAAATGCTTTTTTATTTTTAAAAAATGCTTTTTCATTTTACTTATGAACAAGTAACTTATTTTTATTTTTTTTAAAAAAGTACATTTTCTTAAAAAAAGTACAATTCTTAAGTACATTTCAAAGTACATTAACTACATTAAGTACATTTCAAAGTACATTTCTTAAGTACATTTCATTAAGTACATTTCTTAAGTACATTTCTTAAGTACATCTCTTTCTTAAGTACATTTCTTAAGTACATTTCTTCTTAAGTACATTTCTTAAGTACATTTCTTCTTAAGTACATTTCTTCTTAAGTACTTAAGAAATGTACATTTCTTAAGTACATTTCTTAAGTACATTTCAAAGTACATTTCAAAGTACATTAAGTACATTTCAAAGTACATTTCAAAGTACATTTTCTTAAGTACATTTTCAATGTGACCATTTGAGCATTATGAGCAATGCATTTGTGAGCATAGTGAGCATTTGTGAGCATCCTTATTTTTATTTTTTTTAAAAAGTACATTTTCTTAAAAAAGGTCCTTTTTAAAATTTAATATTTTGCTGGTTAACACTAAGGTGGAGGGTATCAAAGATTCGGCACAGCCGAATTTAACACTTTTACTTGTTTTATATATTATAGACTATACAACAAAACTAATGGCGCTTATAATATCACTATTCCAGATTCAATTTGTTGCAATCAACACACTTTTCTCTGCCCAAAAACATTACAGACAAATATACCATTCCATAATAGGCAAAACTAAAGATTAGCCGAAATTTGCTACATGATACCTTGAATATTAGAGGTAATTTAGAAAAACTGTTTCCATTTTAAAAAAACCAATCCGAGTTAATCACAATCCGATTTCAAATGAATAACAATGTATTGACTGTGTTGTGATGTGTTTTTTTAAATCATATCTTTCGTTCATTTCATACATACAAATCGACTCCGATATTTAGAAATAATTATGTATCTAGATATGTTACTAAAGTTATTTTCCCCATTTTTAAATATCCCATATTTAATAATCGGCTTACATGGAATATTTTAATTGAAATTCAATTGAATTGAGCTTGGTGTAGATATTCTATAGTACGATCTATTTTCAGTTAAACCACTCATGCTGGAATCTCAATTTTTTTATTTTTGAAATTCTTTTTTATTTTAATAAAGCAACAAAAGAATCATACGTGTATTTGAAACTACACGTGGGTCGTGCTGAAAGTTTTACAAAATATTTTGTTAAGAAGGGAACGTATCATATTCAATACAATATGGGGTTTCATTCGAACTAGAGAATGGCATCAATTTAGTTCATTTTCAGTTCCTGGGAAATTTGGAAAAGAATAAATGAAATATTTTAGCAGAAAGCTGTAATCTAGCTCTTTTTGCACTAGAGTACTCTTTATTTGTTTTAAATTTGTGTAATAATAACAATTAATCACAGTCATCCGACATTGTCGTTAGTTTGATTACATTGCTACAATGAAATGCTTCGTACTCCCAACGAATGAATAGTAACATCGCATTTTTATCGTTACCGTGCTCCTTCCGAAGGTAGGTATATATACCTGCAACGAATATAAGTACATGTATCAATTGTGCATTTTGTGGGAAAAACATTGAAGCCGTTTCGCCTCTTAAAGACCTTTCCAACAAGCCCAAAAACAAAAAAATCCGACCACTGGCTCAGAAGTTAGCAACTTTACCCTACTACCCTCCGACCGGCAATCCGAAAATTTTGAACCCGTTGCCATTTCGCACCCTTGCATTTTCGGACATGGTCCTAGTGGACTTTTCTTCATCAAATGAATACGCTGGAGAAATTTGTCCGGAACTTCCTGAATCACGCTGTATATCATCACTTCTACGCTGTGCTACATTCCCACTGATGCATTCAATATATCGTAATGTTATACTTTATTTGTTGCCAGTGGATATTATAAACAGGCAGATTGCTTCTACACCTCCCATCAGGTTGGATCAACTACCTGGGTTATCCTGGATAATCCATTACCCACGGGGTATGGGGAAAATAATGGGTAGCTACCCACGAGATTGGGGAATTACCCATCACGATTACCCATTACCCTCAGGGTAATAGGGATAATAATGGGTAGTTACCCACGCCGATGGGAAATTATCCATCACGATTACCCGTTACCCATGGGGTATGGGTAAGCAGTCTTTACCCATTACCCACGGCAATTGGTATCCCAGGGTTACCCAGCGTAACCCATCCCCATTTTGGATTGAAAATATGGCAAATTAGAAAACAAGGTTTATATCTCAAAAACGGAGGGTCGAATCGAAAAAAGAACTAATTTTTGAGGGTTTCTAATGGATTTTCATAAAGTGGTCCAATTCGAAAGGAAGAATTTTTTTTTCAAAAAATTCCCAAAATAAGAAAATCACTGAAATACTACAAAAATGGCAATAACTCGGAAACGTTGCGTCCAATCGTAAAAATAATTAATTGTTTACCTCTATAGAAAGCTTTCGCCAATGGATATCTTCAATATGGCATCACTTTAATTTTGAAATCGCTAAAACAAAAATTTTTCGAATAAAAAAATCAATGAGGGTTCGAACTCACGGGTGATGTGTTAACACCTTTTTGTTACACGGTACCTGTTCGATTTCTATGAACACATTAGTAAATGTTACATTGGAAAGTAAAAAATTGCATGATCTTTTAACCATTAATAAATTCATTTAATAAGTATAGATCAAGGTTATATGATGCCCAGAATGCAGTCAATTCTAAAAGCCGTTATACAAAATTTACTTACTTCCATTATGCATAAAATTTAGTTTAAAATTGTTCTGTTGCGGGTTGAAATCGTTTTCTTTTTTTGTGTTGCAGGCTCTTTTGCTTTCTTCTTTCTCGGATTTTCTTTTTGCCGACATCTGCTTTAATATTAGACGTAATATTGCTAAAATAAATAAAGCAATATTTAGCTCACTGAAATAATTGTTTTTGTTTTGTCATAAACAGAGCGACGACAAAATGTTTTGAATAGTATAGAGAACTTATTGCACTCATGTAGAGAGCCGGAGTAAAAGAGCATAAACGAGTCTAATCCTCTTTATAGAATATTTCAATATAAATGCACCATATCGACAATGTTATTACATAAAACAATACAAAAAGCATAAATGTTTCAAAGGGCATCAATATTTAACATCAAAATTATGAATGAACCAAGTTGTGACAAAAAGAGAGTAATACTTTTTGAATCATTCGCCAGTTGTCGCCAGTACTTTTGAGTCATTGAATTCGTTCCATACTATTCAATACTCTTTGGCGACGACGACCTGCTTGTTTGTTCGCAGCCGCTACATCAATACCATCATACTTATTTTCAGGCACAGACTATTGTTGTACAACAACCACGTATGTGATGCTAACGCTGTGTATTGTTTGCATGTGTTCACTTTGATAGATTACCCTACCCATGCCTATAGATGTTAACTCATTACAAATCGCTAAAACGCCCTCATGTCTATATCTCGGAAACGGAGCGTCCAATCGAAAAAATAAACAAATATAATGGGTTTTATAAAGTGGTCGAATTCGTGTGGAATAATGTTTTTTCGAAAATCGCCACAATATGAAAATCGCTGAAATTCAAAAATGGCTATAACTCGGAAACGGTGCATTCAACCGTAAAAATAATATGTCTTTACCATATTCAGGACATCCATTTCTTAAAGCCTCCAATGGAGGTAAAAAAAGTTTGTACGCACCGTTTCCGAGTATTTCAGCGATTTTCATATTTTGGCAATGTTTTGAAAAAAAATATTTCTTCCATACGAATTGGACCACTTTATGAAAAGCCCTTAGAAACTTTCAAAAATTAGTTAATTTTTCGATTCGACGTCCCGTTTCCGAGGCATAGACTTTTTTTCTCATTTTATCGATCAAAAATGGGGATCGATAATGCTAATGGTAATGGAGGGTAATGGATTAACCAGAGTAGTCCGCTTACCCATTCCCCATTTGTAATGGGTAAGTCCCCATTGGGGTGGGTAATTACCCACTATTTTCCCCATTACCCTGAGAGTAATGGGTAATCGTGATGGGTAATTTCCCATTGTCGTAGGTAGCTACCCATTATTTTCCCCATTATTCTGTTGGTAATGGGTAATCGTGACGGGTAATTCCCCATTTTCATGGGTAGCTACCCATTATTTTCCCTATACCTTGTGGGTAATGGGTAAACGTTCATTACACATTTCCCAGGGCGATGTGCATGGGTTACACATGGGGGAGTAATTACGAACTCTGGATAATGTAGTTATTACTTTTTCTTTAACACTTTTTCCCCGACTCATAAGCCTTGATTGCCAGCCGCGGGTCTCACCATAGACCTACAAAGGGAATTTTGGTGGCAACTTTGTATATTATGTTAAAAATTTCTAAAACAATAATTACGGTGCAAAGCCCACAACAAAAGGCAATTCGAAACTTACCTTGAGGGGCAAAGGACGAAGTCTTGACAAACACAGTGCAACACGAAAAAAAAAACCCATATACGGACACCACTACGTGATAAAAGACAAAAAAAAAAAGACCCGTGTCTCCCAATTTTTCCCAAAGTCATGCACTTTTTTTTTTATGGGCCGCCAAAGATTTGGGGCCTCGGTATCATTTTCGTAAAATGTGATCATTTTCTCAGGCTCATATCTTGCAAACCGTTCAAAATTTCGATTTACTCTATAAAATCAAAAAAACTTCACCTTCCAGATCAAAATCGCAAAAAACTTAAAAAAATTCGATTTTTTTTACCTTTTTTCCCGTGTTCAGGTCCATAGGTAGCAAACCGTTTAAAATTCAAGGAAACAATCAACTACAAAAATTTACCTAAGATCTCAATAAACAAATTTCTAGAACATATAAACTTCCTAGAGATGATTCTTAATACTGTTTAGGTAGCACGCAAAAGTGAAAAATTTGCCGAAAATTTTTTAATTTCATTTTTTTTACCTTTTTCTCCTGTTCAGGTCCATAGGTAGCAAAAAATGAAATATACCTGGCCAGAACCATGTGTTTGTCCAAGGGTTAACACCGTTTAGGTAGCGCTTAGGTATCACGCGATCATGCACCGACAGCAGCAGCACAGGCAATGCAGTAAGCTCAGCACACGCAACAAGGGACGCAGCACACAATATAAAAGCGACACGACGCTCACATCGAGGCATTACACAGCGCGACGTCAACGAGAGCTCAGCGGTGAAAGTTATAAAGTGAAAGTGAAAGTAAAAAAAGTGAAAGTGCTACAGTATAATTCGCACACAACATTGGCAACTGACAATTTCAATATGCAGTATGAAAATATTGATTTATTTTGCTACGTTTGCGGTCATCAAACCAGAAAAAAACATCTACAAGATTTCAGAAGGAAAAGAATCGTTTAACTAGTGAATTCAAAAGCGCATATGCATTGTTTTTCGACGAAGTGGACTTGACCGGTGAAAATTACACACCTAATACAGTGTGTCGCCAATGTTATAACAATCTCATGGCATGGTTGAGTGGAGGCAGAGGTACTATGAAGTATTGTAAGCCGGTAAACTGGATTAATCGCCCAGGTGATCATGATGCAACCAGTTGCTATGCATGCGTAAATTACACATGTCGTCTAAATCGACATTCTGAGAAGAACAAAATTTATAAAGCAACTGCAACAGCCACACTTCCAGTGCTTGCACCTGAAAATTTTGTATCACCAAGGCCGCCAACTCCAGATCGTACTACAGAATTTACAGCAATGAGTACAGCAAGTGGTGTTACTTATGAAGATCCATTTGATACCGATTATGAGCCCCAACAGGGAAGAGATGGACCACAACTAATAACACAAATGGAAATGGATTTCATTGTGGCCATATTGGGGTTATCGCAGCGACTTGCAATATTTTTGACAGCTTTTTTAAAGCAAAGAAAACTCACACATGCTAATGTTAACTCTACGGCGTACCGCAAACGACAAGCAGAATTTCAGACGCTCTACACTCTAAATGATGACAATTCGTTCGCTTACTGCAACGATATAAAAGCTTTGGTGGTAAAAATGGGAATGAACTACATCGCTAGTGAGTGGAGATTATTTATTGATGGTTCTGTTTCAAGCTTGAAAGCAGTGTTGTTGCATGTGTCGAACCGAAAACCTTCCATTCCGCTAGCAATGGGTATCAACATGAAAGAAAGCTATGAAACATTGAAAGATATAATGGAAAAAATCAAATATTACGAAAATAAATGGAAGAATTGCTGTGATTTGAAGGTCATCAACATTTTGTTTTCCCAAAATTCTTTTGTTTTCTTTGTAATTGGGATTCACGCTCACCTCTGAATCAATTCCAATGTAACTCGTGGAGGCCAAGAGGAAATGTGGATGAACAAATACAACAACATAGACTGAAGAATGCATATGGTTCTGGCCAGGCATATTTCATTTTTGCTACCTATGGACTTGAACAGGAGAAAAAGGTAAAAAAAATGAAATTAAAAAAATTTTCGGCAAATTTTTCACTTTTGCGTGCTACCTAAACAGTGTTAAGAATCATCTCTAGGAAGTTTATATGTTCTAGAAATTTGTTTATTGAGATCTTAGGTAAATTTGTAGTTGATTGTTTCCTTGAATTTTGAACGGTTTGCTACCTATGGACCTGAACACGGGAAAAAAGGTAAAAAAAATTTAATTTTTTTAATTTTTTTGCGATTTTGATCTGGAAGGTGAAGAGTTTTTGATTTTATATATGTTCGCAATTTTTGTACTTTATGACAAGAGCTACAACTTTGCCTCAGAGAGTAAATCGAAATTCTGAACGGTTTGCAAGATATGAGCCTGAGAAAATGATCACATTTTACGAAAATGATACCGAGGCCCCAAATCTTTGGCGGCCCATAAAAAAAAAGTGCATGACTTTGGGAAAAATTGGGAGACACGGGTCTTTTTTTTTTAGTCTTTTATCACGTAATGGTGTCCGTATATGGTTATTTTGCCATGACTTAAAAAATTACACACAGTGAAATCTACCAAAAATTGATTTTCTTGCAGCAAAATAAAGGAAGTGTTGCAGTTATCTGCTATGATCCGAACCAGTTCTCAGTGTTTGAAGTCTACCCCATCAATAAAATGGACAAAACTGAAGTCCAAGGGTCGTTTAACGAACGTTCACAAGCAAAAAAGACAAGAGTTCGCCGAAATGAATATGGCTTTGACAAGAAAAAGTTCAATTTGGATGGTCCAAATTGCTACAGCTGCTAATGGCATGATTTAAGTAAATCAGAAGTGGTTAGATCAAAGCGGAATGGGAGAAAGATTTATGGTATGGGTGTTTTTCATACGAATGTACGCTTCCAATTTGTTGTGTGTCAACCAAAATGAATTCATAAATGTGCATCGAAATGTGCATCGGACGACGTTTTGATATAATATTTTGATGAGAAAGAGACTGAAGACGTCATATTTGAGCAGGATAACGCTTCCATCCATGCTTCAAAGCAAACAAAGGCTTGGTTCTCATATAAAAGTATCAAATTATTACTACCGCTGGCCTGCAGTCCCGACTGCAATCCTTTTGAAAACGTATGAGGCATTCTCGTAGCAAATGTATATGAACATGGGTGGAAGACAGTTTTCTACAGTAAATGACGGCACATATACTATTAAGGAACGTTGGACAGAAATCAGTATTAAAACTATCCAAAAATTGGTAGAATCTATACCCAATCGAACTTCTTCTGACATTAAAAATAACGGATGACATATTAAATATAAATGTTAAACAAATTAAATATAAATTTAATAACAAAAAAAAAACCAACCCGTAAAAAACATAGTTTTTGACTATAAATTCTTTATCTATGGCCACTCCTCTTTGTCCAATCCCGCCCATATTTTCAGCAGATCTTAGAATATATACACCTAACCAACATACCCAATTTTGTTCAAATACATTTAACAGGAGCAGAAATAATGGATTTTTAATTTGTGATTTGTATGGGAGCTACCACGCCCCTTTATCCAATCCCATATTTTGATAGTTCACTTTTGTCGTCGCCATTAGTTTGCCTGCGAAGTTTCAGCTCTATTGGATCATGGGAAAAGGGTTAAAAATCAATCCAAAGTTTTTTAGTTTACATGCATACATAAGTTAATCTAAAGAATTTAACAACCTGAAGTTATTTTTTATATAATTTTGGAACGAAGTTCCTTATCTATCGCACGTTGTGGGTTGGAGGCTAAATGACAAAAAATTAAACTACTTTTTTTAAACACTATTATGCTACAACCCAGTATTATCAACTATGTTGGGTACTTTTGCTTTGGTTTGTGTCTAGACTAACATATGTTGGTATATTAGTATATATTGTAGTTTTGAACCCAATAAAAAGGAAATTTAGAAAAGTCAAAGTGAGAGAAGTTTAAAAAAATATGGTTGCCTGTAAAGTCGGTTTTACGGGCGAAGATTTTACGTGACAACGTCTTTTTCTCGGTAGAATATTTATTGATATGAATATAATTAAATTGCACAATAGGAGTGCAATGAACTCACTTGCCCAATGAGTGTTAGAACTCACGGGCGATGTTTTAACATTTATTGAAACTTATGGTTTAGGAAAATAGAAGTAATTTCAACACCATCTAGGTACCTGTGCGATTTCTATGAACACATTATCAAATGTGACATTATAAACAATAAACATATCCTTTATTATAAAATATAAACATTTCTTTTATTATAAAAAATAAACATTTCTTTTATTAAAAACAAAAGAAAATAATTTACTAACCAAAAAGTATTTCAATTCATCATATTCGCATATCGTTTTTAAAGCCGACCGCAGCTCTCTGTTTCGTTTTGGCTACCTAATTCATATGAAAATTTCTACACACAAACATACACTACACATATCATAAAGCCAAAAAACAAAAAACAAAAAAAAACAAAAAATAATACCTTATCCAATGCAGACTGATCTAAATCAATATTCATACACACGCACATATATACGCACATACATACTTGCTCAGTCGTCATATATATGATGTGCCAAAAAACAAAAACACTCACACCACCGACCAACAGCCACTAGAAGCCAGCAAAGCAAATCGTTTCTGGCACACAAGTAAACACATTGCGTTTACTTGTGTTCGGTGACTCATCGTAACGTTACCGGGCGTTACACTTTTTCATAAGTGACTCCCAGCCGCAACCTAATTTAAGACGTTGTCACGTCAAAAAAATCCTTAAATAAGTGCCTCTCCTTAAAAAAAGTAAATTTTCTAAAAAAAAATACCTAGTCATATTCTTAAACAAAGTTCCTTTTCTTAAAAAAATACGAAGTACCTTTGCTTAAAAAAAGTAAATTTTCTTACAAAGAGTGACTTTTCTTAACAAAAGTAATTATTTTTAAAATAAGTATTATTTTTTTAAAAAAAAGTAAATTTTCTTACACAAATTGCATTTTCTTAAAAAACTACCTTTTCTTTAAAGAGTACCATTATTGTGCAACAAAATAACTTTTCTTGAGATAAGTACCTACTCTTAAAAATGCACGTATCATTGAAAAAATTACCAATCCAAAAAACACTCTCATTTCTTAAAAAATCTCAAAAACTTTCTCTTAAAAAAAATACCTTTTCTTACAAACATTCCTTCTCTTAAAAGTACCTTTCTTAACAATAAAATAATATTCTTTCTTGTCTTTTCTTGAGATATGTAGTCTTTCGGAAAATAAGTACATTTCTTAAAAAATAACCTTTTCCTAAAAAGAGAACCACATCTTTCAAAAGTACCTCTTCTTAATAAAAGTACTTCTTTGTAAAAAAACTCATACTGTTATAGCTTTTTCTTCCAGAAAGTACTTTTTCTTAAAAATAGTACCTTTTATTTTTATTCTATTGTTCGACCTTTTCTTTATTAATAAAATAATCAATATTCTCCGAGCTTGAGGTCGGATTTGCTGATTTTGTATTTATTTTCCTCGATATTTCGCTACTCCATTGTGTAGCATCACCAGTCGATATAAACAGTGTTTAACAATTAAAACAAAATAACAATTGTGAAAATATTATGTCAAATACAACGACAGCAAATCTGACCTCAAGCTTGGAGGATATTGATTATTTATTAATAGTACCTTTTCTTAAAACAAATCATTAGCTTTTAATAAGAGAAGTACCTCTCTTTAAAAAAGGACCTTTTCGGAAAAATATAATACATATTCTTACAAAAAGGACCTAAAAATATACTTTAAAAAAAATACATTCTATAAAAACAATTGTTCTTAAAAAAAGTTTATTATTTTACAAAAACGCGATTTTCAAATCATTATGAACAAAAATGCCATAAAACGAGCCCGTATGGTAATCAATTGTGACGGCGCCCATTTAACCGATATCATCTTCTCAACTTAACCAATAAAATTCTAAAGGTTCAAGTAAACATAATCAAAAAACAGAATCGAAGTTTTTCATTTAGAAAAAAAATGAGAGCCAAGCAATGACATCTTTTGAAACACCTTGTATTTAGCGAAAGGAACTTCGTTCCATCCGGGTGTCCCTGACACCTCGTGTAATTTTTTCCTTTAAAATGATCTGCTCTCAAACGACTGTCCAGCCTCATTTTAAATATTCTCAAATTTTACGTACGAAATTTATGTACGAAAAACATTTTGCATACGTATTTGATTTTTAAAACTTTATATACGTGAACTATTTTGTCTAAACAAATACATCGAAACAGATTGTTTTGATAGTTAAATCTTTAAAAAAAAATCATAAAGGGTGAAAACTTATTAGAAAAATTGGGAAAGTTATGCTGAGACCACTCGCAAACTTGGAAGATCGAAGAGTGGTCAACAAATTTGAAGAAACTGGTCGGTAATGGATAATAACTCTCCTGTGCATCAACGTACAGGTCGGTCTCTTGATAACATTGCTGCTGTAAACGAGGGTGTCGTCGAAAACCCGAAAACATTAATTCGGTATCGTTCTCAACAACTTCTAATTTCACGCAGCACTACGCAGCGAATTTTGACAAAAGACCTTCACTTTCAAGTGTACAAAATGCAGCTAACTGAGGACCTCAAACCAGCAGACCATGGAAAGCGCCGACAATTCGTTCAATGGGTAATGGAGCGAAGGTAAGTGTGAATGCCAATTTTTCAAAAAAAAAAAAGTCATCTTCTCCGATAAAGCGCATTTCCATCTGAATGGCGTCGTGAGTACATAAAATTATCGAATTTGGGGCTCGGAAGATCCTCATGCAATCCATGCGATACAAAAGCACCCACAACGAACAAATGTCTAGTGCGGATTTGGGTCAGACGGCGTGATTTGGCATAAAACTTTGTTGAAGATGAAGCTGAAATTGCAGTGACTGTGAACAGCATTCGCTACAGGAACAAGATAACGGAGTTCCAGCGGCCTTAACTAGACGCCATGGATATGGACGACATGTGGTTTCAAGACGGCGCCACCTGCCACACCGCGCATGAAACAATCGACATATTGCAGCAACGATTTCCACAACAAATTATCTCTAGAAATTCTGATGTCAAGTGGCCACCAAAATCATGAGATTTAACGCCGTGCGATTTCTTTCTTTGGGGTTTTGTAAAGTCTCGGGTTTGCGCGAATAAACCAAAAAACAATTCCTGAGCGCAGATTCGAGATACAACGCGTCATCAGTGATATACAGCCACATCTCTCTGAAAAAGTCATGAAAAGAGTAATGGCCTGTCATCAGAGCCATGGGGGCCATTTGACTGATATTTTATTCCATACTTAATGGTTGGTTGGTTGAAAGGGCTGCAAGACATCACGCTGTCTAGCAAACTTAGGCTAAAGAAGCCCATTGTGATACCTGCAGTTTCCTCCATAGCAACTACTGACTAGTCGTCTACCCAATTTACCCTTTCAATAAATTTGTCTATAAGGCCTTCAGGAATATCCTGTAGGGCTACGTTGCTAACTAAATGGGTTCCGAATATCCTGTAGGGCTACGGTGCTAACTAAATATGTTCCGAATATCCTACTTCTCAGTCCTGCCAGAGCAGGGCAATCCAAGAGAAGGTGTTTCGTCGTTTCCCCGTCCTCCTCCATGCAGCATCTACAGAGAGTGGAGTTTCTATGTCCCAATCTTAGGGCGTGTTTCCTACAAGACAATGTCCCGTAAGTGTTTCCATCATTGTGGATAACCTGCCTCTCGGCAAGTTACGTAGTTGCCTAGTCCTCTTCCTGCCCACCTGTGGCCAGAGGAACCTAGCTTGATTGCAAGTTGAAGTAAGTCTCCACTTGTCCTTGAATATATTATCGGCCCACTGCCTGATCTGCAAACGGCAGGAACAGATTGACATACTAACACCTTTTTTTGTCTGCAGAACCTGTGCCGTAGTACCCTGTCTAGCTAACGCATCCTCTACGCAATTGCGTGGAATATCGCTGTGTCCCGGTACCCAGATGAGCCTGATGTCAAAATAACCTGCCATCACCGTAAGTGATGAGTGGCATTCTTTCACCGTCAGGGACGTATGAAACATGGCTTCCAGGGATTTTATGGCAGCCTGGCTGTCTGTGTCGTTACATGTGACACTACTTTTCAGTAGTTCAGAAACCTCCATTATGGCGGTAATTTCCGCCTGAAATACACTAAAGTGATCAGGCAGCTTGTAGGAGATATTTACGTTTAGGTCCGGTGAATGGACCCCATATCCTACTTGCTCGTCCAACTTTGATCCATCCGTGAAAAATCTGATACTACTGGAATCCCCTTCCAGTGACTTTTCCCAGGTATTCCTGTTCGGAAAAGAAGTCCTTAGATTTGTCGCTGGTAGAATGTAGGGGATACAGTAGTCCGTTTTTACGGGAATAGAGTTGATCCAGTGTTGGAATTCAGCGTGTCCCGAATGCCCCGATATCAAAATGCCACAATCTCTGATTCTGAACAGGGATGTAGCGGCTGCCGATTCGGCCATGATATCGGGAGTACAGATGGTCAGGATAGCACTAAGTGCAGTACCTGATGACGTCATGCCCATAGCCCCACTAACGCTAATCATTGCTGATCTTTGAATTTTCATCAAGGAATTCAGAATATACTTGTTTTGGAGGGATCTCCACCAAACTACGATGCCATAGAGAAGTATTGGTCTGACTAAAAAAAAATAAATGGTTTCCCATTACATCCCATGAAGGGACTGGGACTTCTCACAATCACTGAGCTGTGCGCTTTCCAGTTTTCACTCACTGATTGGGACCTACAGTTTTACACCGATTCCGAACGGTAATTTGAGAAGCTTTTTCATGGCTAGATACTCGATAGTGTCGCCGGCACTATGCGAGGTGACCGCCGCCGAAAGAAATTTTAAGGTGGTCAGAGCCGGGTTCGAACCCAGGCTCTCATGTACAAGAGCCGCGCACACTAACCATTGCACCACCGACGGCCACTATTGCCGTATAAATCCACTTGGTGATCTTAGGAGTCAGTCCCCAGCGCTTTCCTATCGCCCCCTTTCAACGCCTTTTTTTACCGTCTCCTCCACATTCGGTTTCCAAGACAGTTTTCTGTCGAGAATTATTCCCAGATACTAGACCTTTTCCGTCAACTGTAATTGCACCCCATTAACTGGCGGCAGTTCAAATGCGGGTATTTTATATTTCCGAGAGAACAAGGTAAGCTCGGTTTTAAGTGGGTTAAGTGATAGTCCGTTGTTAGCGGTCCAGTTCGAAATCAGACTAAGTAAACTGGTTGTACGAATGCTAAGCAAATTGAGGTTTCTACCCGTACAGATGATAGCAATATCATCGGTATAGACAAAAGACCTGGCATTCGGCTCTGTCCAATTCAAGAAGCAGTTCAATTGTAACACCACCCCATTCAGCTTTGACGGATCTATCCACCAGAAGCTTCCCAATTAGGCGTATCACTAAGTTGTCGACTCCTAGATTCTGTAAAGACCTAAGAATCTCCGAAGGTTGAATGTTATTGAAGGCTCCCTCGATGTCCAGGACGGTCCCCAGAGCGAAGACCTTATTCTCAAGAGAGTTCTCTATTATGCTGGCTATAGAGTGGAGAGCCGTCTCAGTTGGCCTACCCTTGATATAGGCATGCTGAGAACGCGACAGTAGATTCTGTGGACGATTACTTTGAATATGAATGTCCAGTAACCTTTCAAATGTCTGAAGAACAAAGGATGATAGACTGATTGGTCTAAAGTCCTTTGGTTTGACATGATAGCATTATTACGTGAAAAAATTCAAATTTTTTCCTGGATACATCAATAGGCAAACATGGACCGAAATATGAACAAGGCTAAATCTAAATATGTTCTATTTTCATTCATCGTATTTCTTACTCATTCTTCTGTTGTGAGATTTCAGTCCTATTGACTGTTTCATAGTGTTTTCAAAAACTTTCGCAATATCCCTCGTGCTTTATGCATTTGAATAGTTTTAGATTCCCGAGCATTGCTACTACTGGTATGTGACAATAAGTTTGGGATTTGTAGCATTTTTATTTAATAAATCGAATTACAGAGGACACAAACATTTGTCCGAGAAATGCTTTCGAGCCTCATGGCACTCAGCTAGTTTGAGTTTTAATAGGATTAGTTTTGTGTCCCTGAGATAAAAAAAGGTGTATAACATTTATGTGTCATATATTTAGTTTCCTTTTTTTAGGGGAGGGGGGGAATTTAATTTAAAAATTTATAAAAATTAATTGAAAAATGCAGAAATGTAAGAACTACTGTCGAGGAATATGGTTTGACATGGATTGTCGCTGTGAGTTAAAAAATAAATTGAAATGTTAACAGCTTTACCACAAGACAAACTATGTACTTATATATATAGCAGATGTATTGAGAGAAAAATTGTGTCACTAAGTATTCGCTATTTGGAATTTAGAAACTGCGGTTTTATTTTGTAAAAAAATCAATGAGTATTCGAATTCACGGGCGATGTGTTAACACCTTTTTGTTACATTGGAAAATAAAAACAGAATAGTTTTTGTGCTGAAGGCTCTTTTGCTATTGCTCTTTCCATCTGCTTTTACATTGGATGTAATATTGTTAATATAAATAAAGCAATATTTAGCTCACTGAAAAAATTGTTTTTGTTTTGTCATAAGCAGAGCGACGACAAAAAGTATTGAATGGTATAGAGAACTTATTGCACTCTTTTTCCGCTCTCACATAGAGAGTCTCAGTTAAAGTGCATAAACGAGTCTTATTCTCCTTATTGAATATTTCAATATATGTGCATCATTTCGACAATGTTATTACATAAAACAATACAAAAAGCATAAATGTTCCAAAAGGCATCAATGTTTGACTCCAAAATTCTGAATTGGACAAGTTATGACAAGAAGGGAGTAATATGTTTTGAATCATTCGCCAGATGTCGCCACTGCTTTTGACGCATACAATTCGTTCCATGAGTTCTCTATACTATTCAATACTCTTTGGCGACGACGACCTGATTGTTTGTTCGCTGCCGCTACATCAATACCATCATACTTATATTCAGGCATAGACTATTGTTGTACAACAACCACGTATGTGATGCTAACGCAGTGTGTTGTTTGCATGTTGTCACTTTGATAGATGTTAACACATCAAAAATATAAATGTTATATATTAGAACTAGTGTGATAAGATATAAAGTATCAGATCTTTCTAACATCTTAATAGAGATTGTATTGTTAAAGACTGGAGTTAATAAAATTTTAATTATTATCAATAAAATTTTCATGATTCACAAGATTTCAGGTACTGTAAATATTTATCAGCTTGTGATCGATTGTGTAATGTAAAATTTAAATTTGGTCCGATAACATAATGTTTGCTGGATAATATTTGGTTCAAGGACTGACCTTACTAAATTTAATTCCCTGATAAAGATATGATATAATAAGATAAGATAAGATATAAGATATTTTTTGTAATACTCATAGTTAGGTTAGATTCACAATGAGTAGTCGAAATACTGGCTAATTCTGAAATCCGTTCCACTTGAATGCTCCAAACTACTAAACAATAGTATTAGCTGAGAGGTTTTGGAGTCGTAATCTTACGAAATCGGGACAATGGGAGATACAGTGATGGAAAGAGTTGATGTAATTCGCAAACTGTCGGCATCAGAGATGGGTGATGGGTATTCTGAAGTACGGGTGTATAACTTAAACCCATAATCTAAACGACGTGGCTTGTCGATCGGTAACACTCGCACTAAATTTTCCTGGGTGTCTCAGTAATAATGCACTTTTTGATTTTAAAATAGTCCACCCCCACGACTCTGATGACAGGCCATTAATCTTTTTATGAAATTTTCCATGACTTTGCCACAGAGATGTGGCTGAATCTCACCGATGACACGTTGAATCTCGGATTTGAGCTCAGGAATTGTTTCTGGTTTATTCACATTAAAACGAGATTTCACAAAACCTCCCGAAAAAAAATAGCACGGCGTTAAATCGCATGATCTTGGTGGCGAGTTGACATCAGAATTTCTTGAGATAATTTGTTCTGGAAATCGTTGCTGCAATAAATCGATTGTTTCATGCGCGGTGTGGCAGGTGGTGCCGTCTTGCTGAAACCATATGTCGTCCAGATCCATCCATCTAGTTGAGGCAACAAGAACTCTGTAATCCTGTTCGTGAAACGAATGCCGTTCACAGTATAGTGCAATCCGCACCATACAGTTACTCGTTGTGGGTGCATTTGTTTCTCATGGATTGCATGAGGATTTTCTGAGTCCCAGATTTGACAAATTTTGTGTATTCAAGAAGCCATTCAGATGGAAATGCGCTTCATCGGAGAAGATGACTTTGTTTTGAAAAATTGGCATTGACTTCACTTTGCTCCAATTGCTGGCGCTTTCCAACGTCTGCCGGTTTGAGCTTCTGAGTAAGCTGAATTTTGTACGCATGAAAGTGGAGGTCTTTTGTCACAATTCGCTGCGTAGTGCTTCGTAAAATTTAAAGTTGTTGTTTGGAACGATGCCGAATTGATGTGTTAGGGTGTTCGGCGAAACTCTCGTTTACAGCAGCAATGTTTTCAAGAGACCGACCGGTACGTTGACGCACAGGAGTCTTACTCCCCATAATCGACCCAGTACATGACAAATGTCGAGACCTATACAACGTCGAGACCTATACAACGATGTCTTGCATGTTATGATCAAGCCACAAATAAAACAACTACGAGGAAAAAACGATTTTTGCTGTTTTTCACGAGTTCGCAAAGGAAAGAAATTTTTTTTTTTTGATCTCTAATATTTGCCCTCGACTTTGGGAAATTTTTTTTATATGGAGGCCGACGCGGTCTAGTGTTTAACCACTTGGCGTATGATGGTCGGGAAATCTCGGCAGAAATTCATGTTGTGCCAGAATCACTGATGAATTGTTTCATGAAAATATAATTACGAGTATTCTGCGTCCTTGAGCAGTATAGCATTATATGGCTTGTGGACGTGTATCCTGTATCTATGTATTTTACAAGTGCCACAATAAAACTGGCTATTGCCGCTATTTGCCACGTTATAGCATCTTCCCACAGGGTGGTAGATTTTCGACCAGTAGATACATTAAATATTGTTAGCTGAAATTCATATTGCCCCACCTAACACAAGAAAATCTAATTTGATTTTTTGATTAATAATAATGTATTTGATGAAATATAATGCCTATACAAAATTTTAGAGGCCTGCGATCAAAAATTTGCGATTTTATGAATGAAATTCAATAGGCGCTTACTTCGAGAGTGTTCGTTTAAATAAAACGTTATATGCGATAATTTCAATCCAAATTTAATTAAATTTGTTGGACATTCCTGAAAATGTAATACCACATGGAATTATGCTTCTGCGCGGTATATCCAGCTGCACTCGGAATATTTGCAACAAATATTCCATAATGTATAGATTTTATGTTCATAACCTATTGAATGTTTTAATAGAATTCAACACACATGCACTAGTACATGTATTAGTTGCGTGTAGATGTTCAACCAATCACAACTTTTGTAATTGAATCATTTTGCTTGGAGTTGCAGCTAAGGGCTAAGTGAGTTATCTGGGTTATAACAACATTTATGGTGCAGATTTTGTTTAAATTTTGAGGTACCAAACAGAGAATTATGGCATGACAACATCAGGCAATAAATACTACATTCAATAAAGGGTTTTTCAATAAGAGCGCTACAAAAGTTTTTTTAAATAAAACAAAACCGGTTTTAGATACCAATGAAATTATTTATTCCTGTGAAAGTACGTTCGATGCCATTATGTATGGAACTCGATTTCTTTTGCATGGCCACCACGGGCACGCTTGCAGTAGTCCAGACGCTGAACCCAATTTTCGACGGTTTTCAAGCATAAATCGGCCGATACTGCTGCAATTTCACGTTCGATATTCGCACGAAGTTCATCAATCGTCGCTGGCTTGTTGGCATAGACCATAGACTTGACGTAGACCGAGGCGGCCAATCGACTGGGCCATTTCGTGAGATAACACGTACACCAAACTTCGTTTCCAACAAATTGATTGTGGCATTCGCTGTGTGGCTTGTGGCGCCGTCCTGTTGGAACCACATATCCTCCAAGTCCATATTATCCAATTGGGGCCAAAAATATTCGGTTATCATTGAACGGTAGCGCGTCGCATTCACAGTAATGTGCCGATCTTGATCATCACGGAAAAAGTACTGCCCAATGACGCCGTCGGCCCATAAACCGCACCAAACCGTAATTTTTTCGGGATGCAATGATGACTCATGGATTACGTGTAGATCGCTGTCTGGCCAATAACGCATATTTTGCTTATTGACGAAGCCATTCAGCCAGAAATGAGCCTCATGATTATGACGACCATAAATTGGACGTGGCGCTCTGAAAGTTGAGGCCACTGACTCCAAATTTCGGTAGTAAATTTTAATAATTTCGACTCGTTGTTGGCTAGTATACCTTTCCATGATGAAATGGCAAACCTTACTGAAGAGAAATGTCAAAAGAGCGGGAAAAAATATGGCGTCGTTTGCTGTCCCTATCGATTTACTTTTGTAGCGTCTCTGTTGAAAAACCCTTTATTACAATTCACGTAAATGCTAAACGGCAATAATATATATTTCCACAAATTTAATTTTTAAATTTTAAAATTCCCATGAGTTAATATATCTGCTGCACAGAACCATAGCAACAATTTGGTGTTAACAACAGTAGGGACTAGGAAATTGCCTTGGGTCTAAACTGTCTTTGGTTTACATGTATCTTGCTGGATACACAGCGGAATAATTTATCGCAAAAAAAAACATTGGTAAACGTGGCAGATGATTTAATTTGGAGACTTTATTTGCTTGTTTTTTTTTTTTTGCGAACATTTTAAATTTTTAGCACGGAAAGAAATGTGTACTTAGAAGAAGATGGCATTTAAAACACACCAACCCTTTTAAAATCCTCCGTAACTCTTTAAAGAATGTAAATATCCACTTTGCATAATTATAATAAATCCCAAACTCTACCAAATGTATACTAATGTATACTTTGCATACTCGACAACTTGAGGCATTGCAGTGACACATAAAATGAAACAAAGTTTACAAAAAAAAAAACTTTACATTATAAAACAAAAGTCACCTTTTAACACGTTAACACATTTGGCACACAGCAACGAAATACGTGACATATTTTCCATTTACCTACACAAATGGATGAAATGTATTATATACATACAAATGAATAAAACCAGGTGACTTTTAATGACCCAATTTCATCCTGGAGTCCTAGATACAACAGTCATGCCGAGGAGTTTGGTTTTGCAGCAAACAAAATAATGATGACACCCGTGTGGTAAATTCAGAATGACTTTGAAGCACTTTTGCAAGTAGTAAAATGAACAGCAACAATGAAGCACAAGTGGTAAATTAATGCCACAACTATTTCTAAGAGATGTGGCAATTTTCCAACCAAAAACAGAAAGTAATTTCGAATAAGTAAACATGTGATTTTGTACACGTTTTATTTCCCAACATGGTCAAAACAAACCATATGATACCCTATCCCACTAAGTGCTACTTACATTACTTTTATTGACTATTTTACAACCTCATGAGGTCAGACGTCTTATACATATTAATTAAACAACCAAATTAAACAAATTTCAACATATTCTTCCAACTGGCTCTATGCTTCGCCTTTTCTCGCCTTGATAACCCCAAGGATACGGAGGGATTCTTCTGCCTGGTCTTTCCAGCGGAGTCTTGGTCGTCCTCTTTTCCTGCTTCCATCGAGTACGTCATCGAAAACCAATTGGCCTAATTTGATTCCCCTATCTATGTCCACGACAGAATACAGATTATATAGCTCTGGGTTAAAGCGACGTCGGTACTCGCCGTTTCCCTAACAGGACAATATATTTTACGGACAATTTTCCTCTCGAATACTCCCAGGTATTTTTCATCCGCTTGCGATATGATCCAAGTTTCGGAGACAGATGTCAAGACACATAAAATGAGAGTCTGATATAGCTGGATTTTTGTCCGTCGAGAGAGGGCTTTGTTCCTAAACTGCTTAAAAAAAATGATGTCCCATAACATCCCATGAAGGGATTGAGGAGAGCTTCTCACAATCAGTGAGATGTGCGCTTTCTAGATTTACACTCACTGATTGGGACCTACAGTTTTGCACCGGTACCGAACGGTATTTTTGAGAAGCTTTTTCATGGTTAAGTACCCAATAGTGTCGCCATCACTACGCGAGGTGACCGTCGTCGAAAGAAATGTAAGGTAGTCTGAGCAGGGATCGAACCCACGTTCTCATGTACAAGAGCCGCGAACACTAACCATTGCACCACCGACGGCCACAAACTGCTTGCTGAGCCCAAATTAGGATCTATTTGCAAGCACAATACTCCCATCTACCACTTCAAAATTAAATCGGTTGTCAACGTTCAAGTGCGGACCAAGTCAAGAGGTTTCTCTAGTCGTTGGCACCATCAACTTTGTCTTGCACTCATTAACAGCAAGATCCACCTTCGCTGATTCCTTTTCGATTCTTGAAAATACTGCAGTAACCTCTCGCAAATTTCGCCCATTGATGTCGATGTCGTCAGCATACGCCAGCAGCATATGGCTTTTCGTGTTAATGGTCTTGTTCGTATTTACTGCAACCTTTCTCATTATTATCTCCATTAAGATGTTGAAGAGATTGCACGAAAGTGTGTCGCCTTGTCTAAGCCCTCCCTTGATACAGAATGGTTCAGTGAGGTCTTTCCCCACATTCACTGCTGATTTGGTGTTGGTCAGCGTCATTCTATAGAAGCCGATTAGTTTTGCCGGAACACCAAGTTCCGGCATAGCTTCGTAAAGTTTTCCCCGTATGGGGCTATCGAAAACAGCTTTGTAATCGACAAAATGGTAGTATGTATCGATTTGCTTTTCTTGGGTCTTTTCCAGGATTTGGCGTAGCGTGAATATTTGGTCAGTCGTGAATTTGCCTGGTTTAAAACCACACTGATAAGGTCCAATCAGATTTTCTATAATTGGCTTTAGTGTTTCACATAATACGCTCGACAAGACCTTATACGCGATGGATAAAAGACTGTTACCGCGATAGTTACGGACTCCAATCGTCAGGCATAGATCCGCACCAGCGGCTTTATTATTCATAAGTGCTACAGCATGACATAAATGCTTAACTGAAGTGAACTTTCGTTATATGCCGGATTCTGTCACCCCTCACTACTACACAGAAAACAGTTTCTCCAAAAGTTAGCTAAGGAATACATTCATCGCCGGAATGTAAATATTTATCGCAGTACTGACGAAATCTTCAGACGTACGAAACTGTTCAATGACCCAATGAATAGTTCGCTGAAACAATGGAATGTGTAGCTCAGTTTTGATCAGGGGTTTTGAGATTACCTTAAAATTTAAAACTCTCTCCCCAACTTCGCAAGAATAAAATTCTTAACTCCAACTCCAATTTCGACCCCAACTTCGACTCCAACTCTACAAACAAGCCAAACCTATTTAATTATTTTTTTTTATAATAGCAATTATAACGAAGCACGTGAATTTCGTAGACAACCTGGTCATTGTAATTTGCTTCAAATGATAATTTTAGTGATTAGGTTAGTGACCAGCTGATTGAGGGGTAATAGTCCAGCAGTCACTGGGATTAATATCAACTTCTGGCAAGGTCTGCCTCAGATCTCTCAACGAGTAACAATACGATATTCACCTCACATGGATATCAGGTCACATGGCCATTCAGGGGAGCCGCAGAATGGAGTAGCTGGCAGACTGAAGACCACCTTAAAGGTCCCACAGAAATAGGAACGTGTTGGCGTGACCATACCTTAAAGGTTCCACAGAAATGGGAACGTGTTGGCATGACCCTACAGTCAAAACAAAAGTTGTACATAAGTTAAGATAAAAGATTCAAAAAGGATTCCTATCTCTGGCAAGTGATTTCATTTGGTCCCATGATAGTCTAGTTTTATTACACTGTGTGAAATTGTTTAAGTCATGGAAATATAACCATATACGGAGACCACTACGTGATAAAAGACTAAAAAAAAGAACGTGTCTCCCAGTTTTGTCCAAAATCATGCACTTTCTTTTTATGGGCCCCAAAGATTTGGGGCCTCGGTGTCATTTTTACAAAAAAGTGATCATTTTTGTCAGGCTCATATCTTGCAAACCGTTTGGAATTTTGATTTACTCTCTGAGGGAAACTTGTAGCTCTTGTCATAAATTGTGAACAATTAGTAGCAGTTGTCAAAGATAAGATACCCATGTCTTTAACGTTTGCCGGTTCTGTGGGTCCTTTTCAAAGCAGTGTTTAGATAGCGACCTAGAATAACCAGTTTGAGGATTTAAATATTCTACAAAATGATTGATTTTAGAATAGGCGGTGGAAAATTATTTATTATAAGTGGCTTCAAACTTTAAATTTTCGCAATTGGGGGATGTGACAACCCTATCGACAGAGACGTCTTCGATCAAAGGAATCAAAGTGGGATATGCCTATAGACTGATGGACATTGCGCTTAAATGTCGTATTTTGAAAGTAATGTCCACATTTATCAGTGCGGAGAAAACACAGATGTCTTCAGTTCGATTCTAGTCGGCCGCGTCTTCAAGGCATCTTAAACGATGGGTGCACGACCATAGTAAGTCGTTTACGACATGTAGGTGACCGTCCATATAAATCGTTGACGACATTTTCATACAAGTGTCGGAAAACTCATGAAAGACTAAATGAGCGACAACGTCGCCCATCTCGCCGTTGGGCTTAAAATATCCGAAAATATTTATTTGTTCATTACTAATACAAAGAAACATGAACCGCTGTAATGGATGAAATAAACTGACCATTTTTGAAGTCTCTTTTCTCTCTTATTTATATTTAGTCGTTACTATAATGTCCAGTTTCTTTTATCTACAAGGTGGCGCAAAAGTAATCCTCCTATCAGAAAATGCTACAAATTTTGCGATTGGCCCCTAATGTCAGTTCTGTTTTGACATTTGTGTAGTAAACACATGCGAAATACACGTTAATAAACAATGTTACGCTACACTGCTCCAGAACGCGGAATATTGCTGACTGTTTATTTGACCAATAATCGGTCGGTGACTTTGGCACAACGTGAATTTCGTCGCAGATTTCCTGGCCGTCCAACGCCTACTGGTGAAACACAGCGACGTTTAGCCGCTCGCCTCGAAAAGACTGGCACAGCACGAGATGCTGCCAGGCGTGGCAGACCCCGGAGTAGCCGTTCTGCAGAGAATATTGCTGCTGTAGCCGAGGACCAGACCAGACGACGTGCCACGCAAATGGGTCTCAGTCGACGGTCTTTACAGCGAATTTTGGTACAAGATTTGAAGATGTTCCGTACAAAGTCCAGACGGTGCATCAGCTGTTAGCTGCTGACCGCCAATCGCGTCTAGCATACGCTCAAGCCATCCTTAATCACCACCAATAGGAAGATGATTTTTCATCAAAAATAATCATGAGTGATTAGGCCCATTTCCATCTTAGCGGGTACGTAAATAAGCAAAATTTACGCTTCTGGTACACTGAAAATCCGCGTGTAACCAACGAAGAGCCATTACACCCGCTCAAAGTCACTGTATGGTGTGCTGTTTTCGCTGGAGGAGTCATCGGACCTTTTTTCTTCGAAGACGTCGCGGGCCAAACGGTTACTGTGAATGGTGAGCGCTACAGAGCAATGATCAACGAGTTCTTTTTGCCGCAACTTGATGAATTGGGAGTGGAAAACATGTGGTTCCAACAGGACGGTGCAACGGCACACACTGCACGTGCCACAACCGATATGCTGAAGGATGCATTTCCCGGGCGCCTAATCTCCCGTTTTGGCGATTTGCACTGGCCAGCAAGATCGCCTGATTTGACCGCTCCAGACTTCTTTTTGTGGGGCTTTTTGAAGTCGCGGGTTTATGTCAACAAGCCTCAGACTCTTGCAGCTCTTAAAGACAATATCCGTCAAGAATGTGAGGACGTATCGCCGGAAGTTTTGGCCAAAGTGATGGAAAATGCCATAAAAACGGCTCAAATGACAATCAACTGTGGCGGCGGCCATTTACATGACATCATATTCTCGACTTGATGTAAAAAAAATTAAAAGACCAAATAAAAATAATCCACAAGAAGAATCAAAGTTTTTAATTTTTTTCAAATTAAAGGCAAAAAACATCGGAGTTTACTTTTGCGCAACCTTGTATGTAGTAATAAAACTATAAACTTTCATTGAAATTGTTGTCAATCGAGATCAATTTATGACAACATCCAATAAATGTTCACCCATCTAGTCGTCATTAGAGTTTCATCAGGAAACACTCCGGGCTTTTGTTGCTCATCTTATCATGGAAGGGCTATTATACACCATCAGTGAAGTATTTTGTCTTCTATCTGATCGTGCACAACAATTTCCATTATTAAGTCGTTGCAGATTATTTCAGCGACACATGTCGTGAGTGACATATTCCAAAATGCCTTAAAGAAATAGTTGATGACAAGATCCTGTGTGACGATTCTGCCAACTGGGGAAGGTCGAATGGATGGGGTTAAGATCTAAATAGTCAGGCAGGACGCATCGTATTATAAAACTGACATGTTTCGTTATATTTAATTTTGTTTACCTTTTCCTAGTAAGTCTAGTGAAGTATTTGATTCTGCTTGAGGTCAGAACTATAACATCGAGTTTTATTTGTAGCCTCAAGCCGAATTAAACACTTTAAGATAATTAAATTATTTCCTTAAAGTGTTTCCCATATAAAATGCATTAATTGCTCGTGTTGTAATTACTTATGTAATTACTTATGTTGTAATTACTATTGGGCATATAGGAAAAAATTAAAAAATTTACATTAAATGCGTTTTTAATTAATAGAAAAACATTTTTGAATAGGCTGTGATAACCTCTAAATTCAATTGTAACAACCTATAGTTCGGTTGTAACAACCACTCGTTCGGTTATACCAACCACTAGTTTGGTTGTGAAAACCACTAGTTCGCTTGTGACAACCACTAGTTCGATTGTGACAACCTCTAGTTCGTTTGTGAGAACCTGTAATTCGATTGTGACATCCTCTAAATTTAGTTGTGACAACGTCTAGTTCTGTTGTGACAACCACAACTGCAGCTGTGATGACCTCTTCCTTTTGTGAATGTGGTGGTCATGAAATCTCGAGTGGTTGTGACAACCTCAAAATTCGGTTGTGCCAAACCCCTAAATTCGGTTACGACTAATACACTTGTCATAGCCAAATATTTCGGTGTGTATCGAAAATGTAAAACCACTATTTGAAACAAAACTTTATATGGTAAACTAAACCAGATAAGATATACCTTACTGCAAATGCATATAGACTAAATGTAAACAAAACCAGTACAGAAATTTCAGTCTGGTGAACCGACTTAAAAATACCCTCACCCTCATCCACTGCGACCGAGTTCAATTAAAAAAACACATATACTCGTAATCACCCTTACTTTAATTGCCATAAATATTATTTAATACCCAACTTAATTACGATCCTAAGTGATTATATTTATATGGGAGGTACAAAAATGGGCATGGGGAAGTTGTTGATTTGTTATTACACAGCATTTCACAAAATATTGATCAGTACCAAATTTTGTTAAGATCGGTTGTGGTATACGGGAGATATCGAGACGGCCAGCCAGAACGCCAACCAACTTTTTTATGGGATGTACGAAAATGGGCGTGGTACAGTAGTTAATTTTCAATTTTAAGGAAAATATTGCCAAGTAACGAATTTGTCTGAATTGGTGCCTCGCGTTTGATGACATGAAACCTAATACCCAATTTCATTAAGATCGGAAGTGTTTCACGGGATTTATTGGTCGTCCACCAAGCGTTTGTATGGAAGGTACCAGAATGGGCGTGACAACCTCACCAATTTTCTCCAGTTAAGTAGACATTTATAGATTATTATCGAATGGGGGGCTGATTGAAAAATAGACGGTAATAATATCACAACTTTTAAATTATCATCATTTGGAATGTACTAGACATTTGTAGAGAAGGAGTCAGGCTTTCAGAATATTGTATTCCGTTTCAACACGGTTGGTGCTACAGGCTGTCAAAGTTAGCCACTTTGGCGCTGTTGAAACTTTCAAAGCCTGGTACTTCTACAGTTAAGGGCCCGTTTCAAAGCGTTTTATGAATCTACAATGCAAGACTAATAAGAAATACGCTAAGTGTTGCGGAGTATCTGTTATCGTTATCTCTATAAAAATTTAAAATTGTCAATTTGTTCAGTTATTTGATAATAAGTCGGCTGTTTGAGGGAAAGGATATTTCTTAAACCACCACTAAATTGGAGACACTGCAATAAAGAATACACTGTAATAATTTTTAAGTTATCTCAAAGTTGGAATTTTTTCCAACCTGTTAAAAACACAATATTTTCACGAAAAGGTGCCATGATTCATTCAGTATTTTCTTTAGTTTTTTCCAAGAAATGCATACAAATTATTAAAGTTTTCTGAAAAACAAGGCTTTGGCAAATAATAATTATTATCTATTAATCTATGATGAGCTCAAGTTACAGTAGTTCCTGAAGTTAATAAAATTACTGTATTTAGTAAAGGAATTTGAAAGGTATTAAAAGAAATAACTGTTGGAGCGAAGTTCCTGTCGCTATATAGTTATAGCCCGTTGAAAAATACGATAATTTAAATGGATCTTTAAGAAAAAATACTTTTTATAAAATGATAAATTTTTTTTAAGATAAATTTCATTTTTTATAGAATGTACTTTCTTTACAAAAAAAAGATATTTTTAGTTCCTTTTTGTAGGAATATGTATTACAAGTATTTTCCCGAAAAGTGTCTTTTTTAAAGAGAGGTACGTCTTCTATTAAAAGCTAATGTTTTTTTTTTAAGAAAAGGTACTATTTTTAAGAAGCAGCACTTTCTGTAAGAAAAAGCAATAAGAGTATGAATTTTTTTTTACAAAGAAGTAAATATGTACTTTTTTAAGAACAGGTACTTTTTAAAGAAGTGGTACACTTTTTAGGAAAAGGTTATTTTTTTAAGAAAATTTAATTATTTTCAGAAAGGCTACTTATCTCAAGAATAGGAAAGGTGTTATTTCAGTTTCAAGAAAAGGTACTTTAGTATTTTTGTAAAAAACGGTCTTTCTTAAGAGAAGGTATTGTATTGAATTAAAGGTTTTTTTTTAAGAAATGGAAAGTTTTTTAGAATTGGTCTTCTTTTCAAGAATAGGTACATTTTAAAGAGTAGGTACTTATCTCAAGAAAAGTTATATTGTTTCACAAAACAAGGCAAAGACAATTTGTTGTAAGAAAATGTGATTTTTTATGAAAAGCTACTTCTTTAAGATAAGGTATTTTTTTAAGAAAATGTACTTTGTTTAAGAATATGAATAGGTTTTTTTTTGAGAAAATTTACTTTTTCTGAGAAAAGGCACTTATTTAATAAAACTTTATTTTTTTAAACTTCTTTCACTTAAGCTTTTCTAAATTTACTTTTTATTGGGTTCACAATTACAATATATGTATACCAAATATTGGTTACAGGCTCCACCAAGAAAGCTTCCCTTTAAACAAGAAATTTCCCAACATATTTTAGTCTAGACACAAACCAAAGTAAAAGTACCCAATACAGTTGATAATACCGGGTTGTAGCATAACAGTGTTAAAAAAATGTGTTTAATTTTTTTCATTTTGTCCCCATTCCGCAACGTGTTGTAAGGATTTTCGTTCCAAACATACGAAAACTCCAATATTTCAAAAACGGAATAACCCAATCATTAGGCCGATCTTCAATAGGGTGATTTAGCCTAAACAAATATCACAGTATCCAAAACACTTTAGAAATCTGCAAAAATCAAACCATTATACGCTCCGATTAAACTAAAACTACATGCTGAACTGAAATGAGCTCTATTGTTCACAGCTCAAATAAACTGTTAAGCTGAAATGGTACAATGAACTAGTGAACTAACTGAATGAACTAGTTCATTCTATTGAGCTGAACTAAAAAGAGCGCTCACTTAAATGAACTGAAATTCCCAACTCTAGTACAGTGGCACATTATGTGCCTTTGCTTTAAGTGTCCCAAAGCTAGGCCAATCCATTCGGGGTTTCACCCGTTATAATCATTTCATAAATTTTGGTTCGGGATAACAATCAAGCATTCAAATCGACGTTTTGAGTAGTATATTTTATATAAATGATCTTTATATTATATAATATACAGTGTCACATTATGTGTACCGCAACACTTTCTCTACAAATGTCTGATACATTCCAAAATGATCAGAAAAATAGTTTAAAAGTTGTGATATTAACACCGTGTATTTTTCAATCGGCCCCACTGTGCTTTGGTTATTTTTAACTGAACTTCTTGTAGAGAAATTATTAACGCCTAATATGGAAAAAAATTGAGATGTTATTAAGTTTTGTACAACTGATATTAAATTAGAGTCACTAATTTCACGACCAAATAAATTTTATCATGTAACACAATTGACACAAACTGGCAAATCTGAGGACAGATCCCTTATCCAATTTGGCAAGTACATCTACACAAAATTTTATTAATAATCGATAATATTCTGTATGAAAAAACTGCAGTTAAAAATTAAAATTGTGCTGTCGGTCAGTGACTATTATTTGCCAATATTGAGTTTGGGATTGGAAATGGGCGTTTTGACCACGCCCCTTCTGGTTCCTCCCATACAAATCGACACATTTAGCACAAAATTATATTTCTTTCAAACCTTTCTTCTGGTAGATGTGATTAGATCCAACTCTCACACCGGTTAATAATCTGCTTACTTATCCGGTCTCGGACAACCCCGGGGGGTCAGGGACCTTACAAAACGAAGATAACATATTTCGCCAACCAGTTCGATCTTTCGCCTCATTTCCCCAGTTGGCAATACCAAGTGTACGCAGGGATTCGTCAACCTGATCCCCCCCAGCGGTTTCTTGGTCTTCCCATTTTTCGTCTTCCTTCGAGTTCGGTTCCGAAAACCCTTCGTGCTGGTCCGTCTTCATCCATTCTACTGAGATGGCCTAGCCAGCGCAATCGCATTATTTTGATCCGCTTAACTATGTCAATGTCAGGATAACGCTCATACAGCTCATGATTCATGCGTCGCCGATACTCGCCGTTGTGCACTATAGGGCCATAAATTTTCCGGAGTATTTTTCTCTCGAAGACTCCTACAGATGTTTCGTCTGCTTGCGATAGTACCCAGGTTGAATGAGAGTCTAGTACAGCTGGACTTTTGTTACTCGAGAGAGGTCATTATTTCTAAAGTGCTTGCTTAGCCCAAAATAACATCTATTCGCAAGCACAATTCTCCGTTTGATCTCAAGGCTGACGTTCTCGTTCCCGCTCAAGGCAGATCCGAGGTATATAATTTCGTCCACTACCTCGAAGTTATAACGGTTATCAACGTTCACGCTTTGGTCTAATCGCGTGGAGACCCTGTTCGTTGAAACCATTAATTTTGTCTTGTCCTCATTTACCGTCAGACCCACTTTTCCTGACTCCTTCTCAATTCTCGGGAACACCGCAGTAACTTCTCTAATTGTGCGTCCAATGATATCTATATCATCAGCATACGCGAGCAGCATGTGACTTTTGCTGCTGATGGTTTTATTCATGTTGCCAGCAGCTTTTCTCAGAATAATATCTATTAAGATGTTAAAGAGATCGCACGATAGGGTGTCGCCTTGCCTGAGGCCTCGCTTAGTTTCGAAAGGTTCGGTAAGATCCTTACCAACTTTCACTGCGGATTTGGTGTTCGTCAAGGTCATCCTGCAAAGGCGTATGAGTTTTGCAGGAATACCAAGCTCAGACATTGCTTCATAGAGTTTCTCCCGTATCGGACTATCGAAGGCCGCTTTATAACCGATAAACAATGCGTACTTAATTGGAGGATATGGGCGAGATTGTCACGCCCATTCTAGTACCTCCCATACACAACAGGGTGTTCGACTGGATTGTCAATCCAATAAATCGCGTGAAACACTTCCGACCTTAATGAAATTAGGTATAAGGCTTCACGTTATCAAACGCTAATCACCGGTTAAAGCAAGGGTGATTTTGCCACGCCCATTGTGGTACCTCCCATACAAAAGTTGTTTGGCCGTCTGGTTGTTCGGCATGAGAAGTCCCGCAAAACAGAACCAATTTCTATGAAAGTTTGTACTAGTCAGTATTTAGCCAAATAAAGCTCTGCTATAGAAAATGAGCTGTTTTGCCACACCCATTCTGGTACCTTCCATATGAAAGTTGGGCGGATGACCGGTTGATCCACACGATAATTCTCACAAACATCAACCGATCTTAATAAAATTCGGTACTAGGCAATATTTTGCTAAAAGCTACTGTGTAACTAATAACTTACTATTGTGCCACTCCCAGTTTCGTACATCCCATACAAAAGTTGGGCGTATTTGGGGTTTGCCGACTCGATAACTCCAATAAATCATAACCGATCTTAATAAAATTTGGTATTGATCAAAATTTTGGCAACAACTTGCCATGCCCATTTTTGTACCTCGCATAGAAATATTGGGAGGGAAACTAACTAATTTGGGTATTCAATAATATTTAGCGCAATGTCGTCAATCTGCTGTTGAATATGGTCACTTTTGAGTATGGACGATTTTTAACAGAACTCCCACGCACTGGATGAGGTACGGTATGATGAGGGTATGATTAAGTCGGTTCACACGACTGAAACTTATGTACTGGGTTTTAATTTAAGTTCACCCTATTTGTATTTATTTTTCTAAACTATTTGAAGTAACGTTGAAGTTAGTTATCATATTTCTTTAAGAAGCAAAACTGTTTTGTTTAAAATAGTTCCTCTCTGATATTATAGAGCAGAAACAGTAACACAGCAACAGCGTCATTTATTTTGTAATATTTTTGTTTTGTATAAAATACTACTTGCTCTTTTCTATATTCACAACTTTTTTCGATCCACCCTAATATATCTGCGGTCACAAGGCATAACAGCATATGTCTATTTTTGCAACATTTTAGGAGAGTGTTTTAAGGATTCAAATTTCATTTGTAATGTAGTGATTGATCGAGATTTGGTAATAAATCTTTTCCAATATCTTGGGAACTACAATTTGGATTATTCATATTTGGATTATAGTATATACAGCTCGATTCTCGAAAAATTTAATTTGAGCACAACTCGAGTTATACTGTTATGCCTTGTTACCACAGATATATTATTATTAATAGTATAGAAATATTTTCTATGAAGTCATGAGGCAGATAAGCAAAAGCCGATATAATAAAACTCTTATCGATTCATTAACATTTAATGAACAATTTCAATGTGTATAAGAAACTTTACATTGTTTAGTAATTAATATTAATTGTAGTACTCAAATATTAATCTGTGCACATTTTCGTGAATATTACTACGTATGAATTTGTTCATCCACATTATAATGTGTGGGAAGCTCATTAGATCCTTCAAAGTATTTAGGAGATTTATCAACATCACATAACAATATATTTTCAGATTATATTGTACTTAAGTTACGCCTGGTTGGCTATCGGGTATTTAAGTGGATTTATTCCTTGTTAAATATGACATAAATGTGTAACATTTGTTGTCATATTTCATGAAAATTAAACATCCCTCCCCCCACGAAAACAAGGGACAATTTGCAAACCATTAACCCATCGCATTAGAAAACATATTTACATAATGCTAATTTTTCGCAATATTTTTTTTTTATATATTTTTGGAGGATGAAGCTTTTAGCTCTTTCATGGCCCATTAAGTTCGAAAGTTTGCTATAGGTTTGGTTGGAATTTAAGCTTGGAAAAGATAGAAACAAATACAATAAACAAGAGACAGCGCCAACTGTGCGTCATAAATTTTGCAAAAGCAAGGATGATACTTTGAAAATGTACATACATACATAGTAGTAGTTAGATGTAGGTACTATAAATTCGAGTATCATCCTTTTTTTGGGAAACACTTGGTACTTGAAAAACAGAGAAGATATGAACTGTACACTCACAGAAAAATTCGGTTGAGACAACCGAATTAGCAGTAACCGAATTAAGAGGTTGTTACAACCAAATTAGAGGTTGGCACAACCTCATCAGACGTTGACACAACCTCATCATAGGTTGACACAACATCATTAGAGGTTGACACAACTTCATTAGAGGTTGACACAACATCATTAGAGGTCGACACAATATCATTAGAGGTTGACACAACCTAATTGAAGGTTGTCACAGCCGAATTAGAGTTTGGCACAACCTCATTAGAGGTTGTCACATCCAAATTAGAGGTTGTCACAGCCGAATTTGAGGTTGGTATAACCTCATTAGAGGTTTTCACAGCCAAATTAAAGGTTGTCACAGCCGAATTAGAGGTTGTTACAACCGAAATTAGATACTGTCACAAATGAATTATTAAATTTTTTTTATTATTAAGTGATGATTTATTTTCTTGCATTTTTGTAAATGAATTAAAAAGCGAGAAAATGAAGTCATATATATGGGGTAATCTATATAAGTAGAATAATACATTTAATTTACATGCCTCTTCCAACCTATATTGAAGTCCCGGCCGTCATGGGACACCGCACTAATTCTGACGTGTTGTATCGGTTGCTCTAGGTCCAAAGCCGTTTTGTATCCAGACTACCGCATATACATATATCTGCTGTTGATATCTGCTTAAATAACATCTGCAAAATAAGACGGTTTAATACAAAATATATTTTACTTACCTTTTTAAATAATATTTGATTATAAAATTTTAAACGTCAGAATGAAATGAATTGAAAATGAATTCGGTTGTACCTACAGAATTCATGAGAAATCTGGTTACAGCAACCGAATTGACTCCAAATTCGGTCGTTGCAACCGAATTAAGGCTAGATTCGGTTATTGCGACCGAATTGAACCAAATTCGATAGTTACAACCGAATTGATGTCAAATTCTGCTACTACAACCGAATTGAGGTTGGTTAAGCCCAGATTCGGTTACCCCAACCGAATTAGGTACCAGTTTCGGTTGTTGCATCCGAATTAATTTGAAATTCGGTTGTTTCAACCGAAATTTTAAAAAATTTAGTTGACTGAGCGAATATAATTTGAAGATTCAGTTGTCACAACCGAATCAATTATGAAACGAGGTTGCTTCAACCGAATATCGGTTGTGGAGATTAAATTCGGTCGTAACAAACTCAATACGGTTGTGGCAACCTCAATTCGGTTGTGGCAACCTCAATTCGGTGATAACAGCCGAATTTACGGTTGCTATGACCTCTTTGCAAACAATTAGTTCTCGGAGTGTAGTCTATAATGGAGAAAGGGTTTCAAAGGGTCTTGTCTAATGTTGGTTGAGAATGTATAGGGAGAAAACTTTGTGCTGTATTTCTTAACCAAACTCTTAATATCACACTACAGGGGGTACTTGGGCATTTGAGCGTCCATTTTGGATATTTAATAACTATTACAGAAATGTGAGGTGAGAGAAGGGACTGAACCCCTAAAACATCCATTGGGTCAGAGTTTATCCTAAGTTTTTGGATAATTGTTTGGCAGCCGACTAACTTTTGTACAAATAGGCGTGGCAAATGCGCTCATTTGTACTAGGAGAATGTCATTTGAAAAATATTGTCTAGTATAAAATGAAATCAAGATTGATTAAATTTTTGAGGATTTATCGTGTCTTGCAGTCAACTTCTAGACCATGTTTTGTATGGGAGATACCAGAATGGGTGGGAAAAAATCCTCTATTTTCAATTACCGACAGGTGTTTGACAAAATATTGTCTTGTTTTGCAGGAGCTATTCAATAGAAGACTGCTGTTTGCCACAGCATAATATAATACTAAAATGCAATAAGATCGACTATATTTCGAGGTAATTATCATGTCGACCAATAGGCCGACTGTACACGCTGTAAAATCTAAATATTTCTGTTATAAATAAAAATAAATGGTTTCCCATGACATCCCATGAAGGGATTGGGGAGAGCTTCTCACAACCAGTGAGCTGTGCGCTTTCTAGTTTTGAACTCACTGATTGGAAACTAAAGCGGCTTTTACACTGGTTCCGAATGCCTTTTCATGGTTAAGTAGTCGATAGTATCGCCATCACTAAACGAGGAGTCCGTCGTCGAAAGAAATGTAAGGTAGTTGGAGCAAGGATCGAAACCACGCACTCATGTACAAAAGCCGCGCACACTAACCACTGCACCACTGACGGCCACAACTATTTCTGTTGTTGGATGCAAATATAACGCGTTTGTAACTTGTCGTAAATATATTATACTTGTGTCCAAACACAATATTGCATGTTTGAGACACATTGATTAATTGTTTTCAAATTATTTGTTGGGTATTTCCAAAATATTTTGACACAGTCCAGGACCCAACCCCTATTGAATTGTATGAAATTTGGGCAGAAGTTTCTCCTCATCCATACGAATTTTATGACACCAGAATTGAGTCAAAATTCAAAGTAGTTTTTGTTTTATGGTTCGTTGAAGTAGGTATTGTATGGCACTTTCTGAAAAAAAGGACCTGACTGAAAATGGGCATATCTTTGGAATGCGTTAATGGTTAATGGCAAATGTTGGATATCGTTTTAAACCTTGCAAAAAACCGATGTTGTGGTTCAATGATATTGAAAATTCCAAAGTATCCTTTATCCTTGAATATCCTGGCAATTTTTGATTTCCCCCCCCCCCCCCAAAAAAAAAGCCCATCTTTTTCTCCACGTCATAGCCAAATTTCCAAATGCGATCTCCATGGGATCAATAGATGCATAAGGTTTGGTAAAATCTGCTCTGGTTTTGCTGTTTTAGTTTCGACTAGTGACTACGTATAACACAGTTACAAAAAATACTAAAGTAGAAATACCTGGGAAGTGATAGTATTTTTCTTGTAGGTATTGTCGAGTGAAACAAGAATCTGCTTGTGAAATTTCTCAAACATCCCCAAAATCTTGAAAACCGATTAAAAACTCGGTTTTGCGTACGTTTGCACCTGTAAGTTAGTTGATTATCAACCGATTTTCAATTTCTCACTGGATATAAAATGAGAAAACTTAGGCCTTTCAAACGACGTATTTAAGAAAATATGAGAAATCTGTGTGTATTTGTCGAGCAAACAGATATTTTTTAATTTTTTCGGCATTTTTCAACTTCGGCGATGATTTCACACATTATTTTATAAAGAAACCATAATACTCTTGAATTTATTCAAAAGGGACGTTTCCCATTGAGTAAAACTCAACTTTGCTTTTAAAAATCCGGTATTAATTGACTGAGTTATGTACTGCTCTCGGTTTTTATGGTGCAGCAAATTTTGTTGGTAATATTATTAATTGAATTATGGTTGATAATATTGTATTTGTGTAGACAATTAATTAATAACTCCATGTTTGCGTGTCGCATGCACTTGAATATCTCCCTGTCAGTTACTTTCATTTGTTTAATCCAGAAAGGTCGATTCAAGCAAATAATTAGATAGAAATCGTTTTTGTTTAGTTATTTTCTGCCACGTTACGAAGTCTTTTTTTCCTCGACACATGCGTCTTTTGATGTCATCCTTCAAAATGTTTTGTAGTAGTGTTTTTATTCCGGAGTCTTCCTTTTCCTTTCTCCTCAACGATATTATCCTGTTACGCATAATTACTTTCCAACAATAGTTTGGAATCTTAAAATTTTTTAAGATTTGCCCACTGACAAGATTTTGAAAATATAATTTAGAATTTTGATTCGTTACACTGTCGTAGCTTAATTTAAGCTGCTGTTTAATTACTTCGCTAAATAAGAGTCGTTTTACAATGTCAGGACTTGACGTGAGCGTATTTTCTAGACAAATATTTTCAACTATTTTATTTGGAATTATAATATCAGACTGAATTATAATATCCGTTTTTTTCTGGAAATTGGTCTTTGCACGAGATTGTTTCATTTGTCGACAATTAAATTAGTCCTCTTGAGTACGATATTATTTGGTTCGGGAATTAGTTCAATGGGGACAGTTTCGTCATCAGATCCTGGTGGTGTATTTGATTCGATGAATTCATTTTCGTTGCTCAAAAGTTTTTCAGTTTCTTTCTTTTTGTTGTTGACCGTTCTTGCATAGCCTTTCCACAATTTCCTTTGTGTTCGTTTTCCACGTGGAGTCATACCGTTAATGCTTTTTCGTAAATTGTTTGCTTCCTTTTTTGCGTAGCGAATCCTCTCTTTCTCTCTTTGATCCTCTTTTTTTATTGGGTTCTCGCGGATATTTTGCCGACGTATCCTTTCCTTCTTTGCCTTAACTTTTTGTTTGTCAGCTGCAGATGTTGTTGGAGCCATTTGAAACCTTCAATTAAAGTTATCATTATATTATAAATATGTATAAAAATCACTTAAATTAATATTTCTAATATACACAGTGCACATTTTGTATGAAAATATCAGTCCCATGGGTTCTCATTCAGTCCCGTGGCTAATAACATAACCACGGGACTGATTAAAAGTACGTCTTATTGACTTAAAGCTGTAAAAAATACTTATACATGTGACCTGCTCCACGAAAAGGAAAAAATTTATTTTTACTTTTTGAGTGATTCTTATAGGAAAAAAACGCTCCTTCAAATGCCGCAAACCGCAAGTTTCTATGTCTTTTATTTTTTTTACAAATCACCTATATGGATGAACATAATTAATGAAAAAATTGAAAAATGTGATATAAACAGATAATATAATATAATAATGTAATATAATATATATATATTTTATAATAGGGACGTTTTTTTCGTAACTTATACACGTGAAGTCATACAAAATGACAACCTGCACGTTAACATGTATAATTTTAGAAGTTCAGAATAACCCCGATAAAAGTGTTACCAAGTTCGAGTGTTTTGTATGGAAAATACAAAATGTATGTCATTCCATTTCTTATGTTTCCACGACGTTTCGAAAATTATGATGTAAATATTAGGGGTAGTTAATTTTTTAATCAAAATTTTTAAAAAGTTTAATAAAATATTATTGATTTTTCTTCTTCAAGAATAATAATTCCAAGACAATACTGGAGACTACTAAACTACTAAAGCAAACCCACAAGGAAGTGAATTGTACAAAGAAAGCCGACGAATACTTCGATTCTTAAAGTAGAATAGAAGGCGCAAGAACGTCTTCGGTACTGTCTGCTTACTGCACCTTATACAATTTTATGATACACTTTATGCACTTTTTGGTACACATTTTGGTAACCGTATGTGTTTTGGTAAACATCTTAATACTTTTACTACACTTTAAGTACTATTGGTGAAGTTTTAGTACAATTGACTTTTTTGTACTTGTGGCAAATTTGCATATGTATTTTGTGATACATTTTAATGGAACATACTACGTTAAATAAATATTGTAGTATACGTATGTGGTACATTTCATGCACTATGTGGTATGATCCATTTATCACCTGGATCCAATTTACAATAGCGTTTACCACTACACAATAGGGTTTTATATTTCGCTTGGTGTACGAGATCTGTTCCCGAGCTCCTACTTTACTACTCATTTAAAATCTAAAAGAGCGCGAAGAAGCCTATATAAAGAAGAGCATGCTAGCTAGCCTGGGGGACGAGTGCGTTTTTTGTTTAATTTTTGCACGTGCTCTCGAGTCGAATATTTTGGTCTATGAGCGTTCGTTTAAGATGCCTGATTTATTATTGAATAGAGCGATACCCCAGTATGGCAATCGTAACCTCGTATTTGGAGATTTCGTTTAACCAAACATCTATTTTTTCAATGCAATAATTCAAATGAGAAAAAGTCTATTGTAGTGTCGATGCAGTATAACCACCTCATATGAATATATTCTTTAGAATTTTATTTTCTCTTTGACTTTTAAATAAACAAATTGACAAATAAAAATAAATAATTATCTGATGAAGCCAAGTTGATTATACTCAACGTGTATGCGTTTTTTTCGTAACAGTTGATGTTAACTTATATAGGTTACGAAAAAAACACCCCTAATATTTGAAATTTAAAAAAGTTCAATATCAAGGGTACAAAATTACAAAATATCAAGAGAGTCGAAATACATCGCCAGATGATCAGGTTGAAGGAAGAGTTGCATAACCATGCGCAAAACACGGAAAAACGAAGCGCTTTTTTTAAACGCGTTTTTCTCAATAACTTCTTTTCGGCGCAGAGGTCCCTTTTCGTGGAGCAAGTCACATATAGTTTTAAAATAATAGCAAAACTCAATGCTGCAAGAAACTACGATAGCTTATCTGTATATTAATAATAATTTAATTTACTTAAAAGAAAAATAACTCTTACCACTTACAACTTTACGGAACAAACACTGACTGCGACCAGTCTGACGAAAATATTTCGCAAACTAAAATAGAAGTAGATTATCTTCGAGAACCTTCGAAGAGAACAATACTTCAGTGCAACAGAAATACTGCAAATTGCACGTGATGGCCGTTACTTTATTTTTTAAGCAGAACATATTTTCATACATAATAATTACGGTTTCATTTGCTACCTCGGCTTTGGACACGTCACGGGACTGAGATTATATGTACTTTTTGCTTTTTTCACTATTATCAAATTAAAAATTTTAAAAAACTAATACGTGGGTTATTTTAACAAATACAATAAGCTGCTTTGGACATACAATTTATAAAAAAAATTAATTAATACATCATAATTTTAAATGGACGGACACAGAAAGGAGTCATTTCAGATTATTCACCCATATACAATAAATAAAGGGTCCGCCATCTAACATTTTTTTTTTCAACTAGTGCTTATTTCGTGAATGGTAACACAGAGCTCATGTCTGATTTGACAGATAATTAGTTTTATCCTTCCGCTGAACGAATATGGTTGTGTATACGGTTAAACAACGACGAATATGGTTGTGTATACGCTTGAACAACGCTGGGAAATATTGCGACATTACTTTGAAAATCATGGTAATGTTGCAGATGCCGATTTTGCCGATTTTGCCAAAAAAAAAATCATCTTATCAGACGAAGCTCATTTTGATCTTGGCGGGTATGTAAACAAGCAAAATTGTCGCATTTGGGGCACAGAAAACGCGCACGCTTTCATTGAAAAGCCGATGCACCCAAAACGAGTCACTGTTTGGTGCGTATTTTGGTCCAGAGGCATAATTGGGACATTTTTCTTCGAAAATGAGCAAGGAGTGGCCGTTGCAGTCAATGGCGATCGTTATCGGGCCATGTTGGACGAATTTTTGTTCACAAAAATTGAAGACGAGGATATTGGCAACATTTGGTTTCAACAGGACGGCGCCACGTGCCACTCAGCCGAAGCTACACTCGATGTTTTGCGACCTGTTTTTGAAGATCGTATTATCAGCCGCAGAGCTGATGTCGTTTGGCCACCTCGGAGCTGCGATTTGACACCGTTGGACTATTATTTGTGGCGTGCCCTCAAAGATATGTGTTACGCCGACAAGCCAGAGACAATTGACGCTTTAAAGGATAATATTCGTGAAGCCATTGGTGAAATACAGCTGCACACAATCGATAATGTGCTTAAAAATTGGACCGATCGTGTAGGCTGCTGCATGGCCAGCCGAGGCGAGGCAGCCATTTGAATGAAATTATTTTCCATTATTAACCGGAAGGATTGTACTATAAAATGAAAAAAGAAATTTGAGAAAATATTCAGTAGTTTTTTTATAGCATTTTCAAAAAAAAAAAAGTTATTTGGCGGACCCGTTATATGTAATTGAAAGCGAATTCGCGAAGACTTCAAAATGCTGCCGTGATTAAAAAAAATTTTCTGTCAAAATGCCCGAAATATGCCAAAAAAAAAGAAAATAAATTTTACCCAAATATAAATAGTAGGAATCGAAACAACAACGGCTGGTAGGGACTACCTAAAATGCAAAAGGCCTTAACTACACTTTTAGTTTTTTACAGGAGACGGAATAAACGTTATAAATATTTCTTAAAAACTACTTTTTTCCATTAATTTATTTTTCAGAAACAAATCCGTCTTTGTTTTCTAAACCTGAATCTAAAATTTGGATATTAAGTTTTAAGTAGTCTTTAATTTAAAACGTTTATTCCTTCTCCTGTGAAAAAAAATCCAATGACTGTTCGAACTCACGGGCGATGTGTTAACACGTTTTTGCTACATGGTACCTGTTCGATTTCTATAAACACATTCGTAAATGTTACATTGGAAAATAAAAAACAGCGTTGAATCATATGATGACGTTGCAGTTAAATAATATTAATACTTAAAATTATTTAAAGACCCAGTGCAAGCACATGTGTCATTATTTTCTTGCTCAATACTTTTTGTTTTATTCCCACAAAAGTCAAAGAATGCAAAGCAACAGACACTTGTATATAAGTACTACATACATACATTGTTATATTCGTACATACGCTACACAAGTTCACAAAATTGTCGTTGCTCTCTTGCTATCTCATTTTTATATACGTATAATACGTCATTACTCTCTTTGCTCTGAGAGTGCTCCGCAACCACATTTTATTGGACTTACCTATCACTATAATAAAAAACAACAACACCAACAACAACAACTACTACTACTGATATGTTGGTGATTTATTTGTGCTTGATGTGTCGTGGAGTGTTTGTGTGGGTGGTGGGTGTAGGGGGGGGGGGGGGGGGTACCTAAAATAAAAACAACCAAACACAGAACATCACACATACTTTGTACGAAGTAGCTGACGTATACGTGTGTCACTTAACCACATGTTTGCCATATCAACAGCAACGAAACAGCCAAACACACAACATCACACATACTTTGTACGAAGTAGCTGACGTATTAGTATGTCACCATAACGTCGACTGCAATGGTTTTAGCAGCAGCATAAAATCTGGTTTTAGCAGATTTTGACTTTGATAGATTTAGTCCCTATACACCGCTATAGATGATAACACATCAAAAAACTAAAAAGTGTAGTTACGGCCTTTTGCAGTTTAGGTGACGATAAGTACCCTAAAATAAAAAAAGTATTGTTTCTTTCCCGCAAACAGCTCTTCAATAAACATCTATTAAGACCCACCCACAAATAAAATTACACAAAACTCGGATTTCAGTAACCCTAATGTACAGCTGATCATAAGCCACATAATTTTTTTTCTTACATATATCCCATGAAGGTAGTGGGGAGAAGTTCTCACAACCAGTGAGCTGTCCGTTTTCTAGTTTCATACTCCTTGATTGAGATCTATAGTTTTGAACCGGCTCCAAACGCTATTTTGAGACCCTTTTTCATGGATAAATACTCGATAGTATCGCCGTCAAAAAGCGTGGTGACGGCCGTCGAAACAAAATTAAGGTGGGCAGAGCAGGATTCAAAATCATTTAATTTCGCCCAAAAAATATTAGTGCAATAAATTTTGGCTATATGACGTTTTTGTTCCTTCTTTTGGGTGATACATTCCTGATTTTGGGCAATATGAAGTTCTACACATTTGCTCAAAATATCATTTAATCCAAAATATAAAGTTGGGTTTGGTTTTGGACAATATGTAATTTTTGCCGAGGAATTTGGGTTTTATGGCACGATTTGGGTTCTATGATATGTATTTGTCATTTTGGGCGAAATAACGTTACGTCGTGAAAGAATGGCTGCGAAAGCTTGGATTTACCAGCTGAAAGAAAAGTGATAAACATTGACCCGGTTGAAAAAATATATTATCATTGTAAGTCCCCTATATTCTGTGGGTTGTTTGAGGGCCCTCTGAGTAAATACGAATACAAATAAAAACCAAATACTTTTTTTATTTCTCTTTCCAGAAAAAACTTTTCAGTTAATTTGTTTTTTAATTTGATGTTATATTCAATGGACTTTTAAGACATTTATACATTTTATTAAGGACATTTTCTTCGACTTTCAGGTCACCAAAATCAGGACCTTGTTTATAACTCGTTCTTCGTTGTCAGTTGCTTTGGCCAAATTACAAATTTAAATATTTAAAATATTCGTCTTTTTTCAGAAACCCTTTACGTACTAGATCCAAACATATTCACCACATTATCATTGTTATTCTTTATCCACATTCACTTTTCTCCGAAGTAGAATATATGTACGTATGTATGTAGGTCATATGCTTGGGTAGGATGCCGTATGAAGAATGTTGTGTTGATACAGCCAACGACCGACCATAAGTTCATAATTCAATTCAACCAGCAATAGTTTCTGTTCGAGTTTCCCTCTCAGTATTTTCCACTTTGTGCTATTGTTGCACTTCGAGTTGGCTTTTGTTCAACAATGAAATCCCAAAAACTGTGTTAGCATGTGTATCATACAGTGTAACCATAAAAGTCACAAATGCTAAAAGTAGAGCATGTGTTTTTGCCCATTGTTGTTGTAAGCAGACCTACATACGAACAATCCCAGCAATACCACTGAGAAATCAGCGTGAATTTGTTTCCTTAACTTTTTTGCATACACGTATGACAGTGACAACAACTGCAACAAAAGAGCAATCATGACACAAAACTGTCAACGAAAATGAATGGCTACTCACGGCATAAAGAATTGCATTTATATTTTCGGATTTTAAAGGACTTTTTTTATGTTGTGATATGAAATTGTTAGTACATTTGCAAATTCTAACTGGCATATGGTGCTTTCCAAGGGATATGTGTCTAAGTAACGGGTTTTTCAATAAGAGGGCTACAAAAGTTTTTTTAAATAAACCAAAACCGGTTTTAGATACCAATGAAATTCTTTATTCCTGTAAAAGTACGTTCGATGCCATTATGTGTGGAACTCGATTTCTTTTGCATGGTCACCATGGGCACGCTTGGAAAAGTCCAGACGCTGAACCCAATTTTCGACGGTTTTCAAGCATAAATCGGCCGAAACTGCTGCAATTTCACGTTCGATATTCGTACGAAGTTCATCAATCGTCGCTGGCTTGTGGCCATAGACCATAGACTTGACATAGCCCCACAGGAAATAATCTAACGGCGTCAAATCGCACGACCGAGGCGGCCAATCGACTGGGCCATTTCGTGAGATAACACGTTCACCAAAATTGGTTTCCAATAAATTGATTGTGGCTTTCGCTGTGTGGCTTGTGGCGCCATCCTGTTGGAACCACATGTTCTGCAAGTCCAATTATCCAAAAATATTCGGTTATCATTGGACGGTAGCGATTCGCATTCACAGTAATGTGCCGGTCTTGATCATCACGGAAGAAGTACGGCCCAATGACGCCGCCGGCCCATAAACCGCACCAAACCGTAATTTTTTCGGGATGCAAAGAGGACTCATGGATTACGTGTGGATTGCTGTCTGACCAATAACGCATATTATGCTTATTGACGAAGCCATTCAGCCAGAAATGAGCCTCATCGCTGAAGATGATTTTCCGATGAAAATCCGAATCATTTTCAAGTTGTTGCTCAACCCAATTCACGAACATACGACGCTTATGGTGGTCAAGCGGCTTCAGTTCTTGCGTCAATTTGATCTTGTAAGGGTGTAGGCCAAGATCTTTTCGCAAAATTCGCCACAACGACGTCACAGAGATGCCCAACGCTTGAGAACGACGTGTGAGAGACACATTTGGGCTTTCTTGAACTGAAGCCTCAGCGGCAGCAATATTCTCGACACTACGTGCACTTCTTTGTCTCACTGGCACGGAAACATTTTGTACTGTGCCTGTGGATTCAAATTTTTCCACTAGACGCTCAATTGTTGATCTCGTAGGACGATTATGACGACCATAAATTGGACGTAGCGCTCTGAAAGTTGAGGCCACTGACTCCAAATTTCGGTAGTAAATTTTAATAATTTCGACTCGTTGTTGGCTCGTATATCTTTCCAGGATGAAATGGCAAACCTTACTGAAGAGAAATGTCAAAAGAGCGGGAAAAAATATGGCGTCGTTTGCTGTCCCTATCGATTTACTTTTGTAGCGTCTCTGTTGAAAAACCCTTTATAAGTATACACATGATTGGTGTAGCTGTGCAAGGTCATCACATCCACTAACTGCATATAGTCGTGGAGATGGACTTATATACACTGAACGGAAGATCATAGTCACACGGATGAAAATGTTAATCGCCCCAACAAATTTTGTCATCGAAAGTGAGCTAACGTAATGTTTCAACCCCGCTATGAAAATGTGTTCATCAACTGCAAATTGTTCGTTACTGTGGTGAAAGCATGGTTGTTGCTGCAATAAATTTTGTTCATTATTGCAATGAATAGGTATCGTTCTTGCAAGGAATTTACATCATTGCTGCAATGAATTTGTTCATTGCAGCTATGAATTTGTTTCATTGGTGCAACGAATTTGAGTCATTGTTGTAATGAACATGTTTCATTACTACAATGATTTTGTTTCATTGCTGCAATGAATGTTTTGAAGTGTGTTTGAAATTATTTATTGACAATTGTACATAAATACACTGCTGGTATTACATTGCAGGTGGTTTGATAACAATTTTTTTAATTTTTGTTTCATTGATATTCATTCCATGTTGAAACACTCGTCTGGAGAAGATTATGGTAGTCGAGGGGTTGAGTGTTATTGTGACCGTCATATTCAGGTCCTGCAATTAAAACCATAAAACGTACTTACCATGAACATAAGCTCTACTCCTCTATGCTCTACTTCTTTAACATGGAACCACATCATTGTTTTGTTAAATCATGCAATTGTTGTTGTGTTGAGGGTTTTTATATCCAATTGTAGAGCCAAATCTCCCCGTCACTAAGCCAGTGATCGCTCTGTAAGCATTTTTATTTATTTTAACCAAATTTGTTAAAATTTCGATTGGATTCACTTGATTGTACGTTGAATTGTTTTTTTTATGTTCGTCGTAATTGAAACACTTTGTTTCTTTGACTTTTCAATTTCATTGACTTCGACTGCCCGCACAAATGTATGTATGTCTTTCGTTTTTTCTGAATCCAAATACGAAAACAACGAAACAGGCCCGACCGAATTATGATTAAAACACAAAAACACGAACATTTTGTTGCGACTTGTACCGTCACGCGTATACACACACACAAAAGTTCAGTTACATATTTCGGGGTAGTTTTTCTGCTATCGATGCGTCGCTTTCTTTGCTGTCGTGTTGCTCCTTGCATTCTGTTTATTTATCTATTTGATTTATAGTTATACAAACGATCACAACAAAAACAAAAATTCACAAAATTTAGTTTTCACAAGAAAAGATTATTAGTAAGTATAACTAATTAGTCTGTTTTAATAAAGTTATTTAAATTATTCCGGCGGAGAAATATGTCTGCCACTTTCGATTGTTGCAATGGAACTGATTTAAGATGTGTACGTGTCCCACCACTCAAGCTCACCATTTTCTCTTGCTGGACTCGTTTTTACGCTCTCTCATTTTTTCGGCTGCTTCTCTCTCTATAAAAATTAGGTTCGTTACAATAACGAAATTGTTTCGTCAGCTAAAAATGTTGACAAACCTCCAAAATAAATAAATAATAAATATAAAGAATATAAAGTAAGAGATAAACCAAAAACTCGTGCCTTTACTTTTTTAATTTTCAACCCATTTTTCTACAAAATTCATATTAAATAAAATTGTTGCAAGAACAACAAGTAAGGTGTTGCAGCAACGAAACGAAAAATTGTCAAAGAAATCAAGTTTGAAATTTTTCGTTGCAGCGACTACCAAATTGTCAGATACTTTCGTAAAAACATTAACGAAAATGTTTCATCCATGCGACGAAGCGTTTTTCTTTCAGTGTAGAAATTACAGTCAAATGAACTGAAATTAACGCTCACAGTTCGCTCGATTGCTCGCCACGAGTTTTAAAACAAAGAGTACAAAAACGCTTCTACTCGTTATTCGTGAGATGTGAAACAAACTCGTAAATATAAAACTCGAGAGCACGTGCGTGAAAGAAAACATAAAAACGCACGCGTCTGGGAGCGAGCTGCGTGCGTTTATTTATATGAATTTCCGCACGCTCCTTTCCTTCTCAAACGAGTAAAATGAGCAACTGTAGGAGCAAGGTGTAGCTCACGTCCCACACGTAGAAAGCTATTATATACAGAGGTAAGGGAAAATGGTTCCCACCCGTGAAGGTGGATCGGTATTCTCATTTATTCACCTTAATTTATACAATAAGTACATAAAATTTACCACAAAGTACATAAAATGTACCAGAAAATACATAACCCATTTATTTACCATAATAAGTACCTAAAGGTACTGTACATTTTCTATATCATAGTTTGTTCCATAAAGTACATAATATGTTCTAGAAGAACAGAAAAATTGTACATAATATCTACAAAAAGTACACAACATTCAGAAAAAGTACACGCTGATAAGTAGGGGACAAATTAACATTGGTAACCTTCTCAGCGGGGAGTACAACATCAACAAAATGACACCAATGCAATAATTAAAGTTCACTAAAAAGAAATTTTATTAAAAAAGTACAAAATGATTACCAAAAATGTACATTTTGATATCAAAAAGTGCAACAGAAAATACATTAGATGTATAAAGTACATAAAGTTTATAGGTGCCTCCATACAATTAAGCCAACTTTAAATAAAAAGTTGAACCAATGAGTACTCCGCAGAAATGTTTTAAGATCATCCCGCTTAACTTTCTGAATTTCGATTAAATACAACATGGAATAACATCCCAGATATTTTCTCCTACTCATACAAAAGACCGGTCAATAGCATATGATATGTTCGACGCTATCATCCTCGTCTTCATCCCCTCTGCTTCTGCAGTAAACATGAGCAGCGTTTCCAAGTCTAGACGCGTGTCTGCCTATTAAACAGTGTCGAGTGATCAAAGCTACTAGCATAGGGATATCTTGTCTAGGAATGGATATCAGGTGTAGCGTACGATCTAGGTCGTAACTTGGTCATACTTGCACTTGTAAATATGCTAATGTGTTCATTTAAGTGCGTTTATGACTTGCAAATATGTGAATATTTGGAGTGTGTTCCAAACATATACATGATTCCTGTAGAATGTGTTTGAGAGTATATGTTAGAGAGGCAGTTTTTTTCCATCATGCAGAAAGGGGGCATAACCTGACTTTAATAACTGCTATCAAGTGCCGCGGATACATGCTGAACAAAATCGTCCCCAGCAACATATTGCAGGAACCAGGTATGTGTTTGCAAGCATTGTTTTCAAGAATTAAAGAACTGCTGCTTTCTTGTTTCTTTGTTTTCTGTCAGTCTTTTGTTTTCAGAACTTTTCAACAATCAAAGCCACATTTTGGGTCACAAAACTTAATTATATATACATACTTATATACAAAATTGTGTAATATTGAATAGCAAACACAATGTGTTTGAACACAATGATACTATATTTTCATTTATTTACTTATTAAGCTACGAACACGTTATATTTGCATCCAAATAACCAAAAAAGACAGTTTTTTCAATGTTTTTCAGCCATAAATGGCTGCCAGGATTCTTGCCATATTAGGGATGACGTTAAGAGTTCCGCTGAGTACGTAGATATAGGCTTTCTGCATAACCAAAAAAATACCCACACTGACAAACTACAGTTCACCAATCAGGGTTTGTGATATTATGTCCTGAATAGTTAGAGTTATTTGCTATTCACTGCTAAAGGAAATATTTCACCATTAGTAGCTGTGTGCACTGGGGAGTATTTGTTTATTAGCGATTGGACGCACCACCTATGAGTTATGAGCACTTGTATAGTTTTTAGCCGGTGATCATGAAATAACATCCTTGTTGCGATTAGATGCACCGTTTAGGATTTACGAGCAGTGATTTTATAGCAGCCTGACTGTGAGAGTAGATGCTGATACCCCAAGCGGTGGTGAAGGAAATACCCACAAGCTTCATATTCAGTTGAACTTAAGGTATTTACTAATCTTCTCTGGACTGTTCCTGTGCCCCGGCACCCATCTCAGTTGACTATCAAACTGCTTGGCCGAATCATTTAGAGATGCTTGGCAGTTGTGTGCAGTTCTTGAAGTCAGTAATGGAGATTGCAGTGATTTTATAGCAGCCTGACTGTGAGAGTAGATGCTGATCACCCAGGAGATGGTGACGTTTTGTCACATCCAAAAGGAAGCTCTCCGATTGTCAAGACACTACAATGGTCTGGTAACTTTTGTGCAAGGTAAAGACTCAGTTCTTTAAATTAGACTCTAACCCCATACCTTGCCATCTAGTTGGGAGCCATCATTGTAGAAGCCTAAATACATTCTATAACTTGGTATGCGTCCCTTCCAGTCCTGTCTGTACGGGCTATGAGTGGAGAAGTTTCTTGTAAAGGTTGAAGTAGGTTTCATGTAGTCGATCCATGACCATATAGGCTGATAGGTGAAGAATGTCCTAGGTGGTTTGGCAAATTTGCAGCAATTGCCTTCTCAGTAAATCTAGTGGTAACAGGTGTAGGATAACCTCAAAACTTTTTGTAGGGGTTGTGTGAAGAGAACCCATGATACACACTATTGCCATTCTCTGGACTCTTGTCAACAGACGTAGGTAAGTGGATTTTTTCCAGTACTGGACACCAAACAACAATGCCGTAAAGCAATATCTGGCGGACAACAGCTATCCAGTTAACTAGTCAGTAAACTATTCCCGAGGATAGGCCCCATCGATGGACCTTTTAGACGAATAGAGGGCCTTTGTAGCTCATCTGAGCCTATCCATAGTGCTTGACTTGAAATTATACTTTCTGTCGAGAACCACACCTAGATATCTCTCACAATCCTTTATGCAAATTTTTCTAACATAGATGGACAGGGGATAAATATACGGAACCTTTTGATTCCAAATAACGAGTACGAACTTACTTTTCTCTGGATTTACACCCAGTCCATTCTATGTGGCCCACTTAGAGAGTTTTCTGATTAAGTTCTGGAGTACATCTATGCATCTATGTAATTGCCAAGTCGTCAGCATACACTACAACTATGCAACCTCGAGCTCCAGCAGAACACTGTACGGTGCTAAATTCCAGAGGAGTGGAATTAATACTCCCCCTTGGTTTGTTTGACTTATGGTGGTGTGTAGCCTGATTAACACAAAGTGCCGATAGAGCCGTTCGATCCTGGTAAGACGTTGTTAAACGCACCTTCTATATTGACAAATGCGACAAGAGTGTATTTCATAGTGTAAATAGGTTTCTCGGGCAGAGCGGTTTCCAAAGTAAGCGTGCTGGCATATGGACAACTGAGAAGTACCTATGGTCGTTCGCAGGTATGAAGCAATTATCCCCTCCAATGCCTTCAGAAGGGAAAATTAGAGACTGATTGGTTTAAAGTCCCTTGGACTAGTATGCGATTATTTCCCCACTCTCGGAATGAATGCCACTTTGGATTGCCATCTCCATCTAACTGGAGTAGAGGATAGCTTGATGCAGCTTCTATGAAGTTTCAGTAACCAGGGAGCCGAAATGTGTAGTCCACTTTGTAACTCCAATGGTGCGATTCCGTGCGATTTTACTAGGAATTATGCTTTTTGCCCCTATTATGGTTTTTCTTGAATGAATGTTTGTATTATTCCCGAAATAATTTTTTAAGAATTCTAAAGTCAATTACAAAAATCAAAGAAGATTCGTCCAGTCTCCTATACCATTTCCAATTGTAATTTGAAAAATATTAATTTAATTTTGAAAAATATCAATTGAAATTTAAAGATTTTATTTGAAATTTGAAATGCATCAATTGAAATTTAAAAAACATCAATCGAAATTTGAAATATGAAATATGAAATAATGAATATGCTTAGGGTTATAGTTTTCTTTGAACGACAATCAATGTTTGTATTATTTCCGAAGTATCATATTATTTCCGAATTCCGAATTCAATTACAATAATCAAATCAGATTCGTCCAGACTTCTACGCCATTTCCAATTGTAATTTGAAAAATATGAATTTAATTTTAAAAAATATCAGTAGAAATTTGAAAATGATACGTGAAATTTAAAACACATCAATTGCAATTTAAAATTCCTCACTTGAAATTTTAAAACTATTAACCGGTTTTATGTATTAGATTTATTAATTTTAGTTGATGAGTTTTAAATTGCAATTGAGGTATTTTAAATTTCAATTGATGTATTTTACATTTCGATTGATGTTTATTAAAATTCAATTGAAGTATTTTAAATTTCAATTGATGTCTTTTAAATTTCAATTGATGTATTTCAAATTTCAAATAGAATTTTTAAATTTTCAGTGATTTTTTCAAATTTCTATTGGAAATGGTTCAGTTAGAAATGCAAGCTTAAAGGAGCAAAATCAAATGTAGTTCAAAGATCCATTACTTACTTACTTATCCGGTCGCGGACAACCCCGGGGGGTCAGGGACCTTACAAAACGAAGTTAACATAACCTCCAGCGGGGTCTTGGTCTTCCTCCAGCAGTCTTGGTCTTCCTATTTTTCGTCTACCTTCGAGTTCGGTTTCGAAACCCCTTCGTGCTGGTTCGTCTTCATCCATTCTACTGACATGGCCTAGCCAGCGCCATCGCGTTATTTTGATCCTCTTAACTAGGTCAATGTCGGGATATTGCTCATACAGCTCATGATTCATGCGTCGCCGATACTCGCCGTTGTGCACTATAGGGCCGTACATTTTTCGGAGTATTTTTCTCTCGAAGACTCCTACAAATGTCTCGCCTGCTTGCGATAGGACCCAGGATTCTGCGCCATAAAGCAAGACAGGTTGAATGAGAGTCTGGTACAGCTGGACTTTTGTTACTCGAGAGAGGGCTTTATCTCTAAAGTGCTTGCTTAGCCCGACATAACATCTATTCGCAAGCACAATTCTCCGTTTGATCTCAAGGCTGACGTTGTTGTTTTTGTTTACGCCAGATACGAGGTATCTAAATTCATCCACTACCTCGATGTTATACGGTTATCAACGTTCACGCATTGGTCTAATCGCGTGGAAGCCCTGCTCGTTGAAACCATTAATTTTGTCTTGTCCTCATTTACCGTCAGACCCACTTTTGCTGACTCCTTCTCAATTCTCGAAAAAAACCGCAGTAACTTCTCTAATTGCGCGCCCAATGATATCTATATCATCAGCATACGCGAGCAGCATGTGACTTTTGCTGCTGATGGTTTTATTCATGTTGACTGCAGCTTTTCTCATAATGATTAAAGAGATCGCATGATAGGGTGTCGCCTTGCCTGAGGCCGCACTTAGTTTCGAAAGGTTCGGTAAGATCCTTACCAACTTTCACTGCGGATTTGGTATTCGTTAAGGTCATCCTACAAAGGCGTATGAGTTTTCCAGGAATATCAATCTCAGACATTGCTTCAAAGAGTTTCTCCCGTATCGGACTATCGAAGGTCGCCTTAGAATCGATAAATAGATGATAGGTGTCGATTTGGTTTTCGTGTGTCTTCCCCAGGAAATCGCCGGGCATGCATTCAGCTAACCAAATTTTGCTAATGAGCTGATGCATGCAACTTATCAGCTCATCGCCTCCAGCCTTAAACAGCTCCTCCGGTAATCCATCGGCTTTGTTGTTCTTAAGCCGGGCAACAGCTGTTCTGACCTCGTCTTGGTTAGGAGGGGGCAATCGACGTCGTCGTCCATATTGTGATCGATTGGATATCTCAGGTTCCAGTAGCGCGGAGAAATGATCTCTCCATATTCCCAACATGCTCTGCACATCTGCGATGAGATTTCTGTCCTTGTCTTTACAGAAGGGTGGCCCTGAACCATGTCCATTAGTTCCGTTTTTAACTTTTTGGTAGAATTTTCGGGCTTCGACCGGGGTACCTTCTTTCTTCCTATACCGCTCAGTTGCAGCTCGCGTTGCAATTGACTGAAGCATTACCATACGTGCAGCGTTCTTTTCATCATTGGCAATGCGACACTCTTCATCGTACCAAGGTTTATTGCGAAGCAGTTTTTCGAAACCAAGTACGGTTGTTGAGGCAGTTTTTATAGACTCGGAAATGGGTCTCCACTGCGCATCAAGATCGTCATCGCGAGGGGGTGGGTTCTGTGCCAAAAGTTGCGAGAGCTTCCTTGAGTAGGCTGTGGCTGCCTCTGTTAATTGCAGCTTTCCGATGTCCAGCTTCCTCTGCGTCTTGTTTCGTACGATTTTCGCTCTACTTAATATTGTGCGAACCTTTGCTGCTACCAGGTAGTGATCAGAATCGATGTTAGCTCCTCTGATCACTCGTACGTCCATTACACTGGATGAGTGCCTTCCATCAATTACCACGTGATCAATTTGGTTCTTCGTTCTTTGATCAGGGGATACCAAAGTTGCCTTGTGGATGTCTTTATGCTGGAATCTCTTACCACTAATGACCATTTTTTTTGCCGCGGCACAGTCAATCAGTCTTATACCGTTGTCGGAACTGTCAGTATGTAGACTGAAATTGCCAATAGTTGGATTAAACACATTCTCCCTTCCTACTTTGGCATTCAAATCTCTCGCGGTCATACGTTTCCTCTAGGAGCTCATAGAATATGTCTTTGGCACCATCATCTTTCTCTTCTGTTAGGGAAATATAAAAATATTTCGCTTTTATGCGGATTGTGGCTATACGTTCACTCACAGGATTGAACCTAGAGACTAGATGTCGCAGTCTTTTGCCAACTACAAATCAAATGTTATTTCTCATGGCAACTGTAGTATATGTCGTAGTTTCTTTTTCGTGTGCAGCCATGTCCTGTCCATCGCAATTCCCTGGATAGCGGTAATGTCAGCTTTATAACTTTCGAGGACATCTGCCAATTGGATACTTGTACCGGATCTATATAGAGTTCTCACATTCCAGGTGCACATCCGTAAATCGTGGTCCTTATAATGTTTGCGGGGGTCGTCAACAAATAGGGGTGTTTATGTTTTCTGTTTCGTTTTTGTATTTTCACTGCCATTATGAACGGTGGCGGGAGGCAAACCCAGTCCACCGTGTGTTTGCATTTTACCTACTGCCAGGATATATGATTGCAGCCGCCCATTATGGATCAGACGCTGGCCAGGATGCAATATGTCGAACCTGGATTTTCTTCTTTTGGTTTCCATCCGCGTTGGCCCGTATGTTTGGCTCATCCGCCTTATAAGGACAAAAGAATATGCCCGATTGTTTGATGAGCTTCAGTGATATCAGTCACCTACTAAACCTGATTTGCTGCTCATTTGTTGTTTTCGATCCATACCAAATGATATATACCCTCTTTCCAATGGGTACGACTCCTATTGACAGTACAACAAAACATTCTTAATGGAAACCTGAAAATTATGTTCTTCCCAATGCAATTCGTACATTTTGCAATCTACTCTTCTTTGGTTATTAAAGGATAACATTGAGCATTTCTAGCATTTGCAATTCATTATAATTATGTCCTTTTCGAAATGATCTAGTGCTGGTTCAATGTTACCATTAGGACTACTTACTACTTTGGTTGGTTGTTATCGAGTTGTACGCAATCATGTTTTGCACAAGTTCATTAATAGCTACCCAATAGAGCCGAAGCACTTAAGTATTCCAAGCATTGGAAAGAGCGTGCGAGAGAGACAGAAAGATAATATGCATATGACCTATGCATGTATATATTTATTCATCTACATACGTATGGACAAATTCATAGATTCTATATACATTCATAAATTATTCATAATCAATTTCATATGAATTTACACACACACACACACACATTCATAAGTTAGGTTTACACTGTTCCACTGAATCTCAAGAGTACACAGACAAAAGAAAATTCATATCAAATCGAAATGTCACGGATCACCAACAAATTGGCGCACGGTTCGGTTGGTCCTAAAATCTAACATATTGATTATATATAGAGACATTACGGATGACGTTTTATTATCGTATTTGTTTTTATTTTATTATTCAAGCTCAAGATCATGATATATCTCTATAAATAGAGATATATTTTTTTATAAAAGAAGTTTTACAAATACATCCTCATGATTCCTGGCTAGCTTCTAAAGACGATATTAGTGAGGTTTCCTTAAATCATCGTATTGTCTTAGGTACGGTTAGGTCAAGTTGATCATTGATGATACAATGTTCGACTGCGGGGGTCTTGTACGTGACAAAGTGAGTTTGATCCCTGCTCTGACCACCTAACATTTTTCTTTCGACGGCGGCGACCTCCCTGAGTGACGGCGAGACTATCGAGTATTTAGCAATGAAAAAGCTTCTATAAATTCTGTTCGGAAACAGTGTACATCTGTAAGTCCCAATCAGAGAGTGTAAAACTAAAAAGAGCACAGCTCACTGGTAGTGAGAAACTCTCCCCAATCCCATCATGGGATGTAACGGGTTTTTCAATAAGAGCGCTATAAAAGTTTTTTTAAATAAACCAAAACCGGTTTTAGATACCAATGAAATTCTTTATTCCTGTGAAAGTACGTTCGATGCCATTATGTATGAAACTCGATTTCTTTAGCATGGCCACCACGGGCACGCTTGCAGAAGTCCAGACGCTGCTGCAATTTCACGTTCGATATTCGTACGAAGTTCATCAATCGTCGCTGGCTTGTTGGCATAGACCATAGACTTGACGTAGACCGAGGCGGCCAATCGACTGGGCCATTTCGTGAGATAACACGTACACCAAACGGTTTTCAAGCATAAATCGGCCGATACTGCTGCAATTTCACGTTCGATATTCGTACGAAGTTCATCAATCGTCGCTGGCTTGTGGCCATAGACCATAGACTTGACATAGCCCCACAGGAAATAAGCTAACGGCGTCAAATCGCACGACCGAGGCGGCCAATCGACTGGGCCATATCGTGAGATAACACGTTCACCAAACTTGGTTTCCAATAAATTGATTGTGGCATTCGATGTGTGGCTTGTGGCGCCGTCCTGCTGGAATCACATGTCCTCCAAGTCCATATTATCCAATTGGGGCTGAAAATATTCGGTTATCATTGAACGGTAGCGATTCGCATTCACAGTAATCTGCCGGTCTTGATCATCACGGAAGAAGTACGGCCCAAAGACGCCGCCGGCCCATAAACCGCACCAAACCGTAATTTATTCTGTCTGACCAATAACGCATATTTTGCTTATTGACGAAGCCATTCAGCCAGAAATGAGCCTCATCGCTGAAGATGATTTTCCGATGAAAATCCGAATCATTTTCAAGTTGTTGCTCAGCCCAATTCACGAACATACGACGCTTATAGTGGTCAATCGGCTTCAGTTCTTGCGTCAATTTGATCTTGTAAGGATGTAGGCCAAGATCTTTTCGCAAAATTCGCAACAACGACGTCACAGAGATGCCCAACGCTTGAGAACGACGTGTGAGAGACACATTTGGGCTTTCTTGAACTGAAGCCTCAGCGGCTGCAATATTTTCGACACTACGGGCACTTCTTTGTCTCACTGGCACGGGAACATTTACTGTGCCTGTGGATTCAAATTTTTCCACTAGACGCTCAATTATTGATCTGGTAGGACGATTATGACGACCATAAATTGGACGTAGCGCTCTTAAAGTTGAGGCCACTGACTCCAAATTTCGGTAGTAAATTTTAATAATTTCGACCTGTTGTTGGCTCGTATATCTTTCTATGATGAAATGGCAAACCTTACTGTAGAGAAATGTCAAAAGAGCTGGAAAAAATATGGCGTCGTTTGCTGTCCCTATCGATTTACTTTTGTAGCGTCTCTGTTGAAAACCCTTTCCTTATAATGGGAAACTATTTATAATTTTTTTTAAATGAAATGAAATAAGTTGGCGTAGACCTGCGAGAATCTCACCTTTTATAATAGCAATTTCGTACTGCATGCACATTTGCTCAGTTGTAATCAATCCGTTTCCCTGAGAAGCTCAAACTTAGTACTTGGTGACCGAAAGAATTTTTAAGGTGGTCTGAGCAGGGATCGTACCCAGGATGTCATGTACAAGCGGCTCGCACACTACCATTGCACCACCGACGTCCAAAGTTGTGATATTATCACCGTGTATTTTCCAATAGGCCCCACTATGCCACGTTTCGTAGTACAAAGTGGGGATGGTTTTTGTTTAAGTCATAAGCGGCAATAGCTTAATAAAGGGTTTTTCAACAGAGACGCTACAAAAGTAAATCGATAGGGACAGCAAACGACGCCATATTTGTTCCCGCTCTTTTGACATTTCTCTTCAGTAAGGTTTGCCATTTCATAATAGAAAGATATACGAGCCAACAACGAGTCGAAATTATTAAAATTTACTACCGAAATTTGGAGTCAGTGGCCTCAACTTTAAGAGCGCTACTCATCTTCAGCGATGAGGCTCATTTCTGGCTGAATGGCTTCGTCAATAAGCAAAATATGCGTTATTGGTCAGACAGCAATCCACACGTAATCCATGAGTCATCATTGCTTCCCGAAAAAATTACGGTTTGTTGCGGTTTATGGGCGGTTTATTGGAAACCAAGTTTGGTGAACGTGTTATCTCACGAAATGGCCCAGTCGATTGGCCGCCTCGGTCGTGCGATTTGACGCCGTTAGATTATTTCCTGTAGGGCTATGTCAAGTCTATGGGCTATACCAACAAGCCAGCGACGATTGATGAACTTCGTACGAATATCGAACGAGAAATTGCAGCAGTATCGGCCGATTTATGCTTGAAACCCGTCGAAAATTGGGGTCAGCGTCTGGACTTCTGCAAGCGTGCCCGTGGTGGCCATGCAAAAGAATTCGAGTTTCATACATAATGGCATCGAACCTAATTTCACAGGAATAAAGAATTTCATTGGTATCTAAAACCGGTTTTGTTTTATTTAAAAAAAACTTTTGTAGCGCTCTTATTGAAAACCCCGATAGAATAAAAAACAGTCCTAATGATTAAATAATGTGAATGAATCGGTTTAATGATAAACTCATTTTCTTTGAGTAGGAAAAGAATCTATTTTTTTCATATCCTGCCAATGATTTTGTAGTTACTTGATTTTGAAATAAAAACCAATTCATAATTTTGTTTTTTACATTCAAACAAATTGCTGGTCTAGGTTTCTTTTAGTGTATACATAAGTCGCATGCGAATGTCTGGTATCCTTAAACTACCACAGAGTTAGTTATGTTGTTTGAAATCATTTGTAACCATAAATATGTATGTATGATAATATTTGCAAATGTTTGTTTGTATGTTTGTTTGTTTGTATATTTTGCAGTTCCCTGCCATGCGTGCGCTATCCATATCATCGGCAGATGCCTTCATTCTCGTCTACGATGTCACAGATGCGTCGACATTCGAAGAGGTCCGCATGATACGTGATCAAATTCATGAGACTAAGGCCACTTCAGCTGTTCCAATTGTGGTTGTGGGTAATAAAATAGACTTACTAACCGAAGACAGTGATTTAAGAGAGGTAAGTGTCACTGACTGCTCCTTACAATGAGGCGACTATGTATGTATGTCCTGTTTTTTTTTTTTTTTCTTTGTCACATAAATACATACATATATATAGCAAATATACCAATATTAGCATATTTGAAATATTGTTTAGTTTGTTTTGCTATGGTAAGATTGAAATTTGGCAAATGTTTCAATTATAATCAAGAATCTGCTATAAAGTTACCACAAAATATGGAAATATAATAATATGTTTTCGGGTGGGAATTTAAAAGTTTTTAGTTTGTGTTCAAGCATAAAAGGCCACAAAATAGCATACGAAAGTTTTGCTAAACGAATTTTAAATGTTGTATTTATTGGTTAATGTTAGAAGCGATAAAGGTTGAAAATTCCGATAGGTATAGGATAGGATAGGGAAAAGTTTTGGGCATTGAAAAGTTGGCCAGACTTAAATTAAGTTGCTGCACAAATATTAATATTATTTGACAAAATCTCTTGAAAAAGATGAAATTCAATTATTATTAAGTTTGATTTTGATTTATCTTTAACCAAAAATAATATTAAAAATATTTTGAATTTAAATTATTGTTAAGTTTTCGACTGGATATCGTGAAATAAATAAATCCACAATGATATTCGAATACAATTTTGAGTGAAACTCTTGTTGATAGTAATCTTTGTCTAGGTCGTCCATCATAGACAAATATAGTACGTTAAATTATTATTGATAAAAATCAAATTGTTATAGAGTAATTGCAAAACATTTTTAATAATTCCGCCACCTAACCGCTTTCGAGATTTGTCACACTTATTTCCCAAGTCTTTAGATAATTTTCTTTGTTCTTGTCTAAAAAAAAATGGTGTTCCATAACATCCCATGAAAGGATTGAGGACAGCTACTCACAATCAGTGAGTTGTGCGCTTTCTAGTTTTTAAGCCCACTGATTGGGACCTACAGTTTTACACCGATTCGGAACGGTATTTTGAGAAGCTTTTTCATGGCTAAATACTCGATAGTGTCGCCGTCAGGCGAGGTGACCGCCATCGAAAGAAATGTAAGGTGGTCAGAGCAGGGATCGAACCCACGTTCTCATGCACCAGAGCCGCACACACTACCATTGCACCACCGTCTCACAGTGGTTCAGAATCAATTTCCATCGGTCAAAAGTCTGTATCTTTTGATCTAGAAAACATTTTTGAGTTCTGTAAAAAAAAAAAAAAAAAAAAATTATTTCTTTCGGCGGCGGTCACCTCGCATAGTGACGGCGACACTATCGAGTATATAGCCATGAAAAAGCTTCTCAAAATACCATTCCGAATCGGTGTAAAACTGTAGGTCCCAATCAGTGAGTGAAAACTGGAAAGCGCACAGCTCAGTGATTGTGAGAAGTTCTCCCCGGTCCCTTCATGGGATGTAATGGGAAACCATTTATTTATTTTTTAAAAAATTGATTGTAGACAAGACGTGAGAAACTACATTGACAGTTAAATTTTTGCTTTCTTGCAAATCGAAAAAAACGAAAAGTAGTCAACTTTGGAATTTTTTTTAAAATATACCCCACTGTGCGATTTGCAATGTTGATCTGTCATTGTAATTTCTCACTCCTTGTCTGCAATCAATTTTTTACAGAACTCAAAAATGTTTTCTAGATCAAAAGATACAGACTTTTGACCGATGGAAATTGTTTCTGAACCACTGTGCGTCGGCCTCCGACGAGCACAATGGACACTATATTTTCGGTTGAATATTGATTTAGGTGAGGTATTGGTGGCAGTCGATGAACGACTCACTTAGACGTATATTATTATATTAGGAGTCGCAGAACAAAACGTGTCTTTTTGATTATTTCAAAATGTTGGGAAATCCAAGATTATTTTTTTCATCCGATTATACGATAAAATTACGACAGTTGCCCATCTCTTGTAGAATCTGTAGTCTATGAGAAGAGACGAAAATTTGTCCAAATAAAATTTTTTCCAATAGAACTTAACCAAATTCATGCAAAGACATCAAAAAAACATTTTGTAAAAACAGCAAAAAAAACACGTTTTGTTCTGCGACTCCTCATATGGACAATTGTTGATCTCAGCAATGGTACGAACACAGGCACAGTGAGTGTAAGCATCTGAGAATGAACTTGCCACGTAGTTTGAAACTAGTCATGGCAGTGTGGGTGTGCTTTCCTGAATTATCTATTATTCCAACGAAAACCATCCATTTTGTCACTTCGAAAAATTTATCAGACCTTGAAGGCGTGTAGTATGAACTTCTCATACATTATCATTCAGAAGCATTTAGTTTGCTTTAAGAAGCTCAAGATCTTGTCTACACCTATCTGAAATAAAGCTTCTAGGTTCCATAATAGGTAGAATCCCTCAGTGAGCATTCTCCTGCCGGCTACACATTGAAAAAATGGCCTCTGTAACATATTCTCCCAAACATACATGTATATGTTTGGAACACACTTTAAACATTCATATGCTTGCAAGTCCCTAACTTACTTGTGTTTAAATGCAAGCAGTAGCATGTTTACTGGCAAACATGTATGCTTTTACGTGAACACATATGTGTTTTTCATCCCAAACATTGATATACTTACGTGGAAGCATTCGCGTGTTTACCCAAACCACCACATACATACTTGGAAACATATGCGTAGTTCCTCCCAATCCTATGTTTAGAAACGAATTAATCTTTGATTTCAATATATATGTATTATTTATTATAATTAAGTCATCAATATAAATGCGCATTTATAAGTAATTAATACAAAAAAAATTTAAAAAATTTAAAACGGCCTTTTTACATTTACTTGCATTGAATGCAATTTTTCACGAAATGATAATCTGCTGCTCTTTTGCTTCTCCTTTGCAAACCAAGCGTGGATTAATTACTTGTGTTTTTGAAACGAAGTCCCTTATCGCGCGTTGCGGGATGGGGTCTAAATGAAAAAATTTTCAAGAACTTTTTTTTAACTACTTTATTACAACCCATTATTATCAACTATATTGGGTACATTTGGTTTAAAGGGATGGTTTCTAGGTGGAGCCTGTTTATTACATATTGTGTTTTGAACCCAATAAAAAGTAAATTTAGAAAAGCCAAAGTGCAAGACTGGCAAATCCATGAAGTACAACCCTGAGCATGGAATTACATTTGGCAGCACAATTACTCTTACACTCGTACTTTTGGTTTGGTTTGTGTCTAGACTAACATATGGGACAAATTTCTTGCTTACTGGGAAATTTTCTAGGTGGAGCCTGTTTATTACATATTGTAGTTTTGAACCCAATAAAAAGTAAATTTAGAGAAGCCAAAGTGCAAGACTGGCAAATCCATGAAGTACAACACTGAGCATGGAATTACATTTGGCAGCACAATTACTCTTACACTCGTACTTTTGGTTTGGTTTGTGTCTAGACTAACATATGGGACAAATTTCTTGCTTACTGGTAAATTTTCTAGGTGGAGCCTGTTTATTACATATTGTAGTTTTGAACCCAATAAAAAGTAAATTGAGAAAAGCCAAAGTGAAAATAGTTTAAAATATAACATTGTGCGTTTTCTTAAAAAAAGTAAATTTTCTCAAAAAAAATACCTATTGATATACTTAAATAATGTAACTTTTCTTAAAAAAATACATTATCTTAGAGAAGTACATTTGCTCAAAAAAATTAAACTTTCTTACAAAAAGTGCCTTTTCTTAAAAAAAGTATTTTTTTTTTAAATAAGTACCTTTTCTTAAAAAAGAACATTATCTTGCAATAAATTGCCTTTTCTTAAAAAACTACATTTTCTTTACAGAGTACCTTTTTTGTAAAACAAAATAACTTTTCTTGAAATAAGTACCTACTCTTAAAATTGTACATGTTCTTTCGTAAAAAAAGCTTTACTTCAAAAAAAATATACCTTCTCTTAAAAAAAAATACCTTCTCTTACAAAAATTGCTTTTCTTAAAAGTACATTTTCTTAAAAATAAAATAATTCCTTTTCTTAGCCTTAGCCTTTCTGAAAATAAGTAAAATTATTTAAAAATAACATTTTCTTAAAAAGAGTACCACTTTTTTGAAAAATGTCTGTTCTTAAAAAAAAGTACTTCTTTATAAAAAAAATTCATACTCTTAGGCTTTTTCTTACAGAAAGCACTTCGTATTAAAAATGGTAGCTTTTCTTAAAAAAACATTAGCTTTTAATAAAAGAAGTACCTATCATTAATGAAAGGACCTTTTCGGGAAAATATAATACATATTCTTACAAAAGGGACCTAAAAATATATTTTTTAAAAAAATACATTCAATAAATAAAAAATTTTTTAAAAAAAGTTTACCATTTTACAAAAAGTATCTTTTCTTAAAGATCCATTTAAATTACAGTATTTTTCAACAGGCGCCTTAGGCGTGTTGGAAGTAAGTACTATATAATATATAGCGAAAGGAACTTCTTTCCAACCGAGTGTCCCCTGATACCTCATGTAATTTTTTTTATTATTGTATTACACAAAAAGTCCGCCGTTCCGATTTGCTCAGTAATGGCTCGGACAGACAAAGCTGCACGTTGTTGCCTTTTCCAAATCGTTTCTCACTTTGTAGCACACATACATACGAGTATACTTATATATGAAAAAACATACACAACCAGTACATAAGTTTCAGTCGGGTGAACCGACTTAATCATACCCTCACCATACCGTACCTCATCCATTGCGTGGGAGTTCTGTTAAAAAACGCCCATACTCAAAAGTGACCATATTCAACAGCAGATTGACGACATTGCGCTAAATATTATTGAATACCCAAATTAGTTAGTTACCCTCCCAGTACTTATATGCGAAAATGGGCATGGCAAGTTGTTGCCAAAATTTTGATCAGTACTAAATTTTATTAAGATCGGTTATGATTTATTGGAGTTATCGAGTCGGCAAACCCCAAATACGCCCAACTTTTGTATGGGATGTACGAAACTGGGCGTGGCACAATAGTCAGTTATTAGTTACACAGTAGCTTTTAGCAAAATATTGCTTAGTACCGAATTTTATTAAGATCGGTTGTTGTTTATGAGAATTATCGTGCGGATCAACCGGTCATCCGCCCAACTTTTATATGGGATGTACCAGAATGAGTGTGGCAAAACAGCTCATTTTCTATAGGAGCGCTTTATTTGGCTAAATACTAACTAGTACAAACTTTCATAAAAATTGGTTTGGTTTTGCAGGACTTCTCATGCCGAACAACCAGACGCCCAAACAACTTTTGTATGGGAGGTACCACAATGGGCGTGGCAAAATCACCCTTGTTTTAATCGGTGATTAGTTTTTGATAACGTGAAGCCTTATACCTAATTTCATTAAGGTCGGAAGTGTTTCACGCGATTTATTGGTTTGACAATCCGGTCGAACACCCTGTTTTGTATGGGAGGTACCAGAATGGGCGTGACAATCTCGCCCATTTTCTCCACTTAACTAGGCATTTACAGATTATTAACCGGTGTGAGAGTTGAAGCTATTCACATCTACCAGAAGAAAGGTTTGGGCCGTTCAAGTATTACGTAAACGCCATAGGGGGGCGGGGGATCTTTGCTTTGCTTATTTTTGATGACATGGGTGGTGGGGGGTCAAGATGGTGATTACGTCAGCATGATGGAAGCGCAGTAGCTGTTGTTACTGTTGTAGGGCAAGAACAACATGCATTTTGTTTTTGTTAAAGTTAACTTATATTGTCAAATCAATTATGTGCTACTGTGGAAAAACACATACAAACAAACAAATATGTATACGTGAATAACATTTGACAATTTAAATTAACCAGAAATATATAAACAAAAGAAAATCAGCTGTGCAATGCTTTCACCTTACTAATTCCATCATGAGTAATTATTTACTTTTTTACACATATGGCAACCCACACATTGTCTATGCTTGAAAACACAACCCATATTCGGGGATTCCCACAAATAATGAATACGTTTGAATTTCTTCCGCCAATCTATTGTTTTGTTTCGGTACGATTGACGATTTGACCTGTTGTAAGCAAACCAAAGCAAGTTAATATTTGTGTTACCGTCGATCCACTTTCGCCAAAGTTGAATTGTTTAAGATGTCGTTTCAAATAGACAAATCCAAGTTATGTTCGAAAGTTTTAAAAAATCTCATACAAATACAAAAGTACAAAATGTACAGAAGTTAGTTAACGACGTGTGGCGTAATTATAAGTTACAAGCAAAGTCCGACAAGAAACTTGATATTATTGTCTCTAAGCGAATTGAAGAAGAATTGCAATCAGCGACTAAGAATAAATCTAATCTACTACGTTTTTTTTCTAAGGTGAGTGATGAAGTTAAAGTAAATAAGACATATTAAATGTACTCACTATAGTGTGTATGTAACGACCCTTTTTGGTCACACATTTAGGTTTTTGTAGCTTAATAAAAGAATTATTAGCAGTACCTATAGAATGTTTTAATTTATAGGCAACGAGTACCTGTAAGCCTGCAGAAAAAACACAAATTATACAGACAGCTTCAAATTCTAAAGAACAAAAAGAAGACGGCATAAAACCAGGAGTTGAATCACAACAGCATTGCTAAAACACAGAAAATACAGATAAACCACCGAGAGCAAAGCCTTCTCAGGATGTTATGAAGAATAAGATTGCTCTACTCGAAAAAAATCTGAATGCTTTGTATTCTGCCAGAGATACTCTGCCAAGCCGTGTTGAAGTTGATAAACAGATTATTAACTTGCGCGAAGAATTAAAAACAGCGAAACAGTCTTTCAACAGGAAGATTCAAAACGCAGTTGCCCAGAAGAAACACAGAGATGGTATGAAAAGAAAGTTAGACGATATTTCTCATGAATATCCATAAATAAAAAAAAAATATCCCTGAGGGATTCAGTGGGACGTCCTAGCCTAGAAAACGATCAACCATTATTATTGAAAACAATTGCGTATATTGCGTTATTTGGGAGTGCAGCAGATGATAGAAGACAAACGGAATCTATTCGCAGTGTAAAAACTCTTGATGAACTCACACAAGAATTACGTAAAATAGGATTTGATATTAGTCGAAGTGGGACATATCTTCGTTAGCTTCCCAGAAAATCTAATTCTGCAGAGGAACGAAGACATGCATCGACAGTCCCTGTTAAACTCACTCGGGCTTAGACTGATCACCACAAAAGCCACTTAGATAGCAATTTCGCTGAAACATCAATCCATTATTTGGAGAACATAGCATCCATACATGGGCCCGATCAAGTATTTTTCATATCTCAAGATGATAAAGCTCGGGTGCCTATTGGTGTAACAGCGGCAAATAAGCAAGCACCTCTTCTAATGCACATGGAATATAGAATCAAATTGCCTGATCACGACTGGGTAATCATCGCTGAGCGGCATAAATTAATACAATCAGTTTATGCTGGTATCAAAATCACTTCCAGTTTGCTAGGACAACCGCAAGCCGTTGGATATTCTGCACCAACATACATCGCTATTCGAAGTGGAGAGCATAGTTCATCTACTGCTAATACTCATGCTCATGATTTCCAGACGCTTCTCGAACTTGAAGAGTTTCAAGCATTAGCTAAAACTGACCATGGATTGGTAAAACCAGTGGTAATCATGACGGTTGATGGAGGGCCAGATGAAAATCCGCGTTATCAAAAAGTTATAGGGTTTGCTATACAACACTTTAAGCGACATGATCTCGATGCATTGTTTTTAGCTACCAATGCTCCTGGCAGAAGTGCCTATAACAGAGTAGAGCGCAGAATGGTTCCTCTTAGTCGGGAATTGGCTGGTTTGATATTGCCTCATGAGCCTATTTAGATTACTATTTAGGCCTATTTAGATTACTAGACAACAGGTTTCTTCCACCACCAGTAAAAGTAAAACAAACAGTTGATGACTTGGTTTTGGATGATGGAGGGCAATTTTTCAATCTCCCAGTCAATTTAGCTCTACGCTTACATTCTTCACTCAAAAATTTCCTGCAAATGCCCTACGATTATTTTTGTCCGACGGTAAAATTGAAGATATTAAATCGAACATGCAAAACGTGTGGTCTTTATCATACTTCCGTCAAGTCACAAAATCGTCACATCGAGAAGATCCATAAAAAGGTAAACACGCACACTGATATGAAAGTTAGGCCTATAAGAGCGGCTGCTCGTCGTGCTAATGAACTGATGTGCATTATTCAAAATTTAGAGCACCGAGATGTTGAATGGCTCGATGAGAACGACGTAGATATTCCAAAATCGGATGAAAGTGAGCTGACACACAACATTGACTTTGCTTACTTTTGTTGACAAGGGGGAGGGGGGGTTAATAATTGTAATAAATCTGCTTACGTAATACTTGAATGGCCCCTTTGAAGGAAATATGATTTTGTTCTAAATTTGTCGATTTGTATGGGAAGTACCAGAAGGGGCGTGGTCAAAACGCCCATTTTTAATCCCAAACTCAATAGTGGCAAATAATAGTCACTGACAAAGTTTCATTGTCATCTGTAAAGATTTACGGCAGTTATCGTGTTGACCAGCCAGCGAGCCAGACAGACAGACGGACATGGCTCAAACGCCTTAAAAAGTCCTAAAACGAATTTCGTCCAAAGATACTAAGCGTCTAATTTGGTTCCTTACGTATTAAATGATATACCCCCATCCTATGGTGAGCAAAGCAACATCACAAACCATTTAAAAAGCAAAGCAACATCACAAACCATTTAACCGACCGAGTATTTGTTTATTCTGTTTTCACTGATCAAGCGCTTTTGATATCCTCTGTTCGATGAACCATTGACGACTGAATACATGAAACTAAAACGCAATACATCAGCCAAAGTATTAAACACTGACTTCATCTACAATTTACACGCACATTCAGGAATATTAATGAATCACTAACTAAGAGAACAATGCAAAAATACAGATACATACTTACAAGATAGACTCTCTTGTTTTCCCTCTTTTATTCTCTTACTCTTATACCGTTCGGAATCGGTGTAAAACTGTAGGTCCCAATCAGTGAGTGAAAACTGGAAAGCGCACAGCTCAGTGATTGTGAGAAGTTCTCCCCAGTCCCTTTATGGGATGTAATGGGAAACTATTTATTTTTTTTTTTATTCTCTTGCTCTCCAAAAACCACAAACAGTGCAGCAAACAACTGTATTTTGCTGTAAAACAGCTGTATTTGTATCACAAACCCAGATATATTTGGGTTGCAAACACATATATTATAACATATTAATCATTGACTCTCAAACATGTACTATTGAATAGCAATAACAATGTGTTTGTAACACAAACACACGTTATACTTCCATCCAAAAAAAAACAAAAACCTACTGATTTTTCAGTATGAAGTGATGAACATGTGCAGGGAAGAAATTCAGTGAATTCTTCCTCTTTCTCATTGTTACAGGTTCTATGGAAATCATTTGCTCTGACCATTACTCTCATCGTATGTCTACCCAGCATACACTGTCCCATCAAAACTGAAACAAGGATTGATACCTTCGATCTGGCTAGAGACAGAAGGTTCATGGATCTCCTTCTTTCCACTATCAGCCAGATTTGGCTTGTGTGTATATCTAATCTTTACCCCTCGTCCACCTCTCCTGTATCATTATATAGTATCGTTTTTGGGAGACATTCTCAAATATGTAAATATGTCCTTTTAATATTTCAAATATGTTACGGACGTGAAACTGTATTCTCTTTGGAAACCCCTAAAATTTGGTCGCCGTTACCAAAACTCCAATTACCCGAGTTTGAATACCACCATCGGAACGACTATTTGCTTCCATCCACCTGATCCAAGACTACCAATTTACATCAGTGTTGGACACCTACATCATTGAGTAGGAGAAACATCATATGTCAGATAGTTACGATACAAAGGGATGCACTCTAGAGCGTAGATGGTATTTAGTGTTATATACTGACGGCTCTAAATAATTTACTCGGGGTTCACACACACCAATTTTACTTGAGCCAGGCTTGAGTTTCACTGGTTGTGACAAGCTCTCCCCAATCCCTTCATGGGATGTACTGGGAAACGGTAGTAAGTCTTGAGTTTATGGGACAAAGAGGGGCGGAGCTTCCATTGTCAATTTTACTTGCGCAAGTTTTGAGTTTATAGGAGAGAGAGGGGAAGAGAATGGAAGCTCCTCTCTCTCTTGCTTGTAAGTAAAATTTCCATGCATGAACCCCGAGAAAGCAAGGTAGGTTTTTTACTCTATTCTAGACCGCTTCGTTAAATCTTGGACAAAATCTACTAGACCTCTTTTATGCTTTGCAGAATGAAATCCCGGACCATTACGGATCAAACGTCATCAGCCCATCATTTCGGGATTACGAGGAAATATTTGCTACCCATACCTAGGGGGATACTTCGATGCGATTAAACAAGTACCCTCAGGTCATGATTACCGCAGTAGCTGTGGGAAAAAAATGAGTAGGATAACATTTTAGGGATCATACTTTTCTTTGAATCTAACGTGCAAACAAGGAGTTATGCTGAATGATCTTAGGAGTTTCTCCTCATTAAGTGTGCCGATATAGATGATGCCTTTAACAACATCTACCGGGGTCTATCGGAACTTTGGTGCGACCAGGTGATCACTAATCTGATCTATGGATTACTTAAGCGAAGGCGCAGAACCTCGTCCCTATGTCACACTATTTTAAGCCGAATTATGAAGTCTGTCAAGTGCGGTTACCTCGATTAGTGGATATGACAATATCGGGTATTTATCCATGAAAAAGCTTCTCAAAATACCATTCGGAACCGGTGTAAAACTATAGGTCCCAATCAGTGAGTATCAAATTAGAAAGCCCACAGCTCACTGGTTGTGAGAAGCTCTCCCAAATCCCTTTATGGGATGTAACGGGAAACCATTTATTTATTTATTTATTGAATGAATGGAAGCGAACTTGGGCCCCAATTAAATTCATTATACCAGCTTTTTACAGTACTGTAGGATGGTTCATCATCAGCATATACAGATTTAAGTTCATTAATGCAATCTTCTCGTGATCATCCACATGGAAAGTTGTGAAAAAAATCGCACGAAAATGTTCGGGATTTCATTCCATTATTTAACTGCGATGCATTTTTTCGAGCCACTGAAACCCCCAGCGAATAACTGTAACACTTACTAACGGTGTTGACAGATTGCACCAGGCAATAGTAATAATTGCCTAGGCCACAAATATAAATGGCAACCCTCGTATTTGTTGTACATTTAGTAGAAAAGTGAAACCAACATCTCAAGCTTGAGAATTGAAGTATATTCTAATTATATTTGTTTGGGACCACATGTGATGGGAGTGAAGTTTTCTAATCACACGTAGTGGCATCATTGTTCTCACTGCACTTGCAGGTTAAATCCAAAAAGATCCACAAATAAAATGTGTTATCCTTGTCGGTCAAGCGTAGCTATATTTCTACATATTCTCTAACACAATATTATTCAAAACTCTAAATCTATTCAGCTCAAACCACAATATTTTAAATATTAGATTTTACCCCACACACGTAATAGGGGACGCATTTAACCTTTTCGTTTTGAAACACACAACGGAACAAATGTGACCCAGTAGTCAAATATATGCACAAATTTATTAGTGTCACTGTAGGTGGTAAAAGTCATAAATGCCTGTGTTGTTAATGCCAATCAAGTCGATTCAACACACGTAGAGAAATGAAACAATTTTGCATATCATTCCTCACACTCTTCGCTGGTGATGTGGAATGGTATTACCCTTTAACAAATATTAACACCTTTTAAGCCAAAAAGAAGAAGAAAAAAGTATGAAAAAAAAAGTGACGAGTATGCAAAAAAAAACAAATTTAACATTCCGTCATTTGGTTGAGGGTTTTCATCAACATTTCACACTTTCGATGTTGTTTACTTATTTGACAGCCCCTCGATGAGATGGAAAAATAAAATGGAAAGAAGGATTCACCTAGTGCCTATTCCTCCAGTTGCGTGAACGCCAGTTGTTTTATGCAAAAATGGTTTTTTCGATTTCGTTCCACATGAGTAGAGCCTCTTAAAAAACATTACAAATGGAAGGAAAATTGATAGTGTGGAGAGAGAAATAATAACAAAGAACCCACTTCCATCATCATCAACATCAACGAGACGACAATGATAAGAGTAGTAGTAAACGGGAAGAAAATTGATTCTCGGCTCAGCTGTTGAACGGATTTGGAATGACAAGGGTCTGTTTTTGTGCGGTGGTTTTTACTTTAAAGCTTAATGATGGAATATCCCAAAACAAATTTAATAAACAAAATAAAATAATGGAAGAAGCCTGAGGTTGCACTGACTTTATGTTCGACGGACCGAATATTTCGAAAATACATTTTATAGGTTAATTGAAATATAGTTAAATAAAAATTGAAAAAGTGATGATTTATCCGACCTTTTGTTTTATATTCGAAATTTAAATGTTCGGGCGTATGGTCCTTTTTCAAATAATTTTATTCTCCAATATTTCGCTACCCTTTGAGTAGCATCATCAGGAAGATAAACACAATTATTAATTAAAAATTAAATGAATTAATAAACAACAATTTTCCTTATCTAATTTGAAAAAACAATAATAACAATCAATAATATATATATCAATATCAATAATATTTTAACTTTTTATTTCATTATTCAAGCCAAGACCTTCTATATCTCTATAAATAGAGATATAGTTTTTTTTTAAAAGAAGATGTTTTGAAAATGCATCCTCATGATTCCTGGCAAACCGTATAGCTATTTCATATCTAGCCACAGATCTTCATCGGCGGTTGTTTGGAATGCGGCTTTTGAAAAATTCATCAATCTAAATGCAAACAAAAACTCATCTCGTCACTCGCATTCGGCTCCAATTGTTCAATCGATTGACTCTATATTTGTTCCCAAATGACAGCATATTCGAAATACAGAAACCAAAATTTGTGCTAAATAGTTTACAAAAATATATATATTCATTCGACTTGAAATGCCAAGATTGTGGAGCCCAAGTCAACTTTCTTTCGACTAGAATACGAGCGAAAGCTTTCATTCGCGATCGAGGGACAGGCACATAGACGAATACATACATAGAAACATTTATTCTCTCATCTAACATTTCGTTTCACACTCTTCATCGTAGGTTTGTGGAAATGAGAGAAATTAAATTTAAAATTTATTAACACCAGGTGGAGTTACAAAATATGTTCACTTAACTTTTTCATGTCGTTTTGGTGTAGAACTGAAATATTTAAATGCATTTTGCACTTTTTTGTTGACTTTTATCATGGTTGACTAGTTTGCCGCAAAAACACGAAATTCGGTTGTTGTTCCTTTGTTGAACGTTGTTTACTATTGCCTCTATCTGGTATTGTTGAATCCATGTTTTCCACCATTCAATGTTTTCTTTCCACCGTACCCAGTGTTATTATATTTTTTTTCAAAAAAAATCTGTACATTTTTGCAAAAAAAAATCTTTTTTTCTGGAAAAAAAATCAGTTTTTACGCAATATTAAAATCAGTTGTATTTATTTATAGTTGACCTTTCCTATTATTATGATTTTCCAATATCGTGCTTGTAGTTAAGTCTTTTCTCAGATGGAACGTCAATAATATGTAGCATTTCCTGAAAGAGATGTCGTGAGTAAATCTTCTATTCAGTTAGAATTTTCACTTTGTCAAAGTTTGGCCTATGTCCAGTTAAAATACAGTGGGCTGCGAGTGCTGTTTTTTATTCTTAAGGCTTATAATGTGCCTTTTGGTCCGATTTATGTGAAGAAATTCTCGTCTTCAGGCTATTCATCGTACTACCAACATATACCTTCTGGCATATGTTGTCTTTGTCTCCGTAGCACTTGATTTTGTGCACTACATTTGGCTTATCATCCGTGTCGATTCTAGACTTAGTCCTACTAAAGACGCGATTTAGGGTAAAGTTAGACTTTAAAGCTAAATAGTATTTCTCCCTCTCATAAATGTTTGATTCTTTCTGAGAGTCCTGTAGGCTTTTGATACCAGCCAACTTTTAAATTTCCATCTTGTCTTATAACTATGCAAAAATGCAGTAACTTCTCTAATTGTGCGCCCAATGATATCTATATCATCAGCATACGCGAGCAGCATGTTACTTTTGCTGCTGATGGTTTTATTCATGTTGACAGCAGCTTTTCTCATAATGATCTCCATTAAGATGTTAAAGAGATCGCACGATAGGGTCTCGCCTTGCCTGAGGCCTCGCTTAGTTTCGAAAGGTTCGGTAAGATCCTTGCCAACTTTCACTGCGGATTTGGTGTTCGTCAAGGTCATCCTGCAAGGCGTATGAGTTTTGCAGGAATACCAAGCTCAGACATTCCTTCGTAGAGTTTCTCCCGTATCGGACTATCGAAGGTCGCCCTATAATCGATAAATAGATGATAGGTGTCGATTTGTTTTTCGTGTGTCTTCTCCAGGATTTGGCGTAGCGTGAAAATCTGGTCAGTTGTCGACTTTCCAGGCCTAAAGCCACACTGGTATGGTCCAATCAGGTCAGCGATAATTGGTTTTAGTCTTTTGCACATTATACTTGATAGAACCTTATATGCTATGGATAAAAGGCTTATTCCACGGTAGTTGGCACAGATACTCGGGTCACCTTTTTTAAATATGGGACATAGTACACTGAGACTCCAATCGCCGGGCATGCATTCATCTAACCAAATTTTGCGAATGAGCTGATGCATGCACCTTATCAGCTCATCGCCGCCAGCCTTAAACACCTCCGCCGGTAATCCATCGGCTCCTGCGGCTTTGTTGTTCTTAAGCCGGGCAATAGCTGTTCTGACCTCGTCTTGGTTAGGAGGGGGGCAATCGACGTCGTTGTCCATATTGTGATCGATTGTCCCATCGTCATCGGATATCTCTGGTACTAGTAGCGCGGAGAAATGCTCTCTCCATATTCCCAACATGCTCTGCACATCTGCGACGAGATTTCCGTCCTTGTCTTTACAGAAGGGGGCCCTGAACCATGTCCATTATTAGTTCCGTTTTTAACTTTTTGGTAGAATTTTCGGGCTTCGTTCTTCCTTCTGTATGTCTCAATTTTCTCACTCTCGCGCTTTCTCCACTGCCGTTTCTTACGCCTAAAGAGACGGTTTACCTCCTTTCTCTTTTATCTTTTGTATAAACTATGGAAATATTGCTCCTGTGGGAGTAGCTCTCTTTTTTTTGTGAAACAGCCCTGAAAACCACGTCTACCAAAAAGTATGCGAAAGCACCAACACATTAAAACAATTTTTCTTCGCTACTAACACATGCTAACCGCATTTGTGGCACAATATTTGGAAGATCTACCAGAAACTCTTCCTAGTGCACAAAATTTTCCTATCCATATATTGTCGTCTTTCTCACTAGTATGCGTGAAAACAAGATGAACAATCACATGTATTCACATGTACACAATTTTAATTGGGTAGAATTGTCACGAACATGTGTATTTTTCAAATAAGACTTCCTGGTAGAATACCAGATATATACCACGGTAGATTTCTGGTAGTTGGTTTGCAGGGAGGACAATAAGAACTAAGTGCATCCATAGTACCTCAACTGCCACCAGCATCGGAAATGAAAACCCAAAATGTTTTCATTTACTATACTTGCGGCAGTGATGGTGTCTTAAGCGTAACCTTTTGATTTTTTAATATCATCCTTGTTATCATAAAAGCAAAAGGATTTCCTATGACACTCAATCAGACAACTGCGAAAAAAAAATGTCACAAAATATTTAAACCATTACCGAACTCATCCTGCTGTCACCCAGTCAACGAAGATCTTATGCGATTCGATTTATATTATAATGGAATATTGGATAACAAAAGGATACCATTTACTTCATTTGGGGCTGATGATGTTCTTGTTGCTGTTGTTGTTATTTGGATTCTATATGCAAACTAATAAAGAGGAAGAAAACCAAAAAGAATTTGCATTTTTATTACATTCCACTTTTGCTTCCACTTCCACATCTGGATGAACGAGCATGTACGAGTGTGTTTAAAAGATCTACGACTTTTCACTTTTCCTAAGTTGTGGACAAATATTTTTCTTATTCATCTTACGATTGAAAAGCAAGAATATTCTGAGAAGGAGCTGATTATGGTCTTCCTCCCTGTGCGTTTGTGAAGGAAAATCTCTGTTCATCGAGAGAGAAGAAAAAAAATGCAGATTTTTCTATAAAGTCTTCGGATTCTTTGAATAAATAGAAAAGCGAATTTTAATTTGACATCTTGACTTGTGTGGTCTTTATACGAAAAAAATCTAAGATTTATTATCGACTTTATACATCAATAACAGATTCTTAGCGAAACCCCGCCCCACTCACTTGACATATGAATGATGAGCGGTGTTTTGTATCCAGTGTGTCACAGGATTTACCAGAGCAACGACAGCTTTTACTCTGTAAATTGACATAGGTTCAAAAGTAAATGGAACTTTTATTGTATTTTTTCTTTTGGGTAAGGGGAACAAACAAGATGAATCTTTGGAGGTGTTTTTTTTATTTTTTTGAAAAACCAAATTCAATTGACTTGGACATTAAGTTGGATTTGATGATGAGGAATAAATTAAAAGAAATCGCATGAAATCACAAGTTGAGTGGTAAACGTGGAGTCCGCTATGTTCAATATGAATATTGTGAACTTTAGCCAATTTAACAGAAAATTCCGCACGAAAATTGTATACTCTACTCGACGTCCCTGTATATAGCACGGAAAGAGAGAGATATTTGTGCACAAGTTTTAAAGCTGACACTGCCGCCATCCTGAAAGTGGTACAAAGCGAATTTGATGAGATTGCAGTCTTAACTGTCATCTAATGTGCAAAGTAGGCTTTCCTATAGGTAAACTTACTGTATTAAATCAAATCGGTTTCCTTCCAATCCCATGAGTGCACATTTGACTCTGTTTATAAATTTCCACACAAATTTTCCTTATTCTTGGTTTTCGCCCAATCTTTGCAATTTATAGGTAATATAAAAAATATCTCAGTACTGACAACACAAAGTAACAAATTTGGGATAAAATATTTAGGTTATTGAACCAAGTATTCAGGGCCCTACATGGTATAGTCAGCGGAAATTCAAGATTGTGGCTGATTTCAGATATATACCTAGAGGGTACAAGAGTGGTGTCTATTCCCAAGGCGAAAAATGCCTCTCACACAATTCCAAACGACTTTAAACCTATAAGCCTGTTATTGTTCTTATTGACAGCATGCGTACTACCAGGCCAGATCTACATAAATAGAACTGTATGAACTAGTCGCTAGCCGACCATAATCCCAAATACGAAATGTGGGCGTAAGCCCCCTCAAAAGTGAACAGAATCCCACATTCTTAATTTGAGGTTAAGTTCGCTTCAGAAGCAATTGGGGTTATGTCTAATCTTTGCATGTTTGGTTTATGTGGGGCATAATCACCACAGTTGCTATTTTCGATTTATTTATTTTTCTAATAAACAAAACGAAAATAAGGAATAAAATAGAACATGCAAATTTTGTTTGCAAATAACACTGTAAGTAAAATTTGAAGTTTTGAAATGACACCTAAAAACACCGAGACACCCCAACTAATTTTTGGGTCATAGAATTCAGTGGTATACTCCGTTTTAAAAAGTTAGCTCAAAATAACGAGATATTTCGATTTTAAATTTGTAGTAGATTTAAGGTGATTTTTGATTTTATTTGAGGGAAAAACCTGCAAAAGCTCTTGTCAAATCAATTTATATATTTTTTCCGACAAAATGTAACCTTTGTAATAATAGACATCTATTTGGAAGCAGAATTCGTTTACCTCTTACAATTTGGGGCCATAATAATTATAATAATTTTGGGATTCGGGATTGGCATCCCTATTACAAACAGATGCTACAACATATATATCAAAGTGTTCACTTTGATAGATTAGTCCCTACCCGCCGCTATAGATGTTAACACATCAAAAATATAAACATTCTATTGACCATTTCTGCTTTGTGTGTGGAAAATTTACACCGAAAAATCATCGACTACATTTGGTTGAAGATGCGTTCAAAGCTTGCAATCAGTATTTTTTGGTTACCCCCGCTGGAGAAATGCGAAATGTTGATCATGCACCCGAATTTACGTGCATCACATGTTTTAGTGCATTAAACTAATGGTTGAAATAACGGCGATATTCGATGCCACTTGGACTTCCAATGATATGGACCGATCCAGGAGAACATGATACAGAAAATTGCTACGCGTGCAAGAACGATGTAAATGGTCTCAATCGAAACATTAAGTTCACTTAGGTAGACTATATATGGAATACACAATAATTTATTCTTATTGAACGATCCGGTTTTATATACAAAGGTGTGCCAAGTGCTCACGTACCAGTTCCACACAGTGATGAATTGCCTGCCCTAGTACATCCATCGACATACGAATATGATACTGCGTCCTATGAAGTACAATCACAAACTTCAGCAACATCATTACATTACATTCTGATTACCATCAGCCAGTTATACAATTTACATCATTAATTTCGCAGGAATATTTAGATAGAATCGTTCGAAATCTGAGGCTATCTCCAAATAATGCAATGACTTTGGCTTCGGAACTAAGAAGCGTCAACGTGCTGGCACCAGGTGTAAAAGTTACATCTTACAAATACTGGCAAGAACCATATATGACTTATTTCATGCTTTCCGAGGACGCAGCTTATGCATATTGTCAAGATATTCCCAGTTTAATGAATGAAATGGCAATCTGCAACTATAATCCATCTTTATGGAGTCTTTTCATAGATTCTTCAACCAGAAGCTTAAAAGTAGTCTTGCTATTTGAAAACAGCAGCGTTAAACCAGTGCCATTGATGTATGATGCTCTTGCAATGCATGAGTCGTATGATACCATGAAATTAATTCTGGAACGCATCAGTTATGACGAACACAATTGGTGCGTAAAATGTGATTTTAAGGTTCTATCACTATTAACATGTATATGTGTATTTTTTGTAAATAGAACAGCCGTGCAAAATGCAACCAGTACGAAAAGCGAGATTGGCCAAAACGCAATTCGCAAGTTGTTGGCGAATTTAATGTAATTCGTCCACCATTGATCCCCCTTCAGTAAATAATGCTTCCGGATCTTCATATCAAGCTGGGAGTTGTAAAGAATTTTTTAAAGCGTTTGGTTCGCGTTAACGAAAATGCATTGCCATACTTGAAAATCAACGCTTTTCCACAATTATCAATTGAAAAATTAAAAGAGGGAAATTTTGTGTAAGTAAAAGTGTGTGACTGCAATATATTTTATATCAATAATTTATAACAGGTGTAGTTAGCGGTCCAGATATACAGAAAATCTTAAGGGATACGAGTTTTTCTGAAATGTTAGATGAAACTGAACTGAACGCATGGAACTCAATTCGTGCGGTAATTGAAAACGTTCTTTGCAAAAATCGCTCATCAGAGTACCGTGATTATATTGACAACATGATGAAGTCTTTCGACTAACTTGGCGTTAATATGTCGTTGAAAATCCACATGTTACATGCACATTTCGATTTTTACGAACGGCAATTGCCCACAGAAACTGGCGAAAGATTTCATCAAACCATAATTGCATTCGAAGACCGTTTCGCTGGAAAAAGAATAGACTCAATGCCTACTGATTTCTGCTGGTCAATTGCAAGCAAAGAGTAAAAATTGAATAAATCCAACAAAAATTATAAAATCATCAAAATAAGAGCAAATATAGTTCCATGTCCGCTTGAAAATGGACGTCCATTATTTCTAGATATAAATTTTGACAAATAAATAAAACATATTGATTTTAAACAAGTTTTTAAAGTCTTTTCATTAAACTAAAATCAAAAATCGCCTTAAATCTACTAAAAATTTAAAATCGAAATATCTCGTAATTTGGATTCTACGATCCAAAATTAGGTTGACGTGTCTCGGCGTTTTGGTGTGTCATTTTTACCTACTTACAGTGTAATCTGTTTTCTTCCTTACATTTTATACGCCATTTACACTGACCAAGCGTAGCACATTTCGAAAGTTAACTCCGTTAACCCGCACGAACCCAGAAGATTACCCATATACTTTTAATCTGCAAAAACTGAAGTTTAATTGTTAACCTTATTTTAAACTGGTGTCTATTTTACTACAATACTGTTAATTACTAAAAAAAGTACAACCATATTAATAACATACACTAAAAATCAACTGTTAGCCATGCAGAAGCCGATCGAAAGTTTTTCGACGCCTCGCCGCCATCAAACATTTTTTGAAGCTCACGCCGCCGGCGATATAATATGGCTCTCATTGGTTTAAAATATGAGCCGATTTGACCGATTGATCTAATTTTAAAGGATCAGATATTTCAAAATCATCGTAAATTTGTACAAAGCTGGTAAGACCGAGGCCGCCAATTTAATTTTTCTGTTGTTGCGGCATTAATTATAATTTGACCTCGGCACGGAGTTGTTCGCAATTGGTCTAAACACAAAGTTACCACCGTAAATGTCAATGGGTGGTGTTATAACGCATTTACACCGCCGTTTGTCGCGGCCAGGTTAGCGATAACCTTGTTCTCTAATCTTTATTGTTTACATCACCCAATTTGAGAATAAATTGACATTTCAGTTGGGAGCTCCGTGTTTGGACAAACTCCGCGTCGAGACAAAATTATCGAAAACGGCGGCACAACTGAAAATTAAGTTGGCAGCTATTGGTTTTGCCACTTTTGTACAAATTTGGGATGTTTCTGAAGTAACTGAACCTTTATAATTGGATCACTGAGTCAAATCGGGTCAGTCGATAAAATCGTCTCACTGTTTAAACCAATAAGAGCAATTTATATCGGTGGCGGCGTGAGCTTCAAAAAGTTTTGGTGGCGGCGACGCATCGGAAAATTTCCGATCAGCTTCCATCTCTCAAACGGTTGATTTTTTGTGTATGTTTTTATTACGGTTGGCTTTTTTAGTAACTAACAGTGTTGCATCAAAGTGTACTGTTAAAGAAAACGGCGAGTACCGACGAGCTATATAATTTCTATTCCGACGTGGACATAGCTAGGCGAATCAAATTAGGTCAATTGCGTTGGCTAGGCCAAGTTATCAGAATGGATGAAGATGAGCCAGCGCGAAATGTTTTTGATAACGCAGCCGATGGAAACAGGAAATTACTTCAAATAAAATCTTTCTATAACAAGGAGGTTATCCAACATTTATATTAGGGCTGGTTAGTTGTTCCATTAAGCTATTGCCTCTCATGACTTTAAAATAAAATATCCACTCTTTATACTACGAAACGTGGCAACATTTGCTGTAATGCATGGAAAAATTTGAGATGTAGCAGCACGTTTATTACCAGTGCCAACCAGTAATGGGATTACAATATTTTTAAACAGTACAAAAATCTTCAATTGTACCAAAAGTAACCAATTGTAAAAGTACGAATTTACATAAAGTCCAAATTATTGTCTTTTGTTTGGACTAGTAACAGCAAAGTATTTCAAATCGGGACAAAGAAACTCCACCAACATTCTGTCGCATTTCGTTTATTGTTGTGTTCCCCGGAGAAAAAATAAGCGCAAAAATAAAAAATGTCGCTACTACGCCTAGTTTTGAGATATCCGAAATTCAAATTTTAAAACATTTACTTTGCCAGAAATCAGTGAAAAACAGATGCAAGTTAGTTAATATTGCCAGCATTACCATGTTGATTAAAATATTTTGTAAACGGCGCATGCGCTGATATAAATTTCGGACATTTCCCAAATGTTGGGGCCCGTAACTCGGGAACAATGGACCGTATGGAAAGTGTTTTATAGTTTTCGATCCCACAGAGTTCTATAAGTGGTGAAAATATCCAAGTTATGTGGGTAAACCGTAACCGTAAGTGTTGAAATGATCCAAGTTATGTGTGTAAACCGTATATGAAAAATGCTTCTCAAAATACCGTTCGGAATCGGTGTAAAAACTGTTTGTCCCAATCAGTGAGTATAAAATTAGAAAGCGCCCAGCACCCTGATTGTAAGAAGCTCTCTACAATTCCTTCATGGGATGTAATCGGAAACCATTTATTTCATTTATATATTTGTGGTGTGTTTACACATAAATTTTAACGCACAAAACGAAATGCCGTTGCTGATTTGTTGTTGGTCGGTTTGAGCCATTACCTCTATCTGGTACTATTAAAGCAATACTTTCCAACATCCAACCGCCCAACTGCAACACACCAAATGTAATCAATTTACTGAGAGAGTTGGCTAGTGGTGTACTAGCCTACGGTGTACTGTACTACTGTCACTTTCACTGAAGTTTCCCATAATTCTCACTGACGTTTATTCAAAATTGTGGGAAATTTTTGTGAAAGTAATTAAGCAATGGAAAATGTGACAAAATTTATGTGAGTTTACATAAATGCATTTGTTTGTTATATACAAAATTATTTAAAAGCCATGACGCCGGTGTTGGGATATCATTCGGAGAAACCCCGTAAGACCGCCTAAAGATGAACATCCCGGAACGCCTTTTTAATCTGCATCCCGGAACGCCTTTTAATCTGCGAGCTGCGCAAAACAACAAGATCAAATTGTGCCAAAGTACTACGACGCGCTGAGTTTCTATACGAACAGCGTCTTCGTGCTAAAATTCTTTCTTCTCACAGGGGAAGCAAGAGCTTTTGGTCATTTGTTAAGAGAGTAAAGAATAGCAGTTCCTCTTCAATTCCAACTCTTCTTAAAGATGATCATATATTTACTGACCCGGTTGATAAGGCTAACCACTTGGCTGAAATTTTTGCAAATAACTCTTCTTTGCCGGATAGCAATCAACCACTCCCCGTGATTGACAACATATCCAGCTCAATGGCTCAGATATTTTTTCGAACACGTGGGGTTAAAAAGGTTCTCGCAGAGCTCGACGCAAATAAATCCCCGGGCCCGGATGGAATACCAGCACTTGTTCTCAAAAAGTGCTCTTCAACGCTTGGTCGTCCATTGCGCAAATCTAGAAACCCCGAAAACTACCGGCCAATTGCAATATGCTCTACACTCTCTAAAGTGATGGAGACCATGGTAAATTACCATCTGGTCAATTATCTGGAACTTAACAGTGTACTAAGTGATCGACAGTATGGCTTCCGCAGAAACCGTTCTACTGGTGATCTGATGGCGTTCCCCTCTGAACAGTGGAGTCGGTCTATTCATAGACTCAGAGAGAGTAAAATAGTGGCTCCGGATATATCCACAGCTTTTGATAGAGTTTGGCACGATGCACTCGTGTCCAAGGTTAATGCTTTTGGTTTAGGTAGTAACTTCTCTCGATTTGTATCGAATTTTCTCAGGGATCGCACTATACGTGTTGTCATAGATGGGATCTCTTCTGACGAATATAGGATTAATGCGGGGGTACCACAAGGTTCTGTCCTCTCGCCTACTCTTTTTCTTATCTTTATTAACGACCTCTTGAGTCTTACTTCGAGTCCAATGTACTCATTTGCGGATGACAGTAGTATATGTCATTCATATTCATTTGATAGTCGGCCAAGTCCTTCCACGGTGCATGAGAGGAGACGGATGATGAATGACTCACTCAACCGGGACATTCGCCTGGTAACTGAGTGGGGTAGGTCGAATCGGGTCGAATTTAATGAGCGTAAGACCCAGTGCTGTATATTATCGCACAAGCGCACGAATGACATGTCCCTGTCACCTATTTCTATGAATGGTGTGGACATTGAGGAATCAGATGCTCCTGAAGTTCTTGGCATGAAAATAGAGTGTGATGTTCGGTGGAATGATCACGTATTTAACGTGTCCAAAGAAGCTTTCAAGTGCTTAGGCTTATTAAAGCGGTGTAAGAAATTTTTCACCTCATCTGATCTCCTCAGTATATACATTTCATATATTAGGCCGAAAATTGAATACAACTCTCATATTTGTTCTGGTGCCCCTAGGTCCACATTGGAGCTGCTGGACCGCGTACAACGGAGAGCGATGATGCTTATAGGAGATAGCAGGGTAATCAACTCTGTTGCTTCCTTAGAGCATCGTCGAAACGTGAGTTGCGTGTCACTTTTGTATCGGTATTTTCACGGTAAGTGTTCATATGAGATACACGCCTCTATTCCGGAGGTAAGAGTATTTAATCACTCAACGCGCTTTTCCAGTAGTTCACATACATTTGTTATTTCTTGGCCTGTGGATAGAACTACTCACTACAGGGAGAATTCGTTTTTTAGCCGTACAGTTCGTATGTGGAATAAACTTCCGGCGGGTGTATTCCCTAATTCTTTCAATATCGGGAGATTCAAGTCAAACATTAACAAACATTATACCCTTTTTCCTCCCGCCTCTATCCCTACTTCCTAAGTCCAATACAATGCACGGCATTTATAGGGGCACCCCTGAGTATTGGTCAATGTGAAAAAAAAAAAAAAAACGTCCCCGCCCAAAAACTGTAGCAACTTCTGTGGTCGCAGATGCCTAAAACGTTAGAGTGTCTAAAGACTCTCAACAAGGAATGGTAGCTGAACCGGAGGAAGAACCAATTTATTAGAACATAGACGGTGGTGATATGGCTTTGCAATTCGATGGCCATCAGATATTCTACTTTAAGTAACGTGTTGTATTCTTTTATTCTTGATATTTCTGTTGAAAATTATTTTTTTCTTTTGATATGAAATTTTAGACTTTTATTGTCATATTTTTCGACTTTTTTTTATGGGAACAAAAGAAATCCCATTTATTGCGTTCAACGACATCTACAAAATTACCCATTATACAAAAATTTTCCCAACACTTGTGCTTCCTCTATTTGTTTACTTTATCTATGTTCCGAACAACTTGAAATTCTTGAAGAGAGAAAGATGTCTTCAATCGATATTCAGCATTGACAGTAGTAAGAGTCAGTAATGACATAGTGCTGACAAGTCAATAGGACGGTATTACATAGATTGTCAGCCCGTTCACAATTTACGGTACCTAAGGCAAAACTAGTGACATGTCACGAACATGTCTTATGAAGGGTGTTTTTTAAATGCCAATACAAATTGAAATTGTAAAAATAACCCAAAAAATTAAATTTCAATGAAAAACCGTTTGTTTATTCTAAAGATCAATATATTGTATTAATACTTGAGAACGATTTCGGGCATATAGCTACCGCGTCTGATCATGATGAAGCGCATTCAGGACCTCCAATTTTGAGTCATGTTATTGAGCATTTCTGGGCGTACGTCACGAATAACACGAACAATTGTGATCCCCAAGGCGACAACTGTTGCTAGTTTATCAGCATAATCCAGAGACTTCACGTAGCCCTACAGGAAATAATCGAGGAGTGTCAAATCACACGACCGTGGAGGCCAATTCATAAATCCATTTCTCCAAATCAACTTAAAGCCAAATTTTGATTTCAATACATCGATGGTCATCGTATGGCACGTAGCTCAATCCTGTTGAAACCACATCTTGCCCGGATCAATGTCATCCATATTTTCAAACAATAAATCACTGATCATGGTGCGGTAACGATTTCAATTGACCGTAACGCGAGCTACGGTTTCATTATATGAAGAAATAGGGTGTAAACTGCGCCAATCGGTGCAATTTTCTGAATGTAATGGAGTCTGTGGCCATCGGTGGTGCAATGTTAGTGTGCGCGGCTCTTTTGCATGAGTACGTGGTTTCGATCCCTGCTCAGACCACCTAACATTCCTTTCGACGGCGGTCACCTCGCTTAGTGACGCCGAAACTAACGAGTATTTAGCCATGAAAAAGCTTCTCAAAATACCGTTCAGATCCGGTCTAAAACTGTAGGTCCCAATTAGTGAGTGTAAAAACTAGAACGTACACAGCTCACATTTTGTGAGAATCTCTCCCTAGTCCCTTCATGAGATATTATGGGAAACCATTTTTTTTAATGGAATCTTTAGGATCCGTTGCGGATTGATCTCACTCCATATGCGGCAAGTTTGTTTATTAACAAACCCGTTATGACAAAAATGAGCCTCATCGCAGATCAGAAATTTGCGATAGAAAATCGGGTCAGTTCCCAACTGCTCTAGATCCGAATCGGCAGAAGAACGATACATATGATGGTTTTAATTCCTGCACCACCTGGATCTTATATGGGTGTAGGCCAAGTTCTTTGCGCAAAATTTTCAACGTAGTGGACTGAAAGAGCCCCAATTGCTGCAACCGTCGACGAATGGATAAATCTTCCACACTTTCATTTACAGCGGTGATATTCTGTTCAGCAAACACATTACTTCGACGTGTTGGTGTTACTGCATCATTTAGAAAGTATGTGGTATGAAAACTATCAACAGTTCGACAGATGGTTTGCTATGTACGCCATATAAGTCATTAAGTCGTCAATACTCATAAGTTGCGCGAATCTATGATTGATTTTCAAAGTTAATTTGAATAGTTTGGTAGCGTTGTTCAAGCATGAATCGGTTCATGATGATTTCCCAGAGTATTCGGATCATAAATGTCGAAAAGTAGGCGCAGTGTGACAGTTCGTTTAACAGCTAACACGTTCGTAAGTTCTCAGCACATACTGACGTTGTCGAAAGGAAATTCTACCGACAATGTCTTCAAGACAAAATTTTCCAACTGGGTTATTACCATTTTAATTTTTCATAAGAATTTTGTGTTCTTTGTAAAAATGGAAAATCTATCTACACAAAATATTTCATTTAGTGTATCTCAGTAGATATTAAAAAAACAGTTATGTGTTTTTTGTTAACTTTTCAGGAAAGCAAGAAAACTACAATTTTCTTGGAACATTTGTTCTACAACTTTGTCTTCACTAGCACCATATACTTTGAATCCGATGCGAATTGCTACGTGAGCGTGTGTAACAAATACATATGGTTTTCAAATGTGCAATAAAATTTTTTTCAAAAATTTACACATAATCAGTTTCGTAGGCGCAGCGACGGTATTTTTATAGCCCTACGTCTGTCTTGTTTTAAGATATGATATAATAATATTTTTGAGACTTATTTTTTTTACAAATTTCAAATTCAAACCCCCATCACTTCCGTGCCCCTTAAGAAAAGTGATACACGCGAACGAATTTATTTTGGCCCAACTATACCCTATCGCCGCAGAAAATTCTTGATTCTTACCGATATATTTGACGTTTTTTGTCGCTCGTCAAGTATGGTAATATACTTGCGACCCAAAACAACATCCCTTCTGCCAAAGTTGGCCAGAGAAACAAAAAAGTTGGACATCCTTGCTTTATAGTCAGTTAAACGTATAATTAACATTTAATTTTATATTTAGTAAAAGCATACATTACGTATGATTATTATTTATTCGAAAATGTAAATAGGGAGCAAGTTACATTGTAGTTTCGAATATTCTAAAAGGTAAAAAAGAAATTCAGCTGTTTTCACAATGAAACACAAATGCAAGATATTTGGGCCAAAAGTTCTTGGATCAATTTACTTTTGACTTACATTGAATCTTCAGAATATTCAAATAGATCTATCTAAGTACATTTCTTTTAAGAATAAATAAAAATAAATGGTTTCCCATTACATCCCATGAAGGGACTGGGGAGAACTTCTCACAATCACTGAGCTGTGCGCTTTCCAGTTTTCACTCACTGATTGGGACCTACAGTTTTACACCGATTCCGAACGGTAATTTGAGAAGCTTTTTCATGGCTAGATACTCGATAGTGTCGCCGTCACTATGCGAGGTGACCGCCGCCGAAAGAAAACTTGAAGGTGGTCAGAGCCGGGTTCGAACCCAGGATCTCATGTACAAGAGCCGCGCACACTAACCATTGCACCACCGACGGCCATTTCTTTTAAGAATTGAGTTGAAATTAGACAATTGCAAGATAAAGGAGCTTACGGCTGAATTTTTTCAACCGTTATTAATTCTCATCGATGGTCTAAGGCAAAACTAAATGTTGACAGAAATAAAAGAAATCCTTTACCTTGAAATCCTCCCATTAGTGTCAGGTGCTTGTGTGTGAATTTTATTTTATTACTGAGTAATTATTTAAAATGGAAAGTATATCAATTTCTAGAACTCAGGCCCCTGATTGTTTGCACCCTTGTAAAGGGTGGTTCTACCATAATGCACGATGTTAGTTGTGAGTCACACCTTAACGTCAAGTTTTTTGCCCAACATAATTTGACATATCTTTGTTTCAGTGTATAACAAATGCAACCATGGAGAGGTACACAATTGAGAAGCGAGTTAAGATTGCTGAAGCCTTTTACGAAAATGGGCGTTCAAATCAAAATGCATTTCGTTCACTTCGTGATTTTTTTTTTTGGTCAGCATGATAATCGACTTCTTGTGGCCAGAAATTGAGGATATGTAACTGGACGATATGTGGTTCCAACAGGATCATGCTACTTGCCACACAGCCAATGAAACAATGCCTCTTTTGCGCGAGAAATTCAATGGCCGTCTTATCTCACGTCGCACAGTGGCGCCATTTGAGTTTTTTCGTTGCAAAAATCATATCATTTGAACCGAATAAGATAATTGAACAATTTAAACGGCATATGATAGATATCTGTGTTAGGAACGGGTACTTGGCTTTATAGGTGCTTACTTCTGGGTTAACAAAGTTAAAATTTGTAGAAACATCAATTTTATGATATGGAAGAAAATATTTTTTACATTTTTAGATTGTTTTTATTTTTTTTTTAGGGTTTAATGTTTTAAAATTATTACCCAACAAATTTAAAAAAATTTTTTAGGTTTTTTTAAATTTATTGTTTCAATTTTCTGTAAAATATTCATCACAATTCGTAACAGAAGAAAAGACTAATCATTTCTAAAGTATAATTATTATCTAACTCTATTCGTGACTTCACATGCCGCAGGGAAGAAATAAGTGGATCGGAAGATGCTGCCAACATGTTGAAGAGGTTCACATTTTGCCTTACCCTTGATGCTTTGAATGTGTTCTGCAATCTATATTTTTTATAAAATTTGTTAAGAGACTCCTGTGCTTCTTCAGAAAGCTCTCCAATTGGCAAATACTGGTACTCAATTATGTCTTTGCCATGCGCCAATATTTTATGGACGGTCGGGGTCAACTTCTTCTGTGGATACATTTCTGCTAAAAGAGATGCAGTTTTCGATGCATATTCTCCATATTTTGTAGAATTGACATTTTCTTTGCAGTTTAAAACATTCAAGATCGTTCCCAATCTTTTCACAATTTGATTGTCAATTCCAGTGATTGTAGTTACTGCCTCATCATTTTCAAAAAATCTCCTAGAAGTGTTTCCATCGTTTGAGTTACCGTATCCGTGCTTGGGAGAGTCTACTTTTAGTCCAACTTCTTTAAAAAAAGCATCCTGTATTTGCTTCTTTCTGATCTTTTCCTTATCCTTTATTGATGTATTTTCATCGAAGTTTTCCTCCTCTTGTGGTAGGGTATACGCCAGTTTTAGCAAGAACTCCATACACCTTATCCTTGCGTGCAATGGTGACATTCCATATTCGTAATTCTCCTCGTTTGTAGAATCGTTTAAATTACCAAAGTTCTTCTGACTCTTTTTGCAAATCGGGCATGACAATGTTGAGGTTGTTCCTGTCAGTTCGTTTAGGACCATGGTAACTACATTCAATATATTTTCCTTCTCTAATTTGCAGTTTTGTAGGCTTAATCTTGCTTATTTGTTCTTCAATGTCCTTCACCGTGGTCCTTATGAGTTCTGCCGATTACTTTGCAAACTGAAACATTATTGGTCGGCAATAATGCACTGATGACGGTCGTGGATTTTTCCAGTGTAGGGAAACATCAGATTTTAGCCGCAAAGGAACAACAGATGTCATAAACATATTTCCGTCAGATATTGTAGCGTCATCGGACGATATCCTTTGCTTATAAACGCTTTGTCCGGATAATCCGTCGCAGTCAGATCAATGTCAGTTTCTCAGGAAGAATTTCTACCTAATTTTCAGGAAGACTCTTCAACGACCGTTTTGCTGTATGGCCCATAAGATCCTGCAGATTGGCTTTCGCAGAGACTTCCCTAAGCTCCATATGCATTGGTCGTGAATTTATTTTGGCTTGCGTAATATGCTTGTATCCGGGTAAAACGTCAACCCCGTGTAGCATTAAAGATGTCCATAGTTTCTCATATTTCGCTTTGGAAAGTTCTAAGTCCAAAAACAGGACCAAGGCTTCTTCGGAACCATACTTTATAATGTGTGCGTTTGTGGACGTGGGAATGCTTTCCTTAATCCTTTTTAGTCGCAGTGGGTTTGCATCAGCAACAGATTTTGTAATCTGCGACCTAAATCTTTCACTATCCTTTGTATATTTAATAGACAGCGCGTCCGATAAATGCTTCGTGGTCAAGTCATTGGTGGCCTCGGCAAGTTTCCTCTTTCTTGTGAAATTTGAACACTCCTCCATACTACTTTTTTTGGCCATCCTTTTGCTCACTTGGTTGATGTGTTGGGTTTATCTACTGCCAATATATCCAGGATGGTGTCTTCATTAAGCCAGTCCTCGTATTTAGAGTTGAAGTTGTGAATGGTTGGATTGCATTTTACCCACTTTGCCTTAATTTTTGCATATATCACACAAAGATTATTTTCTATACTTTTGCTTCTCTCAATATTTCCGTATATGCTATCGAGTTCTTCTAAAGCAGCTTCCGCAAAAAATTTTGGTGTGGTTGACTTTCTAAACAGGTCAAATAATTTTAAATAGTTCAACAACATGTTTTCAGTACTTGTTGCGCCAACTTTCAGTCGTAGACTACCATGCGTAAAAATTTACCTGTTACCTGCATACATATGGACTTAGGCTGAATTACGCAATTTTGATATTATGCACGTGGGACTGTCCGTGGAGGTGGAAAGTTTCTGATTGCCATTCACTTGGGAGTGGCACGAAATGATTCCTTCACTGGGCAGTCCAAGCAGCTCACTACTTCCACGCAGTATGTCCTGGGCAATGGCTTTACGGAAACCTCCGTTAGCTAGCTAGAGTGAGAATACGAAACAAATGAGCATCAAATCAAGTTTAGTAGGTGACTGATGTCACGGAAGCTCATCCAACAATCGGGCATATTCTTTTGTCCTTAGAAGGCGGATGAGCCAAACATACGGGCCAACGGCGGATAGAAACTAAAAGAAGAAAATCCAGGTTCAACATATCGCATCCTGGTCAGCGTCTGATCCATAATGAGCGGCTGCAATCAAATATCCTGGCAGTAGGTAAAATGCAAAAACACGGTGGGCTGGGTTTGCCTCCCGCCACCGTTCATAATGGCAGTGAAAATACAAAAACGAAACAGAAAACATAAACAACCCCTATTTGTTGACGACCCCCGCAAACATTATAAGGACCACGATTTACGGATATGCACTTGGAATGTAAGAACTCTATATAGATCCGGTGCAAGTATCCAACAGGCAGATGTCCTCGAAAGTTATAAGGCTGACATTACCGCTATCCAGGAAATGCGATGGACAGGACATGGCTGCACAAGAAAAAGAAACTGCGATATAAACTACACTTGCCATGAGAAAAAATAAGAATTTGGTTGCGGATTTGTAGTTGGCAAAAGACGGCGACATCTAGCCTCTAGGTTCAATCCTGTGAGTGAACGTATTGCCACAATCCGCATAAAAGCGAAGGAGAAACAGAAGAGAAAATTGATGATGCCAAAGACATATTCTATGAGCTCCTAAAGGAAACGTATGACCGCTGCCCTGGCCATGACATTAAGATTGTACTAGGAGATTTGAATGCCAAAGTAGGAAGGGAGAATGTGTTTAATCCAACTATTGGCAATTTCAGTCTACATACTGACAGTTCCGACAACGGTATGAGACTGATTGACTTTGCCGCGGCAAAAAACATGGTCATTAGTGGTACAAGATTCCAGCATAAAGACATCCACAAGGCTAATGGACGTACGAGTGATCAGAGGAGCTAACATCGATTCTGATCACTACCTGGTAGCAGCAAAGGTTCGCACAAGATTAAGTAGAGCGAAAATCGTACGAAACCAGACGCAGAGGAAGCTGGACATCGGAAAGCTGCAATTACCACAGCCTACTCAAGGCCTACTCCCGATGACGATCCTGATGCGCAGTGGAAACCCATTTCCGACTCTATAAAAACTGCCGCAACAACCGTACTTGGTTTCGAAAAACCGCTTCGCAATAAACCGTGGTACGATGAAGAGTGTCGCATTGCAAATGATGAAAAGAACTCTGCACGTATGGTAATGCTTCAGTCAGCTGCAACGCGAGCTGCAACTGAGCGGTATAGGGAGAAAAGAAAGGAGGTAAACCGTCTCTTTAGGCATAAGAAACGGAAGTGGAGAAAGCGCGAGAGTGAGAAAATTGAGACATACAGAAGGAAGAACAAAGCCCCAAAATTCTACCAAAAAGTTAAAAACGGAACTAATTGACATGGTTCAGGGCCCCCCTTCTGCAAAGACAAGGACGGAAATCTCGTCGCAGATGTGCAGAGCATGTTGGGAATATGGAGAGAGCATTTCTCCTCTTTACTAGTACCTGAGATGACGATGGGACAATCGATCACAATATGGACGACGACGACGATTGCCGACCTCCTAACCAAGACGAGGTCAGAACAGCTATTGGCCGGCTTAAGAACAACAAAACCGTAGGAGCCGATGGATTATCTGCGGAGCTGTTTAAGGCTGGCGGCGATGAGCTGATAAGGTGCATGCATCAGCTCATTCGCAAAATTTGGTTAGATGAATGCATGCCCGGCGATTGGAGTCTCAGTTTACTATGTCCCAAATTTTTAAAAAATTGACCCGAGTATCTGTGCCAACTACCGTGGAATAAGCCTTTTATCCATTGCATATAAGGTTGTATCAAGCATAATGTGCGAAAGACTAAAACCGATTATCGCTGACCTGATTGCACCATACCAGTGTGGCTTTAGGCCTGGAAAGTCGACAACCGACCAGATTTTCACGCTACACCAATTCCTGGAGAATACCCACGAAAACCAAATCGACAAGCAACGTCTGAGCTTGGCATTCCTGCAAAACTCATACGCCTTTGCAGGATGACCCTGACGAACACCAAATCCGCAGTGCAAGTTGGTAAGAATCTTACCGAACCTTTCGAAACTAAGCGAGGCCTCAGGCAAGGCGACATACTATCGTGCGATCTCTTTAACATCTTAATAGAGATTATTCTGAGAAAAGCTGCTGTCAACATGAATAAAACCATCAGCAGCAAAAGTCACATGCTGCTCGCGTATGCTGATGATATTGATATCATTGGACGCACAGTTAGAGAAGTTACTGGGGTGTTTTCGAGAATTGAGAAGAAGTCAGCAAAAGTGGGTCTGACGGTAAATGAGGACAAGACAAAATTAATGGTTTCTACGAACAGGGCCTCGACGCGATTAGACCAAAGCGTGAACGTTGATTACCGTTATAACTTCGAGTTAGTGGACGAATTTATATACCTCGGATCTGCCGTGAATGGAAACGGCAGCGTCGGCCTTGGGGTCAGGCGGAGAATTGTGCTTGCGAATAGATGTTATTTTGGGCTAAGCAAGCACTTTAGAGATAAAGCCCTCTCTGGAATAGCAAAAGTCCAGCTGTACCAGACTCTCATTCAACCTGTCTTGCTTTATGCCGCAGAATTCTGGGTCTTATCGCAAGCAGACGAAACATCTGTTGGTGTCTTCGAGAGAAAAATACTGCGAAAAATTTATGGCCCTATAGTGCACAACGGCGAGGATCGGCGACGCATGAATCATGAGCTGTATGAGCAATATCCCGACATTGACATAGTTAAGCGGATCAAAATAACACGATTGCGCTGGCTAGGCCATGTCAGTAGAATGGATGAAGACGAATCAGCACGAAGGGTTTTCGAAACCGAACTCGAGGGAAGACGAAAAATAGGAAGACCAAGACTCCGCTGGAAGGATCAGGTTGACGAATCCCTGCGTACACTTGTTATTGCCAACTGGAGAGATAAGGCAAAAGATCGAACTGGTTGGCGAAATATGTTATCTTCGTTTTGTAAGGTCCCTGACCCCTCGGGGTTTTTCGTGACCGGATAAGTAAGTAAGTAAGTGAGAAAGCTCAATTGTTAGCAAGGGCCAACAATCTTACCATCGATTATAATTATTCCATTGACAAAACCGTTAACTCAACAGTGAATCGATTTAATAGTACTGAAAACTATAATGCACATATTGCTCCAGTCACTTTTGATAAAATTACGAGTATAATCTCTTCCCTAAAAGCTTCAAAGTCATTAGATGATTAGATGGAATTTCCAATTTATTTATTTAAAATCTTCCTGATAAGGCCGTATCCATATTGGTAAAAATTTTCAATAGCTGTTTACATCACAATTATTTCCCGGAGTTTTTCAAAATGGCTAAGATCATACCAATATGCAAACCGAACACACCTAAAAGTGACCCAGACAGTTACAGGCCCATTAGCCTCCTTAGTAACATGCCTAAACTGTATTAGAGAATACTACACAGGCGTATTAGCACATATGCAGAGGACAATTCTCTAATACCCAACGAATAATTTGGATATAAGAAGGAACATAGCGCAGTTCACCAAATCAACAGTATAAAAAATATTATTACTGACAATAAGCGTAAAAGATACTCCACCGGGATGATACTGTTCGATATTGAAAAAGCGTTTGATACCATATGGCAGAAAGGTTTACAGCCAAAGTCACGATCTCAAAATAAAACCTGAGCGAACGAAAGCCAGTCACTCACTTTCGTTCTTATCCCAGGCTTTAAATGTTATTGTGTGGTTATGTGTTTGCAAAATCGGAAGCCACTAACTATTTTCGCTGCCATCTATGCGAACGAAAATGTCCAAACCAGTCACTTGTTTTTTGGTTGTCGCATAGCTGGAAATCAAATAAAAGTTTGAAACAAAAACAATTTACATAGAATTCAATTCAAGAAACACAATGGAAAGAAACGCAAATAATGTCATTATAATAAATTTGTTATTTAAATATATTTCCATTTCAGCAGAAAAACGTCAACTTTGCGGCAACTGCAGATACTGGTTCCTCGTACTCTTCTCTCTCGCTCCGAAATTAAATGGCGAACGTCAACCTTATGTTATTGCTTTGAACAACAACCACACAAACACACGTAAAACCATGCGAACGACAAGTCGATAGAAAGTGACTCGCTTTTTGAAACGATAGTGAGTGACTGGCTTCGTTCGCTTGGATTTTGTTGGAGAGGGTGTAAGTGAGGTCCGGTTTTGTACTGAGTTGTATATGTTTTCGTTCGCTTATTAGTGGCTCCCAAATCAGCTGTTTGTCGCATAGAAAGAAAGCGAACGTTAACGTTCGATATCGTGACTTTGGCTGTTGATTTTAAAACTTATTCAAGCAAATGTTCCTAACTACCTATGCAAGATCATATCTAACTTTCTTGATAAGAGGTCATTCGTGGTTTCAGTTACAAACTCACATTCTGATCCAATAACTTTAACTTCAGGTTTGCCTCAAGCTTCAGTATTATCGCCCCTATTATTTTCAATTTATACTGCTGACTTCATTCCCCCAAGTTATCTGAAAACAGCGTACTATGCTGACGATACAGCCTTGATTACGTGGAGCAAGCAAACCAAAGCTCTACTGAAAAAAATGGAGAAAGGAATGCATTCTTGCAACAAATAAATATTTAACGAAATGGAAAATTAAAATCAACCCTAATAAAACACAAGTCATCGTAATTCCCTATAGTAAGTCACCGAAACATAATCCACATCGTCAGCTCACATTCGGAGGTAACACCATTTCAATTCAAACAAATGTCAAGTATCTTGGAGTAACGCTTGACAAAAAACTTAATTATGGAAGTCATATTCTAGAAACTTGTACAAAAGCATCAAGGACTTTGAAATCACACTGGCTCAAAAATAACAATCTGATCTTCAAGACTATTATTCGTCCCACACTTACTTATGCCTGCCCCATCTGGATACAAAGCCGCAAACTCACACTTAAAAAAATTGCAAATTATTCAGAATAAGTGCCTGCAAATTACAAATATAAAGCATTGGCGATATCCCACAGACTTACTCTACATTGAAACCGGATACGAAAAAGTTTTGGACTACATTCACTATTTAAACAATAAATACATGGAAAAAGCAGAAAACTCTTCATATCCTTTAATAAGATATTGTAGTGAACTATTGTAACTTTTCATCATATAAATTATCATGTACTCTAAAATTATCAAATATAAATCGTATTGTTAAAATAGATTATTTTTCGTAATAATTGAACTTTATTTTACGTATTTCTAAGGATATTTGAAATTATAAAGGGTTTTTCAACAGAGACGCTACAAAAGTAAATCGATAGGGACAGCAAACGACGCCATATTTTTCCCCGCTCTTGTGACATTTCTCTTCAGTAAGGTTTGCCGTTTTATCATGGAAAGATATACGAGCCAACAACGAGTCGAAATTATTAAAATTTACTACCGAAATTTGGAGTCAGTGGCCTCAACGTTAAGAGCGCTACGTCCAATTTATGGTCGTCATAATCGTCCTACCAGATCAACAATTGAGCGTCTAGTGGAAAAATTTGAATCCACAGGCACAGTACAAAATGTTCCCGTGCCAGTGAAACAAAGAAGTGCCCGTAGTGGCGAGAATATTACTGCCGCTGAGGCTTCAATTCAAGAAAGCCCAAATGTGTCTCTCGCACGTCGTTCTCAAGCGTTGGGCATCTCTGTGACGTCGTTGTGGCGAATTTTGCGAAAAGATCTTGGCCTACATCCTTACAAGATCAAATTGACGCAAGAACTGAAGCCGCTTGACCACCATAAGCGTCGTATGTTCGTGAATTGGGCTGAGCAACAACTTGAAAATGATTCGGATTTTCATCGGAAAATCATCTTCAGCGATGAGGCTCATTTCTGGCTGAATGGCTGCGTCAATAAACAAAATACGCGTTATTCATCATTGCATCCCGAAAAAATTACGGTTTGGTGCGGTTTATGGGCCGGCGGCGTCATTGGGCCGTACTTCTTCCGTGATGATCAAGACCGGCACATTACTGTGAATGCGAATCGCTACCGTTCAAAGATAACCGAATATTTTTGGCCCCAATTGGATAATATGGACTTGGAGGACATGTGGTTCCAACAGGACGGCGCCACAAGCCACACAGCGAATGCCACAATCAATTTATTGGAAGCCAAGTTTGGTGAACGTGTTATCTCACGAAATGGCCCAGTCGATTGGCCGCCTCGGTCGTGCGATTTGACGCCGTTAGATTATTTCCTGTGGGGCTATGTCAAGTCTATGGTCTATGACAACAAGCCAGCGACGATTGATGAACTTCGTACGAATATCGAACGTGAAATTGCAGCAGTATCGGCCGATTTATGCTTGAAAACCGTCGAAAATTGGGTTCAGCGTCTGGACTTCTGCAAGCGTGCCCATGGTGGCCATGCAAAAGAAATCGAGTTCCATACATAATGGCATCGAACGTACTTTCACAGGAATAAAGAATTTCATTGGTATCTAAAACCGGTTTTGTTTTATTTAAAATAAACTTTTGTAGAGCTCTTATTGAAAACCCCGTTATTTACATAGTTGCATTTGATCCTTTGTTGGAGCTTTGACCTGCCAACTAATCGTAGAATCACTTAGCTTTTTAAATTATTATTTTTCGCATTGATTATTGATTTTACTATTAAATTTCTTTTACGGTATTGATAGTTTCTGGCTTCAGCTGTAGTTTTAATGAAATTAGAGTCACAGGCCGACAATGTTAATATGTGCATAATAAAAATTTAAATGCAATTAAAAAAAAAACCAAATATTTAATTATAACATTTGGTCAATTTATCAACTAAGTGAATTTCATGTTGGTTTCCAATTTCAGGTAGAATATGCCACCACAGAGTCGGTTGTTACAGTAGACTGGGAAAATGGTTTCGCCGAGGTATCCGCAGCACGCAATGAAAATGTCAACCAGGTAAGTTTAAAAACAAAATCATTTAGTAAATATTTAGCCATACTCGTATTGTTAACAAACATTTCTCTCGTTTACCACCAAATTCGTGTAGGTGTTTAAAGAACTACTGTCACAAGCGAAAATCACTTACAATTTAAGTCCAGCATTACGACGACGCCGTCAATCATTACCACAACAAGTGGGTAACAATGGGGCCGGCACACCGACACATCATCAGCAACACCACTCGTCCGACCGTAATCAAGCGCACCCATCATCTGCCTCATCATCATCGTCCGTGTATGGGGGTACATCGGCGGCCCATGCACCAACGGCAGCGCAATTGCAACACTTGCAACGGATACAGGAGAGAAGTTTGGGCAGCAAACGTAATTCCTGTACAATTTCCTAAAAATGTCAGTGTGTGACATCGAAAACAGCAACAGCAGCAACAGCAGCAGCAAGAGCAGTAACAGAAACTGTAACAACCAAAACAAAATCAAACAATCCTATGAATCAACAACAGAAAATGCAACAACAAATGTATACATACATACATATTTATATATATAGTACTTATACATATACATACATAAATATATAAGGACACACCTATACTAACAAAAATATATATATACATATATGTGAATTACAAACAAATCTATGTTAGAGAATATGAAAATGAATTAAGTTGTATGGTAGTGTTGCTTTTTTTTATATTCAACTTTTCCTCTACATGTCCTTTTCAATAATGTATTTTAGTTCGAATAGGGTGACATGTTTTTACACATTTTGGAAAAGGTTAACTTTTCAAATTCAAGGTTGTAAGTAAATAACTAAGATGTGAATGTCGATTCGGGGATTTTAGTCTTGTGTTTCAGAACGTGTTTTAGAGATACGAAAAACTGTACCCTCGCTACCAATAATTTCGGAATAAAATTCAGGAAACCTCTTCCAAGCCTTAATGCAAGCATTTCTATGCCGTCACTGTTCCAGAAGCCTGTCTCTTCTAACATTCATTAAGATATTCATCTACATATGTGGTGGAATTGGTTTTAAGCATGGGAGGGATATTTCGATCGACTGTGTCCCTGTCTGAAATGTCGTTTGATATGAAATAGTCGGCAGAGGTTTCTACAAATTTAAAGGATAAAGATTTTGCATGATTGAAGGCGATTTTGTTTGTTGTTTAAGTTAGATTTAGAAATTCCACATTCTTGGAATACTTTAGTTGTCACAAGAAGTTCGTATTGCATACAAATGTCCATAGGGCTTTCATATCCGTTTGTTAGAGTAGCTCCAAATTGAATATTGTATAATTGAAGAGGTGCTCGAAACTTAATCTCGAGAATGCGGAACAAGACTGAGAAACTTGTTAATGCCTACGACGTCCTCCTTTTTCAGTTTCTACTCCTGGTGTCGTTTCTTCCAATTCGAAATAGATGTACCCTTAGAGTAGAGTGCTCAGTTGGAACAACCGTGAAACTACTAGGATCGATTTTGCCCATCTGCAAACCCAATGGTTGTATTCTGAATTTGGACAGCGTTACTGTTCTGATGCGGCCAATAGCCCATATAAATTCCTACGATGTGAATGGTTGAGATCTTGTTTATATTCTCCTTGCTCTCAAGTATCGCTCATGTTATTTCCCTTAGTGACGAGATAACCTTGATCGCTAATTGGCTATCACTGAAAGTTGGCAATCAGATAAGATCTGTTAGCCACCACAAACATTTCGTGATCATCTTTACCTCTCCTTGATGGTACTTAATATTTCAGTCCTCGATAAAAAGTCATATTCCTAATCTCCTACTTCCTGCCTCGATTCGTCATTTTAGCAGTGCATTCCTCGCCGACAATTGATAAGTCGACCGTCTGCCAGCAATCCCTCTCTTTGGGATTTTTGTGTAGCAGCTGGCCATAACTATTTCATTGGAATTGGTATGATCTCTCTTCCGATGGTGAAACCCCCATCAGCGTCGCCACTATATATGCTTGTAAATGGATCTGAAATCCTTTCAACTCCATTTTACTACTGGCTGGAGTCGTTTCGCCGGAGAATCTTATCCAATTTGTAGCTTCAAAGGATTTCAGCAAGTGTTGTCTCCATTGCTCTCATTGATGTGGCTCTTAGGTTAGGTTAGGGTAAGTGTTGGTGGCAGGCGATGAACGACTGACTCACTTAGACTTATTAAAATAAATAAATGGTTTCCCGTTACATCCCATGAAGGGATTAGGGAGAGCTTCTCACAAACCAGTGAGCTGTGCGTGTTCTGGTTTTACACTCACTGTTTGGGAGACCTACAATTCTTCACCGATTCCGAACGATATTTTGAGAAGCTTTTTCATGGCTAGGTACTGGATAATGTCGCCGTCACTAAGCGAGGTGACCGCCGTCGAAAGAAATTTAAAGTGGCCTGGTCAGAGCAGGGATCGAACCCACGTTCTCATGCACAAGAGCCGCGCACACTACAATTGCACCACCGACGGCCACACTTAGACTTATTAGTCCATTATAATACAACGGCCTAACAAGATGAAGCGTTAGCCCCACCAGAGTACCAATTAGTTTGCACCACAAAACTCAATATGTTGTCTCGGCCTATCTAAGATAATTCTCCTAGGTCCCTAAATGCGTCCCTTGGTCCCTAAATAGGTAGCATACCATAATAGACATCCTCCTGCCGAATAGTGTTGGACATGTGCAGAGAAGATGTTCATTGGATTCTTCCTCTTCCTCATCGTTACAGTTTCTACAGAGGTCATTTGCCTCGACCTTTATTCTTGCCGCATGTCCACATGTCTATCAATCAGTCCCCTCAAAACTGAAACAAGTATTGATACCTTGCGCCTGGCTAAAGACAGAAGGTTCATGGATCTTCTGCTATCCACTATAGGTCAAATTTGTCTCGAGCGTATACAATTTGTGCCCCTTGCCCATCTCTTCTGCATCATCATTTATGAGCGCTCTTGCAGGAATCGCTAAGGGCATGCCAACATGCTCAAGTTCCTATAGAACCTTAAAGGTAGGCCCTAGTCAAGCCAACTTATCCGCTCTGCAGTTCCCCGGAATGTCCCTGAACCCAGGGCACTGATATGAGGTGAATATCGTACTGCTGGGTCATCTCGTTAAGAGATCTGAGGCAGTCCTGGGTAGATGTTGAATTCAGGAATACTGATTCCAGGAACTTAATGACCGCCTACTTACTTACTTATCCGGTCTCGAACAACCCCCTCGCCAACCAGTTCGATCTTTGCCTTATCTCTGGAGTTGGCAATACCAAGTGTACGCAGGGATCTTGGCGGAGTTTTGGTCTTCCTATTTTTCGTCTTCCTTCGAGTTCGGTTTCGAAACCCCTTCGTGCTGGTTCGTCTTCATCCATTCTACTGACATGGCCTAACCAGGGCAATCGTGTTATTTTGATCCGCTTAACTATGTCAATGTCGGGATATAGCTCATACAGGTCATGGTTCATTCGTCGCCGATACTCGCCGTTGTGCACTATAGGGCCATAAATTTTTCGGAATATTTTTCTCTCGAAGACACCAAGAGATATTGCTTCTGCTTGCGATAGGACCCAGGATTCTGCGCCATAAAGCAAGACAGGTTGAATGAGAGTCTAGTACAGCTGGACTTTTGTTACTCGAGTGAGGGCTTTATCTCTAAAGTGCTTGCTTAGCCCAAAATAACATCTATTCGCAAGCACAATTCTCCGCTTGATCGCAAGGCTTACGTTGTTGTTTTTGTTTACGGCGGACCCGAGGTATATAAATTCGTCTACCACCTCAAAATTACAACGGTTATCAACTTTCACGCTTTGGTCTAATTGCGTGGAGGACCTGCTCGTTGAAACCATTAATTTTGTCTTGTTCTCATTTACCGTCAGACCCACTTTTCCTGACTCGTTCTCAATTCTCGAAAACACCCCAGTAACTTCTCTAACTGTGCGTCGAATGATATCAATTTCATCAGCATACGCGAGCAGCATGTTACTTTTGCTGCTGATGGTTTTATTCATGTTGACAGCAGCTTTTCTCAGAATAATCTCTATTAAGATGTTAAAGAGATCGCACGATAGGGTGTCACCTTGTCTGAGGCCTCGCTTAGTTAGTTTCGAAAGACATTGCTTCGTAGAGTTTCCCCCGTATCGGGCTATCGAAGGCCGCCTTATAATCGACAAACAGATGATAGGTGTCGATTTGTTTTTCGTGTGTCTTCACCAGGATTTGGCGTAGCGTGAAAATCTGGTTGGTTGTCCATTTTCCAGGCCTAAAGCCGCACTGGTAAGGTCCAGTCAGGTCAGCGATAATTGGTTTTAGTCTTTTGCACATTATACTCGATAGGACCTTATATACTATAGATAAAAGGATTACTCCACGGTAGTTGGCACAGAGACTCGGGTCACCTTTTTTAAATATGGGACGTAGTACACTGAGACCGGGCATGCATTCATCTAACCAAATTTTGCTAATGAACTGATGCATGCACCTTATCAGCTCATCGCCGCCAGCCTTAAGCAGCTCCGCGGGTAATCCATCGGCTCCTGCGGCTTTATTGTTCTTAAGCCGGGCAATAGCTGTTCTGACCTCGTCTTGGTTAGGAGAGGGCAATAGACGTCGTCGTCCAAATTTAGATCGATTGTCTCGTCATTGCATATCTCAGGTACCAATAGCGCAGAGAAATTATCTCTCCATATTCCCAACATACTCTGCACATCTGCAATGAGAGTTCCGTCCCTGTATTTACAGAAGGGGGGCCCTGAACCATGTTTATTAGTTCCATTTTTGACTTTTTGGTAGAATTTTCGGGCTTCGTTCTTCCATCTGTATGACTCAATTTTCTCACTCTCGTGCTTTCTCGACTGCCATTTCTTACATCTAAAGAGACGGTTTACCCTTTCTTTTTTCCCAACACCGCGTTGCAATTGACTGAAGCATTGCCATGCGTGCAGCGTTCTTTTCATCATTTGCAATGCGACACTCTTCATCGTACCATGGTTTGCCGCGAAGCGGTTTTTCAAACCCAAGCACGGTTGTTGCGGCAGTTTTTATAGAGTCGGAAATGTGTTTCCACTGCGCTTCAGGATCGTCACCAGGAGTGGGTGGGTTCTGTGGCAATAGTTGCGAGAGCATCCTTGACTAGGCTTTGGCTACCTCTGGTAATTGCAGCTTTCCGTTGTCTAGCTTTGTCTGCGTCTGGCTTCGTACGATTTTCGCTCTACTTAATCTTGTGCGAACCTTTGCTGCTACCAGGTAGTGATAAGAATCGATGTTAGCTCCTTTGATCACTCGTACGTCCATTACACTGGATAAGTGCCTTCCATCAATTACCACCTGATCAGTTTGTTTCTTCGTTCTTTGATCAGGGGATACCCAAGTAGCCTTGTCGATGTCTTTATGCTGGAATCTTGTACCACTAATGACCATGTTTTTTGACTCGGCAAAGTCAATCAGTCTCATACCGTTTGACTGCCTGACTGTCCAAAAAGACATTGACTGCTGGACTATCATCCCTCAGCCAATCGGTCACTTCTCTAATTGCCAAAATTTCTGTCTGATGCAGGTAGTCTACGAGAATCGGACATCCCCTCTTTATGTCCTGCTAAAACACACACAGCCCTCCATTTGCAATATTTCAACGTTTCAACTTCTTCTCCATTGATCTCAACCAGACTATAAATGCATCAGGCAGAATCGATGTTTGTTATGACTAACATTCGAGGTTGCGCAAATATTCCTAATGCCTGGCAACCCTACTAGCTAAGATAAAAGGCTAATAGTTAGTGGATGCTGCCTTCTTGCTCAAAATATATCTAGTCGATATTTTATATGATACTAGCTGACCCGGCAGACGTTGTCCTGCATAATATTTCAAGCGATTTGTATGGGAGGTACCACGCCCCTTTGTCCAATTGGCCCGAATAGTAAATATAAACCACCCAGGGCGCCACCCAAACGCATACAAACAAATTTATTCAAATCGGTCCAGAAGTTTAGGAGGAGTTCAGTTACAAACACACGTGCAGTAGAATTATATATATAAAGAAGATTACATTCCATTCTCATAAAATAACAATAACACCTATTAGCTGACTCCTGACAAATGATCCAAAATCCCAAGTTGTTCGATTTCTGAATAAAAAAAATGTTTTCTCCTGACTATAGATTTTCATTCATTTGTTTAGCTAAACAAAATTTTCAATCAATATTTCTGCCCATTGTACCATATCCTACATTCTATCGAAAGATTTCATCTGGGGTCTTTCACGTTTTCATTTGGTCCTTCGTTTTGTAAAGGATCACTGACATACGAAACACTCTAAGTAGTGTCAGTGATGATCATAGTACTCATTTTGCAGAGATATGAAAATGACCCTTTCCACTGTGCGCTTTATGTTCACTTTCCAAAGCAGTTTCCGATACGGGATTACTCCCAACAAATGTAACCGAAAAAATCCTTAGCAGGCTATTTATAGTGATAATCCAATGGAATAAGATTTGTGGTAGTGGGGAAACATTCTGAAAATTTTTACTTAGAGCGTGTCGTACGTCAGTGATCCTTTACAAAACGAAGGACCAAATGAAAAGGTGAAAGACCGTAGATAAATTCTTAGGGTAGATTGTAGGATATGTTACAACGCTGGGGCAGAAATATTGCTTGGAAATTTTTTTTAACGAAAGAAAATGAAAGAAACTCACAGTAAATATATTCAGGATAAAACAAAACCAAAAAATCAATGGCTGTCATTACATCGAAAGTGATAGAGATTTTATCTTTTGAACAAACATAATTTTCATTTTCATTTTTTTCTTCATTTTTTCTCTCTTTTTTTTCTCTAATGTCGAGATCTCACTAGTCGAATAATATTAACTGCCGATATTACCATGGTCCGTCGGTTGTGCAGTGGTTAGTGTGCGCGGCTCTTGTACATGAGATCCTGGGTTCGATCCTTGTTCTGACCACCTTCAAATTTTCTTTCGGCGGCGGCCACCTCGCATAGGGACGGCGACACTATCGAGTATATAGCCATGAAAAAGCTTCTCAAAATACCGTTCCGAATCGGTGTAAAACTGTAGGCGCACAGCTCAGTGATTGTGAGAAGTTCTCCCCGGTCACTTCATGGGATGTAATGGGAAACCATTTATTTTTTTTTTATTACCATGAGTTTCCTTTTGTTTCTTTACATATTAAATTTATCTTGAAGGTCGACATAGAGGCCAATTAAATATGTTATCTTCACATTTTTCCTAATCTTCTTACGTCGAATTCTGAAATTAAACAACCGTCATACAAAACCCAAATGAACATTCATAAAATGTTTGCAACAACTTCAAATGGTAACTAAATTTCATAGTATTAAATTTCCACAAAAAAATAATGTAAAAACGAGTCACCCATATTCCTTAAAACTAACACTAATGATACGGATGTTGATGATGATTTCAAAAATAGTTTATTTTAATCAATTTCAAAACGAACGAACTAATACTTGTGGTTTCCACACAACTAAACAAAATGCTAGTAAAACTTAAGATTCGAATATCGAAACGAAAAAGATACAATTTTTATAGAATTGTACTTATGTAAATGTAAATGGAAATGATAGGGAATTAAAGTAATAATGAACATAAAAAATATGAATTTTTATTTAAAATTATATTGCTCTCTCCCTCTCTCTCTCTCACTCTTCTATGATACTACAAATTATTGAACATGAAATATTACAAATAATACATTTCTTATCGAATTGAAATTATTTTTACACCATTTCCAAAAGTGATTCTCGCAGATTCATAACTGTGAGATGTTTCATAGGAGTGCATGAACAGTTTCATCGTTTTTTGTATCACCTTTATTTTATTGTTAATAGTTAATTTTTTTTATCAACTACATTTTAGTTTATTATAATCATGGTTCTTTCTGGAAATGGTGTATTTCAATAACACTCAATAACAAATATTTAAAGTATTGATCTCTTTCAAAATAGCAAAATTATAGCATTTAATTTGATTATAGTCCTTGTTTCAACAAATATATAATATACGGGTTTCAATGTTAAAATATAAAGAATTTAATTATCAATCAATTTAAACCGAAACATATTAAATATTAAAAATGAGAAATTTATATCAAAAACAGCAGAAACAAAACTGAGTCCATCAAAAACATACAAATATCATAAACAAACAATATGTCAAGGTTTCCTAGTGAGCAAATAGCAAACAAATAATCGGAAACTTTTCAAAATCTTAAAGCAGAATTGGAAGGTTTATATCACCGTGGTCGTCTAATGCAGTGAGGGTAAACTTGGAATCTGTAAATGGAAACTCTTTATCTTGTCACAATTTACGATACATTTAGCAACATTTTAATGAAACCTTTTACAGGCTTTTCTCCTTACGTCATGCTTTCTTACTTTTATTGAATATTTTACAACCTCATGAGGTCAGACGTCTTACACATATTAATTAAACAAACAAATTTCAACCTATTCTTCCAACTGGCTCTATCCTTCGCCTTTTCTCGCCAGTTGGTAACACCAAGGATACGGAGGGATCCTTCTGCCTGGTCTTTCCAGCGGAGTATCAAAAACCTTTCACGCTGGCTCATCTTCATTCATTCTGATAACATGGCCTAGCCAACGCAATTGGCCCAATTTGATTCGTCTAGCTATGTCTACGTCAGAATATAGATTACATAGCTCTGCGTTCCAGCGACGTCGGTACTCGCCGTTTTCCCTCATAGGACCATATATTTTACGGGCAATTTTTCTCTTGAAAACTCCCAGGTGTTTTTCATCCGCTTGCGATATGACCCAAGTTTCGGAACCATATTTAAAGACAGGTAAAATGAGAGTCTGATATAGCTGGACATTTGTCCGTCGTGAGAGGGCTTTGTTCCTAAACTACTTGCTGAGCCCAAAATAGCATCTATTTGCAAGCACAATTCTCCTATCTATCTAAAGGCTGACGTTGTTGTCCTTGTTCACGGCGGAGCCAAGGTAGACAAATTCATCTACCACTTCAAAATTAAATCGGTTGTCAACGTTCAAGTGCGGACCAAGTCGATAGGTTTCTCTAATCGTTGACACCATCAATTTTGTGTTCCCCTCATTAACAGCAAGACCCACCTTCGCTGATTCCTTTTCGATTCTGGAAAATACTGCAGTAACTTCTCGCAAATTTCGTCAGCATATGCCAGCAACATATGGCTTTTCGTGCGAATGGTCTTGTTCGTATTTCTCATTAATTATCTCCATTAAGATGTTGAAGAGATTACACGAAAGTGTGTCACATTGTCTAAGTCCTCGCTTGGTACAGAATGGTTCAGTGAGGTCTTTCCCCACTTTCACTGCTGATTTAGTGTTGATCAGCTTCTATAGAGGCGAATCTGTTTTGCCGGAATACCAAGTTCAGACATAGCTTCGTACAGTTTTCCCCGTATGGGGATATCGAAAACAGCTTTGTAATCGACAAAATGGTGGTATGTATCGATTTGCTTTTCGTGGGTCTTTTCCAGGATTTGGCGTAGCGTGAATATTTGGTCTGTCGTGGACTTGCCTGGTCTAACTGGCTTTAGTCTTTCATATAATACGCTCGACAATGCCTTATACGCGATGAATAAAAAACTGATACCGCGATAGTTGGAACAGACACACGGATCACCCTTTTCGAATACAGGATATAATACACTGAGACTCCAATCGTCGGGCATAGATTCCCCCAGTCATATACCGCATATATGTAAGTTGATGCATGTGGGCTATCAGTCCTTCTCCACCTGCCTTAAAAAGTTCAGCGGGTAGGCCATCCGCACCAGCGGCTTTATTGTTTTCAAGGCGCGAGATCGCCGTTCTAATCTTACCTCCTGGTCTTCAGTGGGAGAATCTGAGTGAAGTAGTGCTGAAAAGTGGTCTCTCCACATTTTGAGCACACACTGCTTCTCAGTCACCAGATTCCCATTCTCGTCCTTGCAGGAGGGCAGCCCATTATTAGGCCCGTTATTCAATATTCTTACCCTCTGGAAAAACTTTCGGGATTCACCATTCATCCTTCACATTTCGGATTTTTCACTGTCACTCTGCTCCCACTGCCATTTTTTCCATCTAAATAGTTGGTTTCCTCCCTTCTTAGCTTCTTGTACCGCTCACTCGCAGCACGCGTTGTAACTGACGGTTTCGTTGCCATACGTGCATCGCTTTTTCATCAGTTGCAATGCGACATTCTTCGTCGTACCATGGCTTATCCTTCTGCGGTTTTTCACTGCGCATCTGGGTCTTCGGGAGGGGGGTATTCTGCTCTAGCAGGAGAGAGAGTTTCTGTCGATAGGACATTGACATCTCCGGTATTTGTAGCTTGTCAATATCCAGCTGTATTCGCTTTCGTACGTTTCTCGCCCTGCTCAGTCTCGTGCGAACTTTCACAGTTGGGGGTTTCTTTGTTCGTTATTTTTATCGTGTATTTTCACCGGGGATATATATATAGCTGATACTTCCAGCGAACTTCTTTCTAATTGCATGTCCAAAGGAACGCAATCTCTAGCCTGATTCACTTATCCCTAAAACAGGCGAATAGACTCTACTAACTCCATTTGTACTTTTTTCCTATGAAACTATGCCGTTGGAATTATATCGAAAACTATATCGAATACATTATCGTTTTGTCGGTAGTGAAATTTTAATATACGCATGTATTTGAAATGGTTCTATGATCAGCATTATCGACATAAAGATATCATTTGCACCATTATGGTCATACATAATTAGGCCCATGATAACTGCCGGTGGTACCAACCGAATTTACGGTTGCTACATCCTCTTCTCAAACAATTAGTTCTCTGAGTGCACTAGTATATAACGCATCAAATCTGAATCTATAAATTTTCGTGTTCATGTCACAGCCTTTAGCTGTTCCAATGAATATTTATATTCCACAACAACAACAAAGTCTCTATGTGCACACAATGTGCAGACCATGAATCACAGCGTGTCTGGCAACAAATTTATAGTCAGTGGGTATATTTTTTACGCTTTGAATATAAGTGAATTGCCCTCGTACATCGAGTTCAATCATTTGCTTAGTCCAAAACAAACTTCCTTAACAATTTCTTAAGTAACTCCGCGCATGAAGGAATCGACAACCTACGACAATCGAAACCTATGTCTGTAGTTACTCTAAATTCTTTCCAGAAAAATGCTATCCTCTGTTTTCAGTTATAATTTGTACAATATAGGTTAGGTGTTGGTGCCTGTCGATGAACCGCTCACATAGAAGTTCTAGTCCATTGTAATACTACGGGCTAACGAGATTAAGCAGTGGCCCCGCCGAAGAACTATTTTGTTTGATTAAAGAAGCTCAAGATCTTGTCTACACGCTGGAAAATCTGTATTTGTTTGTTGTTTGGATGAAAATATAAAGTGTGTTTGTATCTTGACGCAAATATAATATACTTGTGTACACACATATTGTGTTTGCTATTCAATATTACACGTTTGAGACACAATGATTTACATGTTAGAATATATGTGTTATATGTATTTACCTTTGTGAGTCAGTGAGTCATAAATATTCCTGAATTTACGTTTAAATTGCAGATGAAGTCAGTGTTTCTTGTTTTGGCTGATGTATTGCAATTTAGTTTCATGTATTCAGTCGGTGGTGCAATGGGTAGTGTGCGCGCCTCTTGTACAGGAGATCCTGGGTTCGATCCCTGCTCCAACCACCTTAAAAATTTCTTTCGACGACGGTCACCTCGCTTAGTGACGGCGACACTATCGAGTATATAGCCATGAAAAAGCTTCTCAAAATACCGTTCGGAATCGGTGTAAAACTGTAGGTCCAAATCAGTGAGTGAAAACTGGAAAGCGCACAGCTCAGTGATTGTGAGAAGTTCTCACCGGTCCCTTCATGGGATGTAATGGGAAACCATTTATTTATTTATTTTTTTATTCAGTCGTCAATGCTTCATCGGACAGAGGATATTAAAAGCGCTTGATCAGTGAAAAAAGAATAAACGAAGGCCCGGGTGCTTAAATGGTTTGTGATGTTACTTTGGTTTTTATGTATATGTTTAGTATATATGTATGTGTGCTACCAAAGTGAGCAACGATTTTGAGGAAAGAAACTGGAAAGGGCAACAACGTGAAGCCCTTTGTCTGTCCGAGCCTTTACTGAGAAAATCGGAATGGCGGACCATTTGTGAAATAAACGCTTGGCTGGCATAAATTAGATTTATATATAAATATATTCTTTGTGTACAAACGCATAGTGATAACCAACGCATAGCTGAAACCTTCCGAAAGCAAAAACGTGAGAGACAACACAGAAAGAGACAACTCGCATATGTTTCCGCGTAAAAGCATAAATTTTTGCCAGTAAACATTATGCGGTTTACATTTAAACACAAGTGAGTTTGGGACATATTAATATTTTAAGTGTGTTCCAAATATATATATGGTTCCTGCAGAATATGTTAGAGAGGCCGTTATTTTCCAGCGTGTAGGCCAATCTGAGATAATTCTCCCAGGTCTCTAAATACAAGTACATAGGATTCCATAGTCGACACTGGGACACGTACTGAAAAGATTTTCAGTAGACTTCCTCTTCCTCTTCCTTATCGTTACAAAAGTCATTTGTAATGGCCTTTAATCTAGCCGCATGTCTATCAATCAAACAGTGCCGCGCTAATAATGAAACAAGCATTGACACCTTGGACGTGGTCTTATCGACCTGATTTGTCTTGTACGTATACAATCAGTGCCCCTCATCAAACTCTTCTACAATATCATACACAAGCGTCGCTAGCCGCTAGGGGCATGCCCACGCCTTCCAATATCTGTGCAATCTGTAAGGTAGTCCACAGTCTGGCCAGATCATCCGTTCTTCACTTCGGCGGAATATTCTAGTGACCTGAAACCCGTATGACGTGAATATCGTACGGCTGGGCCATTTTGTTAAGAAATCTGCGGTAGTCCTGGGCCTATGTTGCGTTCAGGATTGCTGATTTCAGGGATTTGTCAGAAAAGACTCCAATGACTGCTGGAATATTTAGTTTATGATTGTATAGTCAGGTCTCTGCACCATACACTTAGAAATTTTTGCGTCTACTATTTAGAAATGACAAAATAATAAATAATTTGTTGCCGTTCGTCTTGTACAGTGAGTGATTGTAAATGAGTGTAGACAGTGTCGGAGTGTAATAGTCCAGTAGGCCACAGTGTCTCTGGTGGCATTGTCTTTAAAGACGTTTTGAAGAAATTGTTTGCATTTGTATGTAAACACGACATTATGGAAAACGATTTCTTGTACATTGCCGACGATAGAACTTGTTTGAGTACACCATTTCCAATTGAAATTTACAAAATACCAATTTATCAAATCAAATCAATCAAATCAATATCAAATATCAAAATTTTGTTTGAAATTTGAAATACATCAATTGAAATTTAAAAATTCTAATTAAAATTTGAAATACATCTATCGAAATCTAAAAAAAATCAATTGAAATTTGAAAGACATCAATTGAAATTTGAAAGACATCAATTGAAATTTAAAACACATCAAGTGAAATTTAAAACACATCAATTGAAATTTAAAACACATCCACTGAAATTAAAAACACATCAATTGAAATTTGAAACACATCAACTGATATTTTAAAAGACATCAATAGAAATTTAAAAGACATCAATTGAAATTTAAAATTCGTCAATTGAAATTTAAAAATTAATGACCGATTTTATATATTCGATTTTTAAATTTCAATTGGTGTCTTTTAAATTTGAACTGATGTTTTTAATTGATGTATTTCAAATTTCATTTTAATTAATTGATGTGTTTTAAATTTCAAGTGATAAATTTTAAATTTAATTTTCTTTTTAATTTCAATTGATGTATTTTAAATTTCAATTGATATCATTTAAATTTCAGTTGATGTTTTTCAAATTTCAATTGATGTATTTCAAATTTCAAAAAGAATTTTTAAATTTCAATTAATGTATTTCAAATAGAATATTTAAATTTGAATTGATTTTTTCAAATTTCAATTGGAAATGGTGTAGTTCTCATGAAAATAAGTTACATTTTCGGGAGAAAAAAAAGAAAAACTGTTATAGTATTATCTGCAGACACACACAGATAAAAAATAATAAGTGGAAGCAAAACAATTCAGTTGAAAGTGAACCGAGAAGGACGACCCATTTAGGTCGACAGCAGTACCGATAAGGACGAACGATCTTTAATTATTTTATTATTTTTATTTTACTATTATTTTGTTCTAATTATTTTCTTCTGTATATACTTTCATTTGTAGTAATTGAATTATTATTCTTATTTTTAAACAACGAAATAGAGTAATGTAGTATAAAATGAATTATTATTTTAATTTCATGCACTATTTTATAAAACTTCAGTCAAATGTAAAAGTATTATTTAAAAAGACGATATAGCAGGAATTGTCAGTTACTTTCTCGTCAACGAAGTCCCAGTGTCGCCTACTTCGTCGTCAACGACAACATCATTTACAATGTTCGTTTACTTCGTCGCCAACGATTTTTGCGACACCTATATATATGAAAATGTCTTTGAGGACTTGTTAGTATGTCTTTGATGATGTCTTCAAGATACGGCCTACTGAAAGTGTACGCATAACTAAATTTATGGAAGTGTATTGGTTTGCTTGACGCAATGTGTTAAGTGAGCTTGGTTTACTTTTTTTACTTTTGTTTACACTTTTTGTGCCTCTGTGTACACTTTTTGTGCAGACACTTAAATAAATTTTTTGTACCTTTATGTACACTTTATATATTTTTGTGTACACTTTTTGTACTTTGGTGTAAAATGTTTTTCTTTCAATTAGTTTTTTACAGGTTTGACTCACAGGACTAAAACTATTTTTGACCTCCTTAGAAAAAGTTTGGCAACCCTTTGAAACAGATCATTCTTAGGTTTCACAAATGAGGTCAACAAAATATTTATACCAACCGGTAATGAGATAATCTAGTTGTATGCGTATGCGTATGAGACAGAACTTCAACGTTTGGACTTAAAAAAGTAAACGCGGCAAAAAAAAGTGCGAATTTTGCATAAAAAATGTGCTGAAAAGTGCCAACCTGGCAACACTGATAGTATGACTCATAAGCACTCAAAACATATGGCGAATGATTCACAACGTATTACTCTCTTTTAGTCATAACTTGGTCCATTCATAATTTTGATGTGAAACATTGATGCCTTTTGAAACATTTATGCTTTTTGTATTGTGTTATCTAATAACTTTGTCGAAATGGTGCATTTATATTGAAATATGCTATAAAGAGAATAAGACTCGTTTATGCTCTTTTACTCGGACTCTCTACATGAGAGCGGAAAAAGAGTGCAATAAGTTATCTATACTATTCAATACTTTTTGTCGTCATCGGTCTGTTTATGACAAAAAAAAAACAATTATTTCAGTGACAATTATTATTTCTAATAATACATCTAATGTTAAAGCAGATGTAAGAAAAAATAAAGTGCAATAGCAAACGAGCCTTCAGTATAAATCTATTCTTTTTTTATTTTCCAATGTAACAATGTGTGTTACTAATGTGTTCTTAGAAATCGAACAGGTACCGTGTTCACACATCGCCCGTGAGTTCGAACACTCATTCATTTTTTTTATTTCCATTTTGTATCAGACCAGACTACAGGCTGTATTTTGAACCATCTATGAACAAACGCCATTCATTTACATCGTATGGTGTATTCATCACACGAAATAAACCGTTGATGTCATCGCAGAAACATATGTTGTCTTCTTTTTTGAAAAACGGTAAAAGCACCTGATTTGGTTCTGTAAACAGTGACTTTTGTTTGAGTGTCAAGACAGTTCCACTTCTGCAACCGTGATGCGAACAATTCTGCTATTTGTTTCGATAAATCCAAATCGCGAATCAAGTCATTCAGCATACTTTGTGAAATTAATAATAATGTGTTTCTTCCAGTTTAAAATCTTCGGTCGGTGACGAACTCTTCGTCGGTGATGAACTGAAAGTTCCCATGGAATTTGCACTCTTACCTGGACAAATTGGCAAAGAGTCATTGCTCGTACGGGGAACTGGCTTGGACACTGATGACACGACAGAATTTTTATACTTTGCTAGTAATTTTGCATTTAACAAAAACAAAAAAAAAACAATCATCTACATGATTTTTCGGCTGTCTCCATAACATTGGCATTAAAAATGACCAAGTGCATGGTACAATAATATGTTCATGGTAAAGTCGTAAGAACAGCTGTTTTCGCTTCGGCTGTCACATTCACATGTACTTATTTTGTTTTTGTACTCTTTTGCATTCTTGTGTTGTTGGTATGCCTTCGTGTAAAGTTTGACAACTGAAGCGAATAGAACAAAAAGAAAATGCCTGGTGTTGCTGCCCACAACAGCAACAACGCGCGCTGCTATTACCATGTAGATATTATTGTACCATGATCAAGTGACCATTTGTACAGTTTTGTTTTACTCGCTTTACAAAATAATTTTGGTACCCACGGCTTGTCAGTGTTAGCTACAGAGAAGCGGAAATAATAAAAATATGCATCTCTCAGCACATTTGTAATATTTTTCCACTTTTTATGATCATATAACATCCGCGAACATAAAAAACACAATTGGAATCGATTTTGCACTTCTGTCTTTGCATTTTCACAGGTTTTGGAACAAAAAATATCTTTAAGAGTCCAATTGAAATGATGTGATGCCAACAGCTGATTGTCGTTATTGCAGTGCAGTGCTGCCAACATGCAAGAACTCGAAAACTAGAACCAATCTTGAAAAACGAAACCCGGTTTCGAATTCAGCACCTCAAATAACGTTAAGATTTGTTCTCATCTGATCTGCTCCAAAAATTGATCGAAATTTGTAAACTTATGTTATCAGCTGATAATTATGATTGCAAAGACATATATGCTCTGAGTTGACAACATTCCTGAAAGTCACACCTTACTGACGTTTTAATCGCGATTACATCGTATTAGCCAGCAATTAGAAGTTAGAGTCGATTTTATAAAATAAGTTATCATTGTCCCGAAATTGTGAAGTTATAAAGTGCCAATTACAGATTCGTTGATTACCAAGATAATATATTAAAAATCGTAATGTATTTCCATCTGCTACGAACTAATTGCAAGACAGTGTAAACGAAAAATAACAACTTACATTACATTTTAATATCATTATCATAAACATTGGAATGCGGAGCCAAAGTCTACATACGAAATTTTTAAATACTAGTATCAATGTAATTCTTAACTTAAACCTCTTTCTTACTGAGGCACTTAAACTAGAAATCTAGAAATTAATTTAATATATTTTTTTTTCAAATAAGAATACTAAAATTACCAAGTAATATCCAATATAATTTTTAAAATTTATGAAAAGAAAAGAACTACCAGGAAATGTAACACCAAAATTTTAAAATCGATTTACAATCGATTACCAAAATTGTGTACTGAAAAATATGAAACAAATAAAATTCTAAAATTAAAATAAAGGGAAAAATAAATTGTTAGTTAAATGTTTGATGTTAGTTTGATGAAATGAACTAAATACTATTAGTTTTTAATGATGAGATTAAATGCAATATTTTATGGTAGAGAACAAAATATAAAAATTTAAAAAAAACTAAATAAATATGATTTTTAAATTAAAGTGAGACAAAACAAAATGAAGCTGGAGAAAAAGTAATTGGGAGTTACATTCTCTATGAGGAAATAAACAGCATGAACTAACTATATCGCATTTTTATTTTAGATAATTATAACAAATTTTGAGTTTTAATTGACTAATATTTTTAAAAACTGCTTTAATTTTTTAATATTTTGGGTAAATGTGGTATTAAATCATTACAAAACATCGGGAATTTCGATTGATCTACTATATACAGGGTGATTCAGGAAGTTCCGGACAAATTTCTCCAGCGTATTCCTTGGCTCATTGCATGAAGAAAAGTCCACTAGGACCATGTCCGAAAATGCAAGGGTGCGAAATGGCAGCGGGTTCAAAATTTTCGGATTGACGGTCGACGGTAGTAGGGTAAAGTTGCTAACTTCTGAACCAGTGGTCGAATTTTTTTGTTTTTGGGCTTGTTGGAAAGGTCTTTAAGAGGCCTTTCAGAAAAAAGTAGAAAAAAGTCAAATCGCCGAGATACAGAGCTTTCGGAAAAAAAATTCACATAACCTCAATTTGCTCAGCCAAAACAAAAATAAACATTTTTGTATTTCAGTAAAATGGTCATAACTTTGTAACGGTAAGACCTCTGGGCTTCGTTTAGGTCATTTTGGAAAGGTAAGAGGTATGGCTATCTTTCAACTTTCAAAAAACATAAGTTACCTGCCATCTGACTGAGCAAATTGAGGTTATGTGAATTTTTTTTCCTTTTTTTCCGAAAGCTCTCGATTTGACTCGATCTCGGCGATTTGACTTTTGTCTACATTTTTTTTATTGATTCTGAAAATTTTAATAAAGTAAAATCTTAAACGTGTTAATTTAGAAAAACAAATAAATGTGTGCTGTTATTTCGCTTCCAACAACAAAAACAAACATTTTTGCATTTCAGTAAAATGGTCATAACTTTGGAACGGTAAGACGTCTGCGCTTCGTTAAGCTCATTTTGGAAAGGTAAGAGGTATGGCAAACTTAAGTTACCTGCCATCTGGCTGAGCAAATTGAGGTTATGTGAATTTTTTTTTTAATTTTTTTTTCCGAAAGCTCTGTATCTCGGCGATTTCTACTTTTTTTTATTGATTCTGAAAGGCTTCTTAAAGACCTTTCCAACAAGCCCAAAAAGTCCGACCACTGGCTCAGAAGTTAGCAACTTTACCCTACTACCCTCCGACCGCCAATCCGAAAATTTTGAACCCGCTGCCATTTCGCACCCTTGCATTTTCGGACATGGTCCTAGTGGACTTTTCTTCATGAAATTAGCCAAGGAATACGCTGGAGAAATTTGTCCGGAACTTCCTGAATCACCCTGTATATGTATGTCCTTTATATATTTAAACGAAATAACAATATAAAACAATATTACAAATAAAGGTTCACCTAGAACATTGGATGTCGATTGATCTAGTAAAGTTTAATTTACGAACTTCCAAACTCCCAAATTTATAAAGATTATATGTTTTTATATCCTCCGGGAAAGCAAGAACCCCTTTCCTTATTCTCCAGTGTTACTGTAGGGATTAAAAATATTTATATTTATATTATAATAATGTTTTCTTATGGATACAAAAATAATACAAAATATTTCTAAACGAACGATAAGAATTCGATTACATGATATCGTGCTCTAACAAATGTACACATTTATGAACATTTAAGTTTTTTTTTTTTTTTGAGGCGGAGAAGTTTATGTTGGCAGCACTGTTTCTATAACAACCGATTTGACAATTCTGGTTATTTTGGGATTAGTTTAGTTTAACAATTCATCTTGAATAAACTCCCGCAGGGGCAACGTTTGCAAATTGTTCAAATTTATTTTGAAAAACAGGGTTCAATTCGAAACCTGAGTCGACCGAATGACTCAACGGTCATTACGTGCATTTTATGGTGCTCATAATCGTACACTAGAGCGATCATTTGCTATGTCAATAAGCAGAATTGCTACATTTAACTAGGGATGTCAAACGGGATTTCCCGAATCCCGAAAGCCTGGGCTTTTTCGGGATTCCCAAATCACGAAAGCCCGAAATTTGTGCAATAAAGTCCGAGACTTGAGTTTTCGGGCTGTAATAATGTTAGACAAAATTAATTCGTACTAAACGAAAAATTGTTTAACATGTGACTAGTACGATTCACTAATGCTGGAACAGCAGAAAATTCGGTCCGACTTATTGAAAGGCGTTTAATGGAATTCAGTTTGCCATTTTCCGAAGACATTAAGGCTGTTTTTTTATTCCATTATCGCCACTTACGACTTTCCAAATAAAACGATCCACACTTAATAATACGAAATGTGGCAACATTTGCTGTAATGGGTGAAGAAAAAAATTACAGCAGACAGTTGTCCGAAGCCTTCGGCCACGGACTGTCCCTGCAGGCTGTGTCAGAGACACGGCCATTAAGTTTAACGTAGAATACGCCATCCGATAAGACAGAAAACATATATAACAATAAATTCATTTGCTTGTATTATTTATTATTTATTGTTATATATGTTTTCTGTCTTATCGGATGGCGTATTCTACGTTAAACTTAATGGCCGTGTCTATGACACAGCCTGCAGGGACAGTCCGTGGCCGAAAGCCTCGGACAACTGTCTGCTGTAATTTTTATATTTACCAACGGCATTTGATTCAAGTCCGTTTAAAAAAAAAAATATTATGTTCAATTTTTTTAAACTTAATTTAATTTATGTATTTTTATTAATATTTTTATTGAAATAAGTTCTGCGAATGTTGAGAGGGCCGCCCTAATATTAAAAAAGGTTTACCTTATCGAGTCTTCGCATTAGCATTCGAGCGTTGTGTGAAAGCTTTACGCTTTACAATTCAAAATTAATGTTACAACAGCTTTATTGAAGCTTTCGCAAAAAAGCTTTATTACGTTAGCTTACTGTTTGTTTCACTTTTTACTAGATACATGTTGCCAAGCAACATTAGCTTGCTGTTCATTTCACTTTTTACTAGATACATGTTCCTAAGCAATGTTGAGCAACCAAAAACACTCAACCAACCACCACACATATGTTTGAGTGTATGTGTTTAAACAATTTTCATTTGAGAAATTAAAATACTAGAAATATATCAACCAATATGAAATGTATATCAAACGAAAGATAACATCTTCATTTACCTACAAAAAAAATTTTAAAAAAATTCATCTAGCCGTTTCCTCAAATTCAATGAAATAAAGATTACAACAATAAAAACCTGACATGACTCCTCATACCGTAAGGTAAGACGTATTCTACGTCAAAAATACGATACGGCAACACGTTTGAAGCCAGTACCAACAAATACATGGAGCAGCGGATGTTGTTGTAAGTTATAAGCAGCAACAACAGACATTTTATTTTCGTTCATTCGTGTCAGTTATCAAACTCTACACAAATATATACATACCAACAATACAAGAATACAAAACGTATGAAAACAAAATACATATGTATGATTTTGACAAAGCAAACGAAAAATGGCATGGAAAAATGTCATCACCTGTTTAAACGACTATACCTGATAGATAATTCTACCATGTTCCATGTGTATAACATTTACCGCGCGTTGTTGTGAACAATTTATTTCCAATTTTGTTTTCAATCGCAAATAAAAATCTATCCTTCAAATTTAGAGATATAAAAGTGTACGTAGTCTTCCATTAAATAAAATAATTTTAATGAACTTAAAATGTGTAAGCCGTTTTGGAAATTTCTGCATTTGAGTCTCTCTTTGATAACATTTTTATCTAAGACAACTTTTTGTCGTCATTTCTTGAAATTGAACAATTACACCGTAGGTGTCGTCATTTCTTGAAAATGACACACCAAAACGCCGAGACACGTCAACCTAATTTTGGGTCGTAGAATCCAGTGGTGTACCCCGTTTTGAAAAGTTAGCTCGAAATCACGAGATATTTCGATTTTAAATTTGTAGTAGATTTAAGGCGAGTTTTGATTTTATTTGAATGAAAAAACTTTAAAAGCTTGTTTAAAATCAATTTGTTTATTATTTATTTGTCAAAATTTATATCTAGAAATAATGGACGTCCATTTTCAAGCGGACATGGAACTATATTTGCTCTTATTTTGATGATATTATAATTTTTTTTGCAATTATTCATTTTTTACTCTTTGTTTGCAATTGACCAGCAGAAATCAGTAAGCATTGAGTCTATTCTTTTTCTAGCGAAACGGTCTTCGAATGCCATTATGGTTTGATGAAATCTTTCGCCAGTTTCGTCTGTTTCTGTGGGCAATTGTCGTTGTCAATATAATCACGGTACTCTGGCGAGCGATTTTTGCAAAGAACGTTTTCAATTACCGCACGAATTGAGTTCCATACGTTTAGTTCAGTTTCATGTAACATTTCAGAAAAACTCATATCCCTTAAAAGTTTCTGTATATCTGGACCGTTAACTACACCTGTTAAAAAAAATTGATATAAAATATATTGCAGTCACACACTTTTACTTACACAAAATTTCCCTCTTTTAATTTTTCAATTGATAATTTTGGAAAAGCGTTGTTTTTCAAGAATGGTAATGCAATTTCGTTAACGCGAACCAAACGCTTTAAAAAATTCTTTACAACTCCCAGCTTGATATGAAGATCCGGAAGCAATATTTATTTACTGAAGGGGGATCAATGGTGGACGAATTACATTAAATTCGCCAACAACTTGCGAATCGCGTTTTGGCCAATCTCGCTTTTTGTACTGGTTGCATTTTGCACGGCTGTTCTATTTCCAAAAAATACACATGTACATGTTAATAGTGATAGAACCTTAAAATCACATTTTACGCACCAATTGTGTTCGTCATAACTGATGCGTTCCAGAATTAATTTCATGGTATCATACGAGTCATGCATTCCAAGAGCATCATACATCAATGGCACTGGTTTAACGCTGCTGTTTTCAAATAGCAAGACTACTTTTAAGTTTCTGGTTGAAGAATCTATGAAAAGACTTTATGGAGCTTTGTGTTTAGACCAATTGCGAACAACTCCGTGCCGAGGTCAAATTATAATTAATGCCGCAACAACAGAAAAATTAAATTGGCGGCCTCGGTCTTACCAGCTTTGTACAAATTTACGATGATTTTGAAATATCTGATCCTTTAAAATTAGATCAATCGGTCAAATCGGCTCATATTTTAAACCAATGAGAGCCATATTATATCGCCGGCGGCGTGAGCTTCAAAAAATGTTTGATGGCGGCGAGGCGTCGAAAAACTTTCGATCGGCTTCTGCATGGCTAACAGTTGATTTTTTTGTGTATGTTATTAATATGGTTGTATTTTTTTTTTAGTAATTAACAGTATTGTAGTAAAATAGACACCAGTTTAAAATAAGGTTAACAATTAAACTTCAGTTTTTGCAGATTAAAAGTATATGGGTAATCTTCTGGGTTCGTGCGGGTTAACGGAGTTAACTTTCGAAATGTGCTACGCTTGGTCAGTGTAAATGGCGTATAAAATGTAAGGAAGAAAACAGATTACACTGTAAGTACGTAAAAATGACACACCAAAACGCCGAGACACGTCAACCTAATTTTGGATCGTAGAATCCCAATTACGAGATATTTCGATTTTAAATTTTTAGTAGATTTAAGGCGATTTTTGATTTTAGTTGAATGAAAAGACTTTAAAAACTTGTTTAAAATCAATATGTTTTATTTATTTGTCAAAATTTATATCTAGAAATAATGGACGTCCATTTTCAAGCGGACATGGAACTATATTTGCTCTTATTTTGATGATTTTATAATTTTTGTTGGATTTATTCAATTTTTACTCTTTGCTTGCAATTGACCAGCAGAAATCAGTAGGCATTGAGTCTATTCTTTTTCCAGCGAAACGGTCTTCGAATGCAATTATGGTTTGATGAAATCTTTCGCCAGTTTCTGTGGGCAATTGCCGTTCGTAAAAATCGAAATGTGCATGTAACATGTGGATTTTCAACGACATATTAACGCCAAGTTAGTCGAAAGACTTCATCATGTTGTCAATATAATCACGGTACTCTGATGAGCGATTTTTGCAAAGAACGTTTTCAATTACCGCACGAATTGAGTTCCATGCGTTCAGTTCAGTTTCATCTAACATTTCAGAAAAACTCGTATCCCTTAAGATTTTCTGTATATCTGGACCGCTAACTACACCTGTTATAAATTATTGATATAAAATATATTGCAGTCACACACTTTTACTTACACAAAATTTCCCTCTTTTAATTTTTCAATTGATAATTGTGGAAAGGCGTTGTTTTTCAAGTATGACAATGCATTTTCGTTAACGCGAACCAAACGCTTTAAAAAATTCTTTACAACTCGCAGCTTGATATGAAGATCCGGAAGCAGTATTTATTTACTGAAGGGGGATCAATGGTGGACGAATTACATTAAATTCGCCAACAACTTGCGAATTGCGTTTTGGCCAATCTCGCTTTTCGTACTGGTTGCATTTTGCACGGCTGTTCTATTTACAAAAAATACACATGTACATGTTAATAGTGATAGAACCTTAAAATCACATTTTACGCACCAATTGTGTTCGTCATAACTGATGCGTTCCAGAATTAATTTCAGGGTATCATACGACTCATGCATTCCAAGAGCATCATGCATCAATGGCACTGGTTTAACGCTGCTGTTTTCAAATAGCAAGACTACTTTTAAGCTTCTGGTTGAAGAATCTATGAAAAGACTCCATAAAGATGGATTATAGTTGCAGATTCCCATTTCATTCATTAAACCGGGAATATCTTGACAATATGCATAAGCTGCGTCCCCGGAAAGCATGAAATAAGGCATATATGGTTCCTGCCGGTATTTGTAAGATTTAACTTTTACACCTGGTGCCAGCACGTTGACGCTTCTTAGTTCCGAAGCCAAAGTCATTGCATTATTTGGAGATAGCCTCAGATTTCGAACGATTCTATCTAAATATTCCTGCGAAATTAATGATGGAAATTGTATAACTGGCTGATGGTAATCAGAATGTAATGTAATGATGTTGCTGAAGTTTGTGATTGTACTTCATAGGACGCAGTATCATATTCGTATGTCGATGGATGTACTAGGGCAGGCAATTCATCACTGTGTGGAACTGGTACGTGAGCACTTGGCACACCTTTGTATATAAAACCGGATCGTTCAATAAGAATAAATTATTGTGTATTCCATATATAGTCTACCTAAGTGAACTTAATGTTTCGATTGAGACCATTTACATCGTTCTTGCACGCGTAGCAATTTTCTGTATCATGTTCTCCTGGATCGGTCCATATCATTGGAAGTCCAAGTGGCATCGAATATCGCCGTTATTTCAACCATTAGTTTAATGCACTAAAACATGTGATGCACGTAAATTCGGGTGCATGATCAACATTTCGCATTTCTCCAGCGGGGGTAACCAAAAAATACTGATTGCAAGCTTTGAACGCATCTTCAACCAAATGTAGTCGATGATTTTTCGGTGTAAATTTTCCACACACAAAGCAGAAATGGTCAATAGAATGTTTATATTTTTGATGTGTTAACATCTATAGCGGCGGGTAGGGACTAATCTATCAAAGTGAACACTTTGATATATATGTTGTAGCATCTGTTTGTAATAGGGATGCCAATCCCGAATCCCAAAATTATTATAATTATTATGGCCCCAAATTGTAAGAGGTAAATGAATTCTGCTTCCAAATAGATGTCTATTATTTCAAGGGTTACATTTTGTCGGAAAAAAAATATATAAATTGATTTGACAAGAGCTTTTGCAGGTTTTTCCCTCAAATAAAATCAAAAATCACCTTAAATCTACTACAAATTTAAAATCGAAATATCTCGTTATTTTGAGCTAACTTTTTAAAACGGAGTATACCACTGGATTCTATGACCCAAAAAAAAGTTGGGATGTCTCGGTGTTTTTGTGTGTCATTTCAAAACTTCAAATTTTACTTAGTGTTATTACCCAAAACACAAAACTTAATAAGTAAATTTTTAATCTATTATTTTGTAAAATTTGATTAAATTGAGAATTTTTTAATAAATAATTATAAAGTTGTTGACATGTGGCAACATTGTCATTGCTCAAGTCAGAATTTAAGTCAAAAATTGAAATGCCACTTTATATCCCTTAGCTGTCGCGTACAATTAAGCTGTAAATAACTTTAGCGGGGTAAAAAACCCACTTATTGTCATGGATGAAAATTGAAAATTTACAGCCCCAATGCAACAATTGTGCATTCCTCTCGCTATATTGGACTTTTTAGTTATAAAAAACACCTACTGTTGCACGCTGAAAACTCGGTCCGTTTTGGTTGTTTGAATTCATATATTACGTGTTTGTAGCTTGACGCAAATATAGTATACTTGTGTCCAAACACAATGTTACATGTGAGAGACACAATAATTGGATATAATGTACGGTTTTCTGACCCAAATATGCATTTGTTTGTTGAAAACTGCTGAAAACAAAAACAAAGAAACAGAAAAGCACCAGATCTTCAATTCATGAAAACAGTGCTTGCAAATACATATGTACATGGTTCCTACAATATGTTGCTGGGGCCATTTTTTCCAGCCTGGATCATTGTGGAATTATCTTCGTTAGAAGCTGATAAAGAATTATAATCTTCTGGCATTTGGTTAACAGTAACAAAAAACAACTTTACAGAAAAATTCCGCATCACACCAATACTGGAAAAGGTCCGAAAAATATGTAAACATCTTCGAAAAACTCCAAAATAAAAGAGCTCATGTTAATTTTAGATTGAAAATCCAATAAAATAAATGGTCGAAGCATTATGACGATCTGACATGGATGGTAATGATTGTGGAAGACAGTGTAGATTGTGTGTAGATTGATATCCAATAAAAGAAAGAAGAAAAGACATGAACCTCTGGTATGGAGATGCTGCTTTGGCAGTCATCATGAAAGAGATTTCAGCCATTAAATGTAATTTAATCGGAGGGGTAAAGTATAAATGAAAGAAGAACAATCTACTCAAATCATTTAAATTTTTTAAAAAAATCGAATAATGTTTTCTGGCTTTGATGATTGTATGAACATAAGTACAATTTAAATCTGAAATAGAAAAATTAATATATCGTGTTAAAAAAAGACGTAGACAAACAACAGCGGCATTCATGCAAACGTGAAAGCCGAGAACTTTTGCTCAGCGCAAGTTTCCCTCGCACCATTGCATGAGGCACCAGGTAAAGTTGCTCAGCGTATTTGTGCTCAAAACCATATCAGCTGACCAAGATGGATACATAAGGTGGTAGCAGTAGCAATTGCTTGTATTATGTCTGTGTACTTTTTCTACTGTTTTGGTGATATCACCTTACTTATCCATCCTAGTCAGCTGACAACGAAATGTCAAAAGTTTGCACGTTTCTCCATCCCACGTTTGCGCAGCAAATCTGACTTAAAGACTTTCCACTTTTGTGCAAGTCGCTTTGTATGGGAAATTTCTTGTTTTGACGTTTGCCGCGTAAGTTTGCGAGGTTTACGCGTTTACGAGGCTCTTTCGAGTTTGCATGAGGACCACTATTATAACGACAGTTGTCGATCAAAATGCCATCGATTTGATCGAAACTATTGAAAAGGATAAAAATGAAAATGTTTCTATAGGCAACAAATGTAACGACGGTACTGGCGAATGTAAAAGTCCTGTAAACTTTCAATGCAAATCAATGTTTTTGTTTCCGGTGGAATAAGGAGCGACAATCTGCAGCCTGTATACAGTTTTTTGTTGACGATTTCGAGATTATCAGATGACACTTTAGATGCTCTAATTCTTTTGCGAGCTTTCCTTACAAAATCATTCCATTAATCTTAAATTTGTATATTAAAAATAAAATGACTTTTTGTTAATTTGTATGCCAACATTAATACGAAATATGAAATAAACGTCCCAAAAAATTCCGGACTCCCGGGATATAATTTTTCAAAATCCCGGAGCCTGGGTATTTTAAAACACAATTCCGTTTGACAGCCCTAATAGTAACCCACAAGTCATTGTTGAAACACCTTTATATCGAAAACACCATCGCTGTTTTGTGGCCGGTGGAATCATTGGTCCATGTGTTCAAAAATAATGGTTGGCAGAACGATACAGTCAATAGTACGCGGTACGGAGACACGATTACTAACCACTAACTTTTAGGTGTCTCAGTTGAAAGAACTTAATGTTGCAGACATGTGGTTTCAGCAGGATGGCGCTACATGCCACGTATTGTAAGGAACATTTGACGAACGATTAATTTCAGAAAATGTACATGTTAACTAGTCACCTCGTTTGTGCGATTTGATTGCATTAGATTATTTTCTCTGAGGATATGTAAAGTTGCGTAACTACGGAGGCCAACATTCAACGCGTTATTGCCGAAATACAGCCCAATTTACTGGGAAGAGTGTGTGAAAATTTTGCCCCCAGATTATGCCGCGTACGCGCCAGACGCGGTGGTCACATGCCCGAAGTCATATCCATAAACCAATCATAAAGGAGACAGGAGACAGTCGAAATGCCTCTCCACTCGAATGCCAACAGTGAAGCGTTACATTTCTCACCCTCTCTCTCTTACTCTCTTCATTGAATATTTCAATACACGAGCAGTTTTTTATTAATGTTTTTGTATATAAACTCCATCCATGTTTACGTAAAATTAAATAAAGAGTATGTAAAAAGTACGAAATATTCAAGATATAACGTGAGAGAGAAAATAGTTTGATTGAAGCGTGTCGACTTTTTGGTTCTCTTTTACGAGGGTTGTCCACTTCTTCACATCCAATCAGTAATGCCATAAATTTATCTTTTAAATATAAACTTTTTAATACTCTTAGATACTTTTAAACGGATACTAAAATATTTTTTCTGTATTTTATTTAAATTTTAAATTCTCTGGATCTTAAAAAACCACTCTTTACTATTAAAGCATCTACTTTGGATATGCGTGCATTAGTTGAAAGCCGTCTTTTGGGGAATAAAATTATATACGGACCCTTATATTTATTGTAGCACTGAGTTTTAAACTTTAGTGCTAAAAATTTTAAGCTCATAGACTGAATTTTTGTTTATCGAGGGAGGAATTTGACTATGAATTACTTGAGAACCCCTAAATAACACCTAAGACCAATTCTCCAGTTGATTTCAAGACTGACATTATTTTTGTTTATGGCGGACCTAAGCTAAACAAATTCATTCACTACCTCGATGTTGTTACGGTTATCAACGTTCACGTGTTACCCTAAGCGCGGGGAACCTCTATTTTGTGAAGCCAGTAACTTTTTTTGCCCTCATTTACTGCCAAACCCACTTTCGCTGATGCCTTCTCGATAATTGAAAATACCACAGTAACTACGGTGGTGCAATGGTTAGTGTGCGCGACTCTTGTACATCAAAACGGGGGTTCGATCCCTGCACTAGCCACGTTGCATTTATTTAGACGACCATTACCTCGCATAGTAATGGCGACACTATCGAGTAATTAGCCACGAAGAAGCTTCTCAAAAATCACTTACGGAGCCGGTGAGTAACTGTATGTTCCAACCAGTAAATGTCAATCTGGAAAGTCCACAGCTCACTGATTGTGAGAAGTTATCCGCTGTCCCTTTATAGAATGTAATGGGAAAACACTTGTTTTGTTTTAACTTCTCGTAGTGTTCACCCAATGATATTTTCAGAGTGTTTTTTTTTTGTTTTGTTACAGGCCGATGTTTTTTGACCGCCATTTCTGTTTGGTTGACATTTGTCAGTTTGTATTTGACAGTTATGCAGAGCAGTCGATAACAATTTATTATGGAGCATCTAACACACCATCAATGTATCGAAGTTATTACAACATTTTATCTAACTATTTGTTTAACTGTAAAAACGCGAAGAATTTTTCTGAATTTTTTGATTACCCATTGCTAGCGGAATGGAAGGTTTTCGGTTCGACACGTGCAACAACACTGTTTTCTAGCTTGAAACAGAAACATCAATATATAATCTACACTCACTAGCGATGTAGTTCATTCCCATTTTTACCGCCAAAGCTTTTATATCGCTGCAGTAAGCGAACGAATTGTCATCATTTAGAGTGTAGAGGCTGTGAAATTCAGCTTGCCGTTTGCGGTTCGCCGTAGAGTTAACATTAGCATATACGAGTTTTCTTTGCTTTAAAACGCTGCCAAAAATATGGCAATTTGCTGCGATATTTCCAATATGACCAAAATAAATCCATTTTCATTTGCGTTATTAGTTGTGGTCCATATCTTCCCTGTTGGGGCTCATAATCGCAATCAAATGGATCTTCATAAGTAACACCACTTGTTCTAGTCATTCCTGTAAATTCTGTCCTACGATCTGGAGTTTGCGAGTTTGGTGATACAAAATTTTCAGGTGCAAGCAGTGGTAGTGTGGCTGTTACAGTTGCTTTATAAATTTTGTTCTTCTCAGTATGTCGATTTAGACGACATGTGTAATTTACGCATGCATAGCAACTGGTTGCATCATGATCACCTGGGCGATTAATCCAGTTTACCGGCTTACAATACTTCAAACTATGTTTGCTATGAACTTTTTTTCTGATTTGATGATTTTCACACTGCATATTGAAATTGTGTGCGAATTATGCTGTAGCACTTTCTCTATAACTTTCACTGCTGAGCACTCGTTGACGTGGCGCTATGTAAAGCCTCGATGTGTCTAATGCGGCGATAATAGCTAGTGCGATGTTTATTGTCCTAGAATTCAATATACGTACATCAAGTCATTTAATTATAATTATATATTTCTAGTATACCAGAGTATTTATCTAGAATTTGTAACAATTTATAGGTAATGATAAGCCGGCCAGCCCATTTGACCATTTAAATACATTGTTAAAAAATCTTCTCTCATGAAATCCCGCAACAAGGACCAAAAACAGGAACCATTGTGGGAACTTAAACTACCTTATATCTAACCTAAATCTACTTAAAACTACTATGTACAACAAAAAACGGAGGAACAAAACAAAATCAAAGTAACGAATAAGGATTCAGCTATTTCACTGGGATGTGTCATACACCAGGTCATTCAGGTTGTAAGTTAAATATCTTCTATGATAAAGGATCAATTGTCCAGAAGAATTAAATATTCGATCCCCAAAATGCAAAAGGCACATGGGTGTAATTAGGCCATTGTTCTCGATAATACGGTCGAATTCATCACGCCCGGCGAAGCATCGTTTAACCAATTCGTTTCGAGATTCAGTAGCTTTTGTCAGGGAACCAATGGCTAGTCTTGTGCCGAAATAATCAAGTCACTCGATCCTACTTTTCTCGTACACCAATCTGTTCGAAGGGGTGAAGAACTGACCCCATATATTCTTCCCACGCCTGAGATTCAGGCATGCTCTCATTATGCTCCTCTCAGCTGCTCTGAGTCTCTCCATCTGATGGGACGATAAACTGTTCCATATGGAGAAGGCGTAGATTAATCTCGGTCTTATGATGGCCTTATATATTGCAATTTTCACCTCAGGAGAAGACCCCCTTTTACCCCTTAGTACTCCAACATAAATAGCAAAGGCTGATTTGCACTTGCTCAGTACAAAGTCAACGTGTGCAACAAAGCCGTAGCTTTCCTGAAATACAACTCCAAGGTATCTTAGCACAGGTGTATTCGTGATCATAACTCCCTTGATGGTAACAACCGGGTTAAATTGTCAGGCGTTCTTGAATAATTTAATACGTCTACCCTTAAATATGATGGCTTTACACTTAGGCAGGTTCAGCAGCAGGTGCCATTTGTCGAAATAAGCAGCCAAGGTCTGTAGAAATCTGTTCACATTTTTATTGGCCATCTTTGCCAAGGAGTGTGTCGAAGCTAACAAGATATTATCGGCGTAAACAATCATCTGGATTCCATTGGGTGGTTCAGGCAAATCTGCCAGGGATATATTGTACAGGACTGGTCCCAGGATGGACCCCTGTGGGACTCACGCCTTGACCTCACGAACATCCGAGTCACTCTGCTCAACTCTCACGGTGAAGGCTCTACTCTTCAAAAAGCTTGTCACCATCCTCAAGGTGGTGTCGTCGAATCTATAAAGTTCGCGCATCTTGTACACTATCGCATCTTGCCAGACAGAGTAGCGCTTCTCCTGTTTAGTCCTTTAGTAACCGCATCAGACAAAGATAGAAGAGCGTGCTCGGTGGATAATCCTTCCCGGAAGCCGAATTGAAATTCCCTTAGTATTCCGCCCCGGTCAATGTGGGCCTTAATTCTTTTGTACAAGCACTTCTCGAGGAGTTTCCCCAAGTTGGGTATAAGTGAAATTGGCCTGTAACCCCTTCCATCCGTAGGATCTTTGCCCGGGAAATATCCTATGTTCATACATGCCTCAATGTGAGCGTCGTGTCGCTTTTATATTGTGTGCTGCGTCCCTTGTTGCGTGTGCTGAGCTTACTGCTTTGCCTGCGCTGCTGCGGTCGGTGAGATAGCATAGTAATCCCAATGTTGAATTAAACGGTGTTAAGAATCATTCCCAGGAAGTTGATATGTTTATTGAGATCTTAGGTACATTTTTGTAGTTGATTGTTTCCTTGAATTTTGAACAGTTTGTTACCTATGGACCTGAACAGGGGAAAAAAGGTAAACATTTTTAAAGTTTTTTGCGATTTTGACCTTGAAGATGATTTGTGATTTTATATGTTCACAATTTCTTTATGACAAGAGCTACAACTTTTCATCAGAGAGTAAATCAAAATTCCGAACGGCTTGCAAGATACGAGCCTGACAAAATGATCACTTTTTTGCAAGAATGACACCAAGGCCCCAAATCATTGGGGGCCCATAAAAAAAAGTGCATGACTTTGGGCAAAACTGGGAGACACGGGTCCTTTTTTTGGTATTTTATCACGTAGTGGTGTCCGTATATGGTTATATTTTTTCGTGTTGCACTGTGTTATTAACCTAAAAAATTAGCCCAGGCTTGAAATTTGTTAGATTACACAGTGCAACACGAAAAAAAATAACCATATACGGACACCACTACGTGAATTCTGAACGGTTTGCAAGATATGAGCCTGAGAAAATGATCACATTTTTACGAAAATGATGCCGAGGCCCCAAATTTTTGGCGGCCCATAAAAAAAAAAGTGCATGACTTTGGGAAAAATTGGGAAACACGGGTCTTTTTTTTTAGTCTTTTATCACGTAGTGGTGTCCGTATATGGTTATTTTGCCATGACTTAAAAAATTACACACAGTGTTATTAATCAAAGATGAATTTCCGCTCAAAAATTGTGTTATTCAAAAAAGGCGACTTTTATCGGATTTGTCGAAATTTGAAAAACTAATTTTTTGCGAAAAGGCCGGTTTCAATTTTTCCGTTCTTAAAACCGGCAGGCCTGTTGCTGTTATCCAAGTGTGGTGTATGATATCAAACAAAAACAAAAATATGAAAAAAGGCATTCTTTTGTCTTTTGTAAATTGTAAACAGATCAAATCACAAGTCAAGAAACAATCTTCCATTAATTTAATTAAAATGAAATCAAAAAGTTAAGAAAAATGTCAAATTCTATAGAACTAAAATACAAAACAAAATCCAATATTGTATTTAGAAGAAAATCTAAGAAATTGAAAAAGCAAATATTAATTTTTATTTTTTTGCAACTAAAATAAAGTTTTCAATATATTTTAGAAATAAATGTACATATACACTCGGACATAAGAGGCGCGTAATCGTAAGCTGGCTTACCCTCGAGTAAATATTGTAAAACAGGTCATTTGTTAAAATCAAAAATTTACTAAAAGGCGTGGTTATTTGGTTTTGCCGTCGGACATATAAATCAAGTAATATCTTTAAAACGGCGTGTAAAATCAGCTAATTACGGGAAAGTGTAACAAAAAAAATGTTCGACCCTACCTGCCTTTGACGTCGGCGATCCAAGTATATTTGTGGAAAAAATCTGTTTTCGTTTCCAGTATGGGTCTCTAAAGTTGCTTGTTACGGGAAAACATTTTAGCAAATGGCGTAGAATATTTTGATGCACCACATTCCTTTACAACAAAGTCCCATATAAAATATTCTGTTTAACTCAATTTCTAATAGGGAATAGGGAAGGGATTATGATTGAAAGTCAAAAAGTTTTATAAATTTATTAAACAGAGAAAAAACGGAACAGAAAGTTTTAGAAGGTGAATAGGGGCAATCTTATGACAAACGAGGGCAAAGGTAATGTCACAGTTTCGGTGAAGCGCACAGATTATAACGACAGGATGGGTATAATGAACAGTGACATGATGACATTTTGTGGGTTGGAAGAGGGTTCGACAGGTACTCTACAGGCGGAGGATAATGTGCTGGCAGAAGGGCGGAAATTGTAAATTGGTCGGAAAGAGGAAAGTTGAGAACGGAAACCGCTATACCTACGAGGATATAAGGACTGCCGAAGATTCATACGGGGAATTATCCCTTGCATCCGATCTGCTCATCTGTTAACTCCACGTCCAGCGAACTAGGCGGATATACACTGGAATTTTGAAAGTGCTCACTGGGGGCTCAAGGTACAATATTGGGAACTCTGAGGAATTTGGGAACATTGTGGAGCAGATGGAAATTGACAAGGATGAGACGGTTTTCTCTCTGGACGTCGTTTCCTATTCCCAAGTGTTCCTGTTGACCTAGCGTTACAAGTTGTAGAGGGAGAATGGACGGCGGAAGTTAATTTTTAGTGGACGTTCACTAAAAGGCTAGAGGATATGTTTATGGGCATTTTGGGGTTTTGTATTGTGGACAACCGATATTTTGAATAAGAGGATAAGATCTGCTAACGGGAAAGGGGTTTGGATACCTGCTATAATGGGCCTAGGATCCTAACTGAATATGTAGACGACCTTTTTGGTATTGTTAAGAATCAATGGTTCAATGGTTTTAATTCGTGGGTAAAATTTACACTGGAATTTGAAAAGGTATCTGGGTACCTTGTTGATAGAGAAGTGCTAAAATGTTTAAGTCTGTGACTTATATTCCGAAACTATCCGAAGGGTTTCGAGAATCAGGATGTGTAGACGACACTCTCTATAGTATAGCACCGAGGTTGCACCACACACTTGGAAAATTATTTAAATAAATAAATGGTTTCCCGTTACATCCCATGTAGGGATTTGGGAGAGCTTCTCACAACCAGTGATCTGTGTGCGTTCTAGTTTTACACTCACTGATTGGGACCTATAGTTTTACGCCTGTTCCGAACGGTATTTTGAGAAGCTTTTTCATGGTTAAATACTCGATTGTGTCGCCGTCACTATGCGAGGTGACCGCCGCCGAAAGAAATTTAAGGTGGTCAGAGCAGGGTTCGAACCCAGGATCTCTTGTACAAGAGGCGCGCACACTAACCATTGAACCACCGACGGCACGACGCTTGGAAGATTATTTAAATAAATAAATGGTTTCCCGTTACATCCCATGTAGGGATTTGGGAGAGCTTCTCACAACCAGTGATCTGTGTGCGTTCTAGTTTTACACTCATGATTGGAACCTATAGTTTTACGCCTGTTCCGAACGGTATTTTGAGAAGCTTTTTCATGGTTAAATACTCGATTGTGTCGCCGTCACTATGCGAGGTGACCGCCGCCGAAAGAAATTTAAGGTGGTCAGAGCAGGGTTCGAACCCAGGATCTCTTGTACAAGAGGCGCGCACACTAACCATTGAACCACCGACGGCACGACGCTCGGAAGATTATTTAAATAAATAAATGGTTTCCCGTTAGATCTCATGTAGGGATTTGGGAGAGCTTCTCACAACCAGTGATCTGTGTGCGTTCTAGTTTTACACTCACTGATTGGGACCTATAGTTTTACGCCGGTTCCGAACGGTATTTTGAGAAGCTTTTTCATGGTTAAATACTCGATTGTGTCGCCGTCACTATGCGAGGTGACCGCCGCCGAAAGAAATTTAAGGTGGTCAGAGCAGGGTTCGAACCCAGGATCTCTTGTACAAGAGGCGCGCACACTAACCATTGAACCACCGACGGCACGACGCTCGGAAGATTATTTAAATAAATAAATGGTTTCCCGTTACATCCCATGTAGGGATTTGGGAGAGCTTCTCACAACCAGTGATCTGTGTGCGTTCTAGTTTTACACTCACTGATTGGGACCTATAGTTTTACGCCTGTTCCGAACGGTATTTTGAGAAGCGTTTTCATGGTTAAATACTCGATTGTGTCGCCGTCACTATGCGAGGTGAACGCCGCCGAAAGAAATTTAAGGTGGTCAGAGCAGGGTTCGAACCCAGGATCTCTTGTACAAGAGGTGCGCCCACTAGCCATTGAACCACCGACGACGGCACGACGCTTGGAAGATTATTTAAATAAATAAATGGTTTCCCGTTACATCCCACGTAGGGATTTGGGAGAGCTTCTCACACCAGTGATCTGTGTGCGTTCTAGTTTTACACTCACTGATTGGGACCTATAGTTTTACGCCGGTTCCGAACGGTATTTTGAGAAGCTTTTTCATGATTAAATACTCGATTGTGTCGCCGTCACCAAGCGAGGTGATCGCCGTTGAACAAAATTTAAGGTGGTCAGAGCAGGGATCGAACCCAATATCTGATGTACAAGAGCCGCGCACACTAACATAGCACCACCGACAGATTATTTGAAGAATTGAAATCCAAAGTTGGGAATGGTGGCGAATCGAATTTGATATGCCGGATAAGTTGTAATGGAAATGGCACTGGAAAATGAGGAGAAATGTACATGGGCACGGCGGAGGGTGGATTGAGATCACGAATATTAGGGCACAGATCCGGCATTAGATTATGACACGACAATATTAACCGGGAAACGGCTCTATCTGCCCACTGCGCGACTACTGACCATCATGTTGCTCTTGGCAATTTTTTGTGTGTAACAATGTGAGAGTGACTACGGAAAGCGAATGATATTGGGGAAGCTTAATATGGGAAATACTCCAACAACTCAACGAATGAGTTTCAATAGAGATATGGAGGGAGTCGCTTAGAGTTACAGACTTTCAATCGGTAAATTTGGAAGTTAAACTCGTTTGAACAGCTGATTTAATTTGTTCCATGACGTTAATGGCCAGTTTTTCAGTCAGTGGTGATCTTCGTTTCTTTGTTAAATTGTGGTTAAACATCGAATTGTGTTTTTTAGTCATTGTTTAACTATGATTTAACCACCCAATGTTGGTTGATTAACTTATAGTGAGAACCATATTATTTTGACAATCAAATTACTGAGTGGCAAAGGGAGAAATGAAGATTGTATAAAATACATGTTCCAGATTTGCGTATTTGTACACATACCTTGAGTCTAGATCGTTAAATTGTTGCGCCTATATAGTTTTTTACACATTTTTGTTAAAATGACTTCGATTTTATGCATCTATTTCTTATTTTACATAATTCCATTTTGTTTGTTCCCCTTTGTTGTTTTGGTATTTATCCCAAGGGTTGCCATATTAGTTGACAATATGGCGACTTACATTAACTCACCACTGAAAAACAAAACGCAAAGTTAACCTCTAATTAAGTTAGAAATCAGATTAAGTAATCCGATATTTATCTACCCACTTAAAAACTGACCATAATTGTTTAAGTTATCAAATTCATATGCACTTTGGTTTTGTTTTTTATTCCTGTGTTGTTGGTATACTTACATATGTAGATTGACGACTTAAGCGATTGAAACAAAAACAAAATGTCTGTTATTGCTGCCTTCTACAACAACAATGTTTGCTGCTACTACTAGGTTGTTATCATGGTAGAATTATCTATCGGGTAAACGCGTCAGCCCAGCTGATTTGTAGTTTTTTCATCTTTTCCGTTTTTGTTAAACAAATTCAAAGAATTTCAAACAAAATGCAATTTATAGCATAGAATTTGTATCAAGTAATATAATCTTAATAGAATATATAATATAATTTTGACAGCTTAACCACGGAATTTCTAATGCAACTACCTAATAGATAATTTTACCATGGTTATTATACTAAGGTTGGGAGAATCAGTCGGACAACTATAGATGGGGACAACTGGTCGATGGCGGGAGTTTAGGCTTTTTATGTTATTTATTGTTTTTGTGAGTTATCGATGCTTAAATGTTATGAAGTTTTTGTAATTTAGTTTATGGGTCGATTATCGATAGCAACCGAACCACAGTTGCTTTGCCAGTTGTCGGAAAGTTATTACATATGGCATCTGGCAACTGACAGCCAGCAACTTCAGTTGCTTGATAGAAGTTATATTAGCAACCACGAATTTTTGGTTGCTGTATAGTTTTTAAAACAAAGCAATACGTTCACGTGATCGATAAGGAGTCAAAAGCTGTAGTTCTATAGAAAATCCTAATTTTTTGTTATTAAATTGTAATGTTTATAAAAATTTGTGCATAATAAATACAATATTATTTATATAAAATAGAACCTAGTAGCGGCAATTGTCGAAGCTCGGGCAGCTCAAAACTTATGAAAAAACGAATAAGAACACGAAAAATATATTTTTGTTATCGGACAGACCTATGGGGCCCACAGGGTCCAAAAAAATCAAATACTCAAGTACTCAAATGAAAGGTATTTTTATCCCAAATTTAATGGTGTCTTTATTTTTGTGGAACGGCATCTGTGCACCCAGATAACCCCAATTTACCATATTATAGTATGTCTTGGCATTTAGTGTTTGTGTTCAAATTAAACGGAATGATGAATCCGCTTCATTGCTAGTCATTTTAAAAACTTTCAAGAACAATTTTCCAGACTGTAAATAAAAGGTCTGAAACATAGGTCCGTCCGACAAAAAAAAACATATTTTTCGTTTTCAATATTTTCTCTAATTTTGGACTTTATTTATCAAGTTTTGAGCTCCGACCGAACTCCGGCAATTTAGGCCTAGTAGCCATGTGTTTGCCTAAAATCAGCAACCTGTTGCTTCAGTGGACATTTCGTAGTCGCACATCTACAATAAGATCGTTGTTATGAAAATAATTATTATAGTATTATAACTTTCAAACTAAACTAGCCTTTTCTAAATATTTATGTATAAATGGCGAACTTCTTCCTAGCCGGATTTTATTTTGGGTCTTTTCTTCCTCCGTCATTTTTTAAATAATCCACATCTTACAAATGTTTTTTCAATTAGATGCACCATGCCAAGGTTGAAGTCGTTGCCATGGGACTTTTGGAAACTTCCATCCGCAAAAAAACATTAAAGCTACACAAACTTTTATGAGCGGAGGTATTGCTGTCGTCCGATGACTTCGTTTGAAGTCATTTTCCAAAATATCAACTAAATAAACTATTCCTTGTTTTGAAAGGCGAAAATATGCCTTGAACCTAATACGGAATTGTTTATTAACAATTATAACATTCACTCATTCTAGCCGGCAATTCTAAAGGATTAGAGTTGTATCTTAAGTGTCTTCTAATAAATGCCACGTTTTGTACTTTGTCTTCCTCGTCAAACAAATAATTCTACTGAACTTATCATTATTATTAAAAAGTTTTTTCTTTTCATACATTTCAGATTTATTGTTTGTGTACATTATTTACAGTAGGCGAAGTGTCAAAACTCTGTTATCGACGGGAAACACTGTTACCTACGGCAACTGGCCAAAGTTGCCATACATAATACTAATTTTTATTTCAGTGGGGTTGTCAGCTGACAACGCAACTGAGGTTCGGTTGCTATCGACAATCAACCCATTAGTTTAGTTTTTGTAAATGTGTGTATGGATAAGTATATGCAGATTTTACAGATGAAGATCGAAGTATTGAGATTGGGATAGGATGGGTGATCATAGGAAATGGACCTAGAGCTCGAATTTTAAATTGAAAATTGTTTCGTTAGAAATGTCGAATAACAACCAGAGATACAAGTTACAAATGATATTCTGAAACGTTACAGCTTACGATGTTTTAAGTTTCTACTGCTATAAGTTTATGTGGGCGGGGTTTTTTTACAAAAGTAATCTGCGGTATTTGTAAATGTGTTTCCCGTAGCGAACATTTTTTCCAACATTCAATATTTCACCACTTTGTTTTTGATTTTCTTGTCATCAGCAGATTTTTTCCTATTACGTTTAAAATTTGCAATTTTAAAACACATTAATGGTAATTGAGTCAAAATAAATTTTGAATCGATCTGTTTTGAATTAAATTCGACCGAAAATGGATAAGACAACTTTGAAAAACAAGTAATGGTTTCATTCCGGTGTGTACACAGTTAGGGTTCGCTCTGTAATTGAAGTCCATCTACTGAAAATTATTAATATTTACATATATTTTAGAAAACAAAATATTTATTTCATTAGTCTAATAAAAATATGTATATGTGTATGTGGATTAGTGATATAATAAAAATTAAAACACACAAACTTACACATAAACAATATACAAAGAGTAATCAATTAATTTATTTTATTAAAGAATGATCACAGTATTAACTGATAAATAGACAACAATTTAATAAACAACCCAAAGGTATGAAAAATAATATTTTGCTTGTATGAAGTTATAATATTAAAAATAACAACAACTACAACATATATTAAATAATATTAATAATAAATTATATAAAGAATTAGTAAGAAATAAAATATTCTTTAATGAAATGAAAATAGGTACAAGTTATATTCATTTAATTAATGAGGTAATCCACAGCCATTAAAATATCTTTTTATGAAAATGGCAGTATGATTATGTCCTCAAGTGTCCTTTGGAAATGGACAGGCTAGCTGCAAGCAAGAGGGTTTACTTGTCTATTGGATAATAAGAGAATGGAATGCAATACGTACAGTTGGATTAAGCCAATGCCCAGATTGAATCAGTTCGTTTCAGCAGTTGGTTTAAATTATGACCCTAGCTGAATAATTACGTCTGTATTCAAAAATATATGCAGGAGGTTTCGAGAACTGCAGTTAAATTATTAATTATTTTATTCCAACATCGAAACCATTTCCAATTGAAATTTGTAATGTATCAATTTAATTTTGAATAATATTAATTGAAATTTCGAAATTCCATTTGAAATTTAAAAGTTATACATATTTGAAATTTAAAATACAAATACGAGTCATCGATTTCCCCCGTCGTCGGTCAGAACAGCTATTGCCCGGCTTAAGAACAAAAAATACACAGGAGCCGATGGATTACAGGCGAATCTGTTTAAAGCTGGCGGCGATGAGCTGATGCATGCCCGGAGTTAGAGTCTCAGTTCAGGTTTGGAGTCTCAGTATACTATGCGTCACATGTGGAAAAGGGGACCCGAGTCTCTGTGCCGACTACCGTGGAATAATCCTTTTATCCATAGTGTATAAGGTTATATCAAGTATAATGTGGGAAATACTAAAACCAATTATAGCTGGCCTGATTGGACCATACCAGCGTGACTTTAGGCCTAGAAAATCGCTACCCCAAATCCTGGAGAAGACCCACGAAAAACAAATCGGAAGACACGGAAGAAACCCTTGAGCTTGGTATTCCTGCAAAACTCATACGCCTCTGCAGGATGACCTTGACGAACAACAAATCCTCAGTGAAAGTTGGTAAGGATCTTACCGAACCTTTCGAAACCAAGCGCGGCCTCAGGTAAGGCGATCATTGTGCGAAAAGCTGCAGTCAATATGAATAAAACCATCAGCAGCAAAAGTCACATGCGGCTCGCGTATGCTGATGATATCGATATCATTGGGAGCACAATGAGAGGAGATACTGCGGTGTTTTCGAGAATTGAGAAGGAGTCAGCAAAAGTGGGTAGGACAATAAATGAGGATAAGACAATATTAATGGTTTTAACGAGCAGGGCTTCCATGCGATTAGACCAAAGCGTGAACGTTGATAACCGTTATAAATTCGAGATGTTGGATGAATTTATATACCTCGGATCTGCCGTAAACAAACACAACCACGTCAAGAGGAGAATTGTGCTTGCGAATATATGTATGTTATTTTGGGCTAAGCAAGCACTTTAGAGATAAAGCCCTCTCTCGAGTAACAAAAGTCCAGCTATACCAGACTCTCATACAACCTGTCTTGCTTTATGGCGCAGAATCTTGGATCTTATTCCTATGGTGCACAACGGCGAATATCGGCGACGCATGAACCACGAGTTATATCCCGACATTGACATAGTTAAGCGGATCAAAATAACGCGATTGCGCTGGCTAGGCCATGTCAGTAGAATGGATGAAGACGAACCACCTCGGTGTTCGAAGACGAAATATATGATCAGGATAGAATAGGGATCAGGTTGACGAATACCTGCGTACACTTGGTATTACCAAATGGAGAGATAAAGCAAAAGATCGAACTGGTTGGCGAAATATGTTATCTTCGTTTTGTAAGGTCCCTGACCCCTGGGGTTGTTCGAGACCGGATAAGTATAAGTAAAAGTTATTGCGTTAGCCAGTAGAAAGGACCGTATTTTGGTATTGGGTGACTTTAACATGCCGTCTGTGACATGGGTGTCTTTACCCGATACCAATTATCTGACTCCATTGACACCATGTGAGTGGTCATCTGATTTTGTTACGCATATTTCCGAACTTGGCTTGATTCAATTGAACGACATTTCCAATTCTATGAATCGAGTCCTTGATCTAGTTTTAGTGGATGATTCTAACAACTTTGATATTTCTCGAATTGATCCGTTAATTTCTCCTGAGGATAGTTACCATCCAACGATGGGAATTAATTATACATATGATACCATGCAGGTTGGTTGCAATCGCTCTTCGTCCTATGTTGGCCTATGCTTTTCGCGTGCGAACTTTATTCTTTTGAATAATCTTATCTTTGATACCGACTGGCATAGTATATGTCAGTGTAATAATGCTTTTGAATTTGAAATCGCCCTGGATGATTTCTACAATATTATTAATGGCTATATTTCTAAGTCTGTACCCAAGAGGCCTATAATGGGTAATACTGGTCCCCCATGGTACTCAAGGGCTCTAAACAGTCTTAAGAATGTAAGGAATAGATGTTCGAGAAAGTATAAAAAATCTGGACTGCTAGCAGACTATGCCAGGCATATTGTTGCTAGGAGTAGATACAACTCTAAATCTCGTGAGAGTTATAGATCATATTTGGATAAGTTGAATGCTAATTTTAAACGGAACCCCAAATCATTCTTTAGATTTGTTAACTTGAAGCGTAATTCCTCTTCCACACCGTGTAGGATCAAAATGAACGGTATTGATTATTCAGATGAGGAGTCTATTGCTAATTGTTTCGCTGATGTTTTCGCATCTATTTATTCCACCCGAGCCTATGATGTTTCCAAATCATACCCGTACACCCTCCGCTCTACCATTCCGTTTGATGCAACTGGCGTAAATTCTTCGTGGTTGCTAGATAACTTGATCAGATTGAAAGCCTCGAATAAAGCTGGTAGAGATGGTATCCCAGACTCTATGTTGAAATACTGCTCGAATTCTCTCAGCTTACCGTTGACTCTCTTATTTATTCATTTTCCTGCACAGTGGAGAAGAGCTCTTATATAATCCCTCTCCACAAATCTGGTAGTTTAGTAAATGTTGCAAATTATAGGGGAATTGCAAAATTGAGTGTCATTCCTAAACTTTTTGAGAAGGTAGTCACAGAGATAATTTCTCATCATGTTTCCTCTATTTTAGATCCAAGTCAACATGGCTTTCGGAAGGGTCGTTCCACCGTGACTAATTTGCTTCAGTTTTCCTCTTCCATTATTGACGATGGAGATCAAACTGATGTGATTTTTACCGATTTTAGTAAGACTTTTGATAAAGTTAACCACAATTTGTTATTATATAAACTCGGGGCAATGGGTTTTAATTGTAACATGCTGAATTGGATTAGTTCTTACTTAATGAACCGAGAACAGATGGTATCATTTGGCCGATCATTCTCAAGATCTATTTTTGTGTCATCTGGGGTGCCTCAGGGCAGTCATCTTGGCCCGGTTCTATTCTTGTTATTCATTAACGACTTTACCCGCCTCCATAATGCACTCTGAATTGTTAATGTACGCTGATGACTTGAAGATCTATTTTTCTTACAATGATCCTTGTCTATATACTTTACTTCAGAGGGATTTGTCTACATTCCAGACGTGGTGCGAACCCAATTTGATGGAGCTTAATTTTGCGAAATATAAGCATATGCTGTTCTCTAGGTCATCATTCTTTTCGGCAAAATACATTTTAGGTGGCAATGTTCTTGAATCGGTGGATTCATTTGTTGATCTTGGTGTTCTCTTGGACAGAAAATTGAATTTCAACTCCCACATAACTACGATGGTAAATTAGGCTTATGGCGTTCTGAACTTTATTAAACGTTAGGCAGAGGAATTTTCAGATCCCTACGTTACGAAAAATCTTTTTACTTCACTAGTCCGCCCTATTCTCGAATATGGATCTGTTGTTTGGGACCCCCAGTACAATTTGTATGTTAATATGATTGAATCGGTCCAGAAACAATTTCTCATTTTTTGTCTGAGAAACCTTCAATGGAACCCGAACTATAATCTTCCTTCGTATAGCAGTATACTAGCATTGATCAGATTGCCGACTCTTAGTAGTAGACGTACCATTATAAACTCTATTACAGTTTTAAACATAATTGATGGATGTATATGTTCTGAATTTCTGTTATCTAAGATTTTCATAAATGTCCCACAGTTTCAGCGTTTGAATTATGCGTCCTTTGATCCAGTTGAGAGAATGTGTCGTGACTTTAATGAGCCATATCAGTTTATTGATTTCACTGGTAGTTGGGAAACTACAAAGTCTAGGATAATTTGTCATTTGAACCGATTGCATTAGTTTTATATATTCCTTTACATATATAAATTTACTTTATCCTTACTATCTGTCTGTCTGTCTGATTTATAATTTGGTTTTAGTTTTGCTCGTAATTATTATATATTATGAAGTCTGTTATATTAATTTCTCGTGATTTGCTTTTATATTTATTTATGTTAGTGCAATACCAAACTGGTGAAGAATTTCTGTAGTTGGTTGCAACGTGTGAACTTATGATCCTTGCTTTCCTTGCGGTCTATAATGTGTACGCTGTCCTCACGTTATGGGGACGTGGCCCTCTCGGTCGGTAGGGGCGGGTAAGAGTAGCGGCGATGGGTTCGCTCGATTTAAAAAAAAAAAAGTAAGTATGCTTAGAAATAAAACAAAATGTTGGAACCTTACGAATAAATTTGCTCAATTTTAATCCTTAAAATGTAGAAAAAAAACTTTACGGCTGTTTATTTTAAATTACAAAAGATGTCTACACATAGACAAATTCATACATAGATACATTTATTCTCTCAATAAATTAAACGTCATAGGTACGGTGGAAAGTAAACATTGGATGGTGGAAAACATGGGTTCAATAATACCAGATAGAGGCAATAGTAAACAACGTCCAACAAAGGAACAACAACCGAATTTCGTGTTTTTGTGGCAAACTAGTTGTGTTAAATACAATACAAATGAATACCAACGATAAAAGTCAACAAAAAAAGTGCAAAATACATTTAAATTTTTCAGTTCTACACCAAACCGACATGAAAAAGTTAAGTGAACTTATTTTGTAACTCCACCTGGTGTAAGTTAATTTTAAATTTAATTTCTCTCATTTCCACAAATCTACGACGAAGAGTGTGAAATGAAACGTCAGATGAGAGAATAAATGTATCTATATACAATGTATTCGTCTATTTGTCTACACCTCATCTTTCAAAATTATTTACACACTTATGGAGTACAGAATATGTCGGAAAACAGTCTACAACTTAGTAAAGTAGAAAGAAACATACGAAAACCTACAAACAAAATAGAAGATCGTTCCATTCTGAAAATATTCGCAGAAAATCCAGTCGCAAGTCCGCTTTAAGTTGCTGTAGAGGCAGGAAACATCATTTGAAACCATGTAAGTGAATCCACAATTCGGAGAAGATTAAACACGTACGATATAAAGACCATCTCGTGAGAAAAGTAATAGACATATCTGAAAAAAACAAAAAAAAACATATAGAGTTTGCAATGGAGTATATCCACAAGCCAGTGAAGTTCCGGCACAATGTATTATGGATGGATGAGTACTCTTTTCAATTTGAAGAAAAAACTTATGTCCCTATTAGGTCTAGGATTCTTCATTGAAAATCCAGCAACCGAATCCCACCTACGCCTTCCGGATCATAATACGAACTTTCAGGCGGAAGTTCGGGCGATTACGGAATGTATCAAATGGCTCGGCGATAATACAATCCCATCCGAGGCAAATATATTCACAGATAGCCAAATGGCAATAAAGGCAATATCATCGGAAACTGTCAAATCTAGAACGGTCCTTGACTGTAAGAAGGTGATAAACGATTACTCTATGCACGGCAGACTCAACATCATCTGGGTGCCGGGGCACAGCGGAGTATTCGGCAACGAGAGAGCGAACCTCCTGGCAAAGAAAGCCAGGGAACTCCAAACGGTGAGCCTAGATGGAGCGAAACCCTTTGGGGTGACGAAGGCTGAGTTAAGTAAATGGGCGGAGTCGGCACATATAGCCCAGTGGAACCGGGAATCAGTAGGCAGGACGACAAAGATCCTATGGGGAGACCCAGATGGATTGAGGACAAAAGGTATTTCGAGATTACGAGCCCACCTGTACCGTATTGGACTAGCGGCGAACAGTGAGTGCAGGGCATGCATGGAGGACGATGAGACGTTGGAGCACTTCTTATGCCACTGCCCGGCCTTCACACAAGCTAGATATCTTTCGGATAGTACGATACCGGACATGACCAAACTTGTAGGTATGGACTGGAACAAACTAAGGAATTTCGTGAATAGCACCGAATTCCTATAAGGGATATAGTGAAGTAGTAGGATAAACTTAGAGCGCACAACAGGACGAACTTAGCGGCTTAGGTGTATGTCTTACTGACATGGGAAGGTTTAGAGTGCTCCTTCTGAACACTCAACACTGCACCCCTCTTTTCAAACTAACTAACTAACTAACTATGCCCCTAATACGGTTCTCAACATTTGTTAGAGTTTGGTCGTAATCGATGAATTGGCATTGCCGTTCTCAACTCAACGGCCGACTCAACTCAACTGAACAACAGCTGATGTTTTGGTTGTGTTCAATTACTTTTGTCGTATGCATATTTCGAGCTGGTAATACCATAACAATTGCTACCAAAAAGAGTTTTCAACAACAATACCAAACGTATGTTTGGTCGTGTTGAAGTTGGGCCGACTTTAAGTCGATCAAACTAAGTTGAGTAGTGAACGGTAATAGGGGCTTTATATTCACCTTTCCGAGCGATCGAAGCATAAAGCAGTACAACCTCTTAATCGTTTCGGCGGGGGTTCAGTAATGTTTTGGGGATGTGTTTCATACAATGAATTTATAGATCTAGTACCAATACAAGACACTCTAAACCAGGCAAGATACCTAGATATTTTGAATGACCATGCTATTCCTTCGGCTCAGAGATTATTTCCTAATAAAAATTGGATTTAGCAGCATAATAATGCTCCATGCCACAAATCATGGTTACCTACAACGTTTTTAAATCGAGTTGGACAAGACATTCTTCCATGGCCACTCCAGAGTCCAGACGTAAACATAATAGAGAGTATATGGGCATTCATAAAAAGGCAGAGATCTATCCAAGTGGACCGAAAACGAGAGGATGAAATAATAAATATCTGGGGCCAAATTACGGCATTCGATGTCGAATTCAAGAATTCACCGGTTTAGATCGAAATTTTTAATTGGCTACCATTTTTTGCAAAAACGATGTACAAGTAGACAGTCAAAATTTCTCTTCACTCAAATGCCAACAAACACAACGAGTGAAACCCTAGTCATTCTCTGTTCTCTCTCTTCATTGAATATTTTTTTTTGATAATGTTATTGTATATACATACATAACTACAAATTCGAACAATGTTGAAGTAAAAATACATAAACTATGCAAAAAGTATGAAATAATCAAAATATGATGAGTGAGAGAAATGCCTTTGAGTGAGTTGCTAGCACTTTTTGGTTCTCTTCTACCAGGGTTGCCAAATTGCGCACATCTTCTAGTCGTCTAATTCTAAATCGTCATTGCATATTTCAAAAACGATGTACAAGTAGACAGTCAAAATTTCTCTTCACTCAAATGCCAACAATCAAAACGAGTGAAATCCTAGCTATTCTCTGCTCTCTCTATTACTCTCTTCATTGAATAGTTCAATACACGAGCTTTTGGTAGTGTTTTTGTATATATGTATGTAACTATACAAATTCCAACCATGTTGAAGTAAAATTATATAAACTATACAAAAAGTATGAAATAATCAAGTTATGACGCGGGAAAGAAATGCGTTTGGGACAATTTCTAGCACTTTTTGGTTCTCTTCTACTAGGGTTGCCAAATTGCACCGATTTTTTCTTCTCTACATGTACATCCTTTTTGCATATGTATGTCAAAAACGATATACAAGGAGACAGTCAAAATTTCTCTTCACTCAAATGCCAACAAACAAAACGAGAGAAGCGCGTCATTTCTCTTCTCTCTCTCTTACTCTCTTCGTTGAATATTTCAACACACGACAAGTTTTCTGATGATATTATTGTATCAAACTATAGAAACTCCAGCCATATTTAAATCAAATTACATAAAGTATGTAAAAAGTATGAAATAATCAAGTTATAACGCGGGAAAGGAATGCGTTTAAGTGACTCGCGTTGACTTTGTTGGTTGTTACTAGGTTTGCCAAATTACGCCGTTTTTTTCTTCTTTACTTGTACACAGTGATGCCAACTTAGCTCTTTTGGGGCTAGATTTAGCACTTTTCGACCTTGTAAAACGCGAAAAAATGTCATTGGCGCTTTTTTGCAAAAACGCGTAATGTGCACTCGTTTTCAGTTTTTATTTAACCCTTTAGCCCGTTTTCTATACAAAACAATTTGCTAAAGAATGTTAAATTTGTTGCTTCCACCGTTTAACACCGTTGACTGCTTTCTTCCATTTTTGTATTGGTTATTACGCTTAATACTTACAAATTTGTAGGTGGTGAGACAACCAAAAATATCGGAAGGTATGGAAAGCAAACCCTTCTTTTAGGAAGTGGTTAAACTTCCAATTATGAGTCCAAGCAGGGGGGTTGTATGCAACAGCTGATTGAAAAGGTACTAGGGAAATGATGTAGAATGAGAGACCAAAGAAGACATGCAGATTATAGACCATGCAGCAAACTAAGTTTAAAAATGTTTGATTAATACTAATGACAGCTAAATTATGTTTTATGCTGTGTGCATCGAACGAAAATACGCATTCCCTTTTATTTCTGTTCGTATTGAGTAAAAGAGTAAATTACAAAAGCAACTCCAACTCGATGAAATGGCCTACTACCTCGTTGTCATTTGTCTTTTCTATTTCTCTATTGCCCAAGGCAATCAGTGAGTGAAAACTGGAAAGCGCACAGCTCAGTGATTGTGAGAAGCTCTCCCCTGTCCCTTCATGGGATGTAATGGGAAACCATTTATTTTTTTTTTTTATTGTCCAAGGCAATTTGTATGTATTTATTGCAAATGTATATAAGTGCAAAACACTTCTCAATACGCAACAAACTATTCTGGATCACAAAAACGTATGAAAGACAAGGAGCCTTTCTACAGTATTCGGGTAGTACAACCAGAGACAACAGAAAACAAAACTGTAAGGGAAAGCTGGCACTCGTCAAATCTGCACTACAAACATCGTTTTCTTCGGGTGCACATCTGAAAGGATATTCCAACAGAGGATGTTAAAATTTAATGAAACAGGTTGCGTGTGAGATATCACCGGATTCTTTGTTTTATTTGAAAGGCCTATCAAAAACATTATGTGGGGAATATGCCGTCATTCAAACGACTGCCGCGGATTCGGTGTATATCATGCTAAATTTGAACGATGGGGCGTGCTATGTTGTGTGAGTGCACTGGTATTTGTGGTATATTGTCGACTTAAGGAAACTCCACAAGAAACTGTCTAAGTGGGTCAAATCGCGCGGTGTCTGTTGCCAGTTCACGTTGCCTCTGCGTGAGATAATTCTGAAATCGGTCGTGCAGAATGCCCGTGGTGACATCGGCAGCGAAGCACGTAGCGACGTCCTAATTGAACTACAGATCGGAAACGCTCTCCGTTGAAGGACCACAATCCAGAGCAAACAATGGAATTCTGTACAAGCATTGCCACTTGATATTGATTGGTATCGTCCTAAATCCGGCAATGCTTGTTGATGTACAAATTTATTCAAAAATGGGTGTCGTCGCGCGCAGCGTTGCCAGAAGAGAACACCCATTTTGAAAATAAAGTCGTATTATTCGCACGTGTTGCTCGTCACCGGAACTTGCCATGGTGATTGTCTCTCTTGTCGGAAATATAAATATAACAGAAAAATTAGCAGACGATAAAACAACGTAACGGACGTGAACTATTAAAATCTGCTGCGCCTATTGGAAATCGTTTTATTTATAAAGCGCGATTTAGCACTTTTGGGATTTTTCTGGCCGTTTTCGTTATTTGGCGCGTTTTAGCACTTTTTAGGTACTTCGACGGCGCGTTTCGTTCCTGCAGAGTTGGTTTTGCATATGTCAAAAAGGATGTACAAGCAGAGAAACGAGGCGTTTCATTCGTTTTCTTTGTTGGCATTCCACTCCATTAGTAAATTTTCTTCTCTATTTAAAATTCAATACTCTTTGCATATGTTAAGGGGAAATATCAAAACAAAAACATAAAGTAAATTTTTCATATAAATGTTTAAATAAAACTTGAAATTTGTAAAAAGTAAAGTGTTATATAGATTAATATGGATCCAATGCTATTTTTTGCCGACACAAGTTTTGAGATTTAACTTTTCCTTGCGTACAACTCTCCAGCGTTTTTTTCTGAATGCAGAATCAGAATGCACCTCCGTTTGCCGTTTATTTATGTAATTTAAATTTCACCTTAAATCACTTTTTTCCTCAATTTTGTATAAACCCTCCCAGTAAGTAAATTAATATTAAATCAAGCTCGAGGCCATTCTATATCTCTATTAAAAGAGATATAGTTTTTTAAAAAGGAGTTTTGCAAATGTATTCCTATGATTGTGTGTTTTTCTTGCGATATTTTTCGAACACTTGCATTATTGTGAATTCTCAATTCAAATAAGATTTCGTTTGCATTTAGTTTGATGAATTTCTCAATAGCATCATTCCAAACAACCGCTGATGAAGATCTGTGGGTAGATCTTAAATAGCTAAACGGTTTGCTAAGAATCAAGGGAGTACATTTGCAAAACTCCCTTTTAAAAAACTATCGGCCTTATTCATAAAAAGTTTTTCATGGGTTTGTGAAAGGTTTAAGAAGGTAAAGCCGAAAAATTGTATTCATAATCGAAAAATTCCTCTGTTAAGAGTTCTCTAACGTCGCCATTTTTGTTGAACGTTTAACCCTTCTTTAAGGCAATTTTATCATCATTAATACACAAATGAAATAATTTTTTTACATTTCACGTGTGCTGTACTTAAATATTTATGCGATATAAACAATTGGGATTATTTTGTGGATGTTTGCAGCGTTTATAGTGTCACATTATCCTGCTAAGCAACCAAATAGTTTCGTTCCAATTTTTAACATTTTTAACCAAAATTAACTTTTGTTTACATAGGGATGTATATAAAATCAAAACATTGAAACTTCAACCTATTATCCGGTTTTATATTCGACTACCCAAAACTGAAATCCAATTCAATATGATTTTTTGGCACTTCTTCCAAATTTATGAATATAGCAAATATTAATTGATCTTTTTATTGAATAGTTCTTTCCATTAATGTTTAAAATTTTGCAAAAATGCATTGACGCAATTAAATAAAAAAATTTAATTCGGTATTTCGGTTATTGTTTTTACATCACAAGCACTGTGAAAATACATAAAACAGTGACAACCCTGTCAATTATCTGTTCCCTAGTTAAAATACTCATTATGAATACAGTTCTAATAAAACCTTCGCCAAATCTTAAAGCTTTCAATAACTGATGAATGTTTTAGAGCTACATTAATGTTTTTTTTATGAATAAGGCCGTATATCTCTATTAATAGAGATATAGAAGGGCCACGAGCTTGAACAATAAAATTAAAAATTACCAATAAAAAGGCCGAATAAATAAAAATCATCCCTGATGAATTTGAATAACGTGGAGCACGACGAAACTGCATGCAATTGTTATTGTATGTAAACAAATTGTGTTGTCTTTTAGGCAACAACAAAAAAACATATATAATGGGGACCGCGGGTTCTCTGGAGATGGACAGAAGTTCCTGCAAATGTTTTCTTGTGTGTTTTGCTTGCTTTGATGAATTTTTAGTTTGATGAATTTTTTAATAGCATCATTCCCAACAACCACTGATGAAGATCTGTGGCTAGATCTGAAGTAGCTATACGGTTTACCGGGGATCATAGGAATACATTTGCAAAACTCCTTTAAAAAAAACTATAACTCTATTAATAGAGATATAGAATGGCCTCGAGCTTGAACAATAAAATTAAAAAGTACCAATAAAAAGGCCGAATAAATACAAATCATCCCTAATGAATATTAAAATTAATATTAAAATATTTTGCAATAAAAAACACAGCAAATATTCACATTTTGCCGATGTACGTTGTACTAGTACTAGTACAGGGTTTTTCAATAAGAGCGCTACAAAAGTTTTTTTAAATAAAACCAACCCGGTTTTAGATACCAATGAAATTCTTTATTTCTGTGAAAGTACGTTCGATGCCATTATGTATGGAACTCGATTTCTTTTGAATGGCCACCACAGGCACGCTTGCAGAAGTCCAGACGCTGAACCCAATTTTCGACGGTTTTCAAGCATAAATCGGCCAATACTGCTGCAATTTCACGTTCGATATTCGTAAGAAATTCATCAATCGCCGCTGGCTTGTTGGCATAGACCATTGACTTGACGTAGCCCCATAGGAAATAATCTAACGGCGTCAAATCGCACGACCGAGGCGGCCAATCGACTGGGCCATTTCGTGAGATAACAGGTTCACCAAACTTGGTTTCCAATAAATTGATTGTGGCATTCGCTGTGTGGTGTTGTCCTGTTGGAACCACATGTCGTCCAAGTCCATATTATCCAATTGGGGCCAAAAATATTCGGTTATCATTGAACGGTAGCGATTCGCATTCACAGTAATGTGCCGGTCTTGATCATCCAGGAAGAAGTACGGCCCAATGACGCCGCCGGCCCATAAACCGCACCAAACCGTAATTTTTTGCAATGATGACTCATGGATTACGTGTGGATTCCTGTCTGACCAATAACGCATATTTTGCTTATTGACGAAGCCATTCAGCCAGAAATGAGCCTCATCGCTGAAGATGATTTTCCGATGAAAATCCGAATCATTTTCAAGTTGTTGCTCAGCCCAATTCACGAACATACGACGCTTATGGTGGTCAAGCGGCTTCAGTTCTTGCGTCAATTTGATCTTGTAAGGATGTAGGCCAAGATCTTTTCGCAAAATTCGCCACAACGACGTCACAGAGATGCCCAACGCTTGAGAACGACGTGTGAGAGACACATTTGGGCTTTCTTGAACTGAAGCCTCAGCGGCAGCAATATTCTCGACACTACGGGCACTTCTTTGTCTCACTGGCACGGGAACATTTTGTACTGTGCCTGTGGATTCTAATTTTTCCACTAGACGCTCAATTGTTAATCTGGTAGGACGATTATGACGACCATAAATTGGACGTAGCGCTCTTAAAGTTGAGGCCACTGACTCCAAATTTCGGTAGTAAATTTTAATAATTTCGACTCGTTGTTGGCTCGTATATCTTTCCATGATGAAGTGGCAAACCTTACTGAAGAGAAATGTCAAAAGAGCGGAAAAAAATATGGCGTCGTTTGCTGTCCCTATCGATTTACTTTTGTAGCGTCTCTGTTGAAAAACCCTTTACTACTAGTGTTTGTTTTGTTTCGATGGCATATGAGCTGTCGAATGCAATATCGCATAGTTGCATTTCGATATCGACTGCCGTTATCCAAAATATCTCTATTTCAACGTAAATATACTTGTCGCTGATGCTCATGTTTGTTATTGTATTTACTTATATTTTTTGTTTCTATTCATTTGCCTTTTTTTTGTCATATTGTTATCATTTGGTTGTTTATGATCATTAACTCGTTATTATTGTTTGCCCATAATGATCATTTGTTTGAGTTTTTTTTTTTAAGTCCTTTTTTTGTCGTCATTTGTTTACGACTTACCGCAGTTCCCCCTTTGTCCGTACATTGCACTTGTTGTGTTGGAAAGGAACTGTTAAGTTTTGTAAACAAGTACAATGTAGGGCTCCAGCAAAGCAGTTGTTCTGCTGTTAAATCAGTTTGTTGGGGATAAAGACTGCGGTAAGTAGTGTTGGTTTATATTTGTTTTAATTTTTATTATAATTGTAATTTTTTGTTTTAGAAATAAACCCTGCCCTACTAGAATTAAGCACATATTGCCGTGTTTGTATTTCGGGAGTTAAATTCGCTATCCCCGCAGGAATAACTCAGGTCGCTGCCAGCGACAAATTTTATTTCGCATAACTTTGTGCGACTTTGTTGTTTTTTCCCCTTTTGCCGATTGCCATTTAGATGTCCATGCAGCGTTCACCTCCAAGAAGAAGCCCGCGGAACCTGACAATTGCCGAAAAGATGCCAGCTGAAACAAGTACGAGAAATTTCGCCTATTGGGGAGAATGCTGTGGATAAGTTGATACCATTTGCTGTCAAGGTGAGAAATTTAGCCGCCTTTTTAGAAAATGCAAATGGGCATCACCATTTGTCAAACCCAACCTTGATGGAAGAGTTGGTGCAGAAGCTCCCCATGAGCCGCCGTTTAGATTGGGCCCAATATGCAGCGAATATACGCCAGTGGCCCACTGTTATGGATTTTAGCAATTGGCTCCAAGGTGTAGCTAGTTTGGTACGGAGTATTCAAACGACCAGTGTAAGTACCAGTCGCTCAAACAACAGTGAGTCAAAAAAGAAAGTGGTTCTTTATACATCAGATGTTCAACGGAAAGAGATACAGTGTCCCCATTGCCGAGGACAACATAGAACATTTGAGTGTAAGAAATTTTTATCACTGAGTGTGCAGAACAGATGGAGTGAAGTGAAAAAGTTGAAGTTATGTTTCTCATGCCTTAATGAAGGACATTCAAGCAGAGATTGCCGCCGGCGTAAAGAGTGTCAAGTGAATAATTGCCGAAGGAAACATAACAAGTTATTGCATGAAGATCAGTCTAAAGCTTCAAGTGAAAATAATACCTCAAATGTATTATCAGCTGATAGTGGTCCGATTGGTGAACCAGTTTTAAGTTGTGTCTCAAGCATAACTGAAAAAAGTGAATTGCTGTTTAGAGTGCTACCAGTGAAACTTTATGGGCCAAATTGTCTTGTGGAGACTTATGCTCTTTTGGATGAAGGCTCATCGGTTACTATGATGGATAGTTCACTGGTGAGACAACTTGGACTTCAGGGAAGACAAAACAAATTAAATTTGAGCTGGTATGGTGGAAAATCGTCTCAAGAGGTAGCCACAGTCGTCGATCTTCATGTGAGTGGTGTAAATAAGCAACGGAAATATGCTTTAAAATGTGTTTATGGTGTTTCAAATTTGAAGTTGCCCAATCAGACTTTCAATGCGGACTTGATAAAGAATCATGGCATTCCTATAGCCTCATATGGTGATGTGGCTCCAAAATTGCTCATTGGATTGGACCATTGCCACTTAGGATTGCCCGATGAGATAGTTCCGTTGGAGGAAGCTGGTCCATATGCTGCCAACACTCCTTTAGGGTGAATCGTTTTCGGGAAAATGGATGGAGGTCACCCTACAGCCCGCACTTGTTTGCTGACAGCACAGCCGGACAATTTAAATGATTTGGTGGCAAGTTATTTCGAGACAGAGAATTTTGGCGTCAAGGCTCTACCAGTCATTGAGTCGAAGGACAATGCACGTGCTCGGAAGACTTTGGAAAGTTCTACAAAGAGGGTTGCCGGAAGATTTCAATCCAGACTACTGTGGTGCCAAGATTACGTAGTCTTGCCGGATAGCTATTCCATGGCCCTCAATCGCCTTTATGGAATGGAGCGAAAGATGAAGAAAAATCCCGAGTTTAGCGTGGCATATAAAAATATAGTTGCTGAATATGAGGAGAAAGGGTATGTACGGAAATTGTCACCAAAAGAGGGTCAAGCTTATAACCCGAGGACATGGTACTTGCCCCATTTTGGAGTTGTTAATCCCAATAAGCCAGGGAAAATTCGTTTGGTGTTTGATGCTGCTGCCAAGGTAGAAGGAGTCTCATTAAATTCAAAATTATTGAAAGGCCCTCAACAATATTAGCCGTTACCTTCAGTACTATTCAATTTTCGGGTTGGTACAGTAGGTGTTTGTGGAGACATAAAAGAAATGTTCCATGAAATCATCGTGGCTCCAGAAGATCGATGTTCCCAGAGATTTTTGTGGCGTGAAAATGAAATTCATCAACCAAATATTTATGAAATGGTCGTGATGACTTTCGGAGCTGCCTGTTCGCCGTGTGTTGCCCAATATGTGAAGGAGAAAAATGCTCTAGAATATCGAGATCGTTTCCCAAGAGCCGTGAAGTCAATATTGGATCACCATTATGTTGACGATTTTGTGGACAGTTTTGACAACGCATCAAAAGCTATCGAAATATCGAAGCAAGTTCGTGATATACATAAGTCTGCTGGTTTTGAACTGCGTCGTTTTACATCAAACTCGTCGGATGTGATCGTGGCTCTTGAAGGTGATTCGTATCAGAACGTCAGTTTTGAAGGAGCTTTAAATGAATTTGATTCATCCGTAGAAAAAATTCTGGGCATGTATTGGCATCCGGGAGACGACGCATTCAAATTTATTTTTAAATTTCATCGAGTAAATGCAAAGATTATAAACGGCCTAAGGTATCCCACAAAACGTGAGCTGCTCAGTGTTATCATGTCCGTATATGATCCAATTGGTTTTTTGTGCCATTTCATGATAACTGCAAAATTGTTATTGAGAGAAATTTAGAGAAGCAACACACGTTGGGACGAAAAGTTGCCTGAGGGACTAGAAGTTATCTGGGATAATTGGCGGCAGGAGCTGAATAACGTTGCTCATGTCCATGTACCACGTTTTTATTTTGGAAATGGTATGCCTGGTGTGTTGGAGCTACAAGTATTTGTCGATGCCAGTGAAGACGCATTTGGTGCCGTGTCATACTGGCGATATATAACAGCTGGTGGAGAAATTGGTGTCTCCTTTATTTCAGCTAAGTCTAAATGTGCTCCAATGAAGACCATGACTATTCCCCGACTGGAACTACAAGCTGCCGTATTGGGAACAAGATTGATGTGCACTATATTGGAAGAACACTCACTCAAAGTTGCCCGTAGTATTTGTTGGAGCGATTCTACAACTGTTGTAAATTGGATTGGATCTGAAAGCAGAAGATATAAGCCATTTGTTGCCCATAGAATAACAGAAATATTGGATTCCACTCGCCCGGATGATTGGAGATGGTTGCCCACAGATCTTAATGTTGCAGATGAGACTACCAGAATGAAAAGCAAAGTTGACTTTTCTAATGAGACACGATGGTTCCAGGGGCCTCAGTTTCTTTATAGCCACGAAGACGTTTGGCCAACGCCTGTTTCTAGAGTACAAGATGATTCCTGCGAAGAAGAACTGCGCCCTAAATTTGCATTACTGGTTGGTTCAAATTTAATCATTGATTTTAATCGTTTCTCTTCATTTCTCAGGCTAAAACGTACTATGGCATGGGTACTGAGATTTGTTGATTGCTGCCGTAAGAGAAAGATTAATAATAACACAGCTTGCCTGACTGCTATCGAATTGCGATCTGCAGAAACAATTCTCTGCCGGCTCGCACAAGAGGAGAGTTTTGCGGACGACTTCAAAATTTGAAGATCTGGTGGTAAAATACCGAAATGTAACGACCTGTATTCCCTTTCGCTATATATTGATGAAAACAATTGTCTCCGAGTATATGGTCGTATCGATGCTGCCAGCTGGTTACCACTAGATTCCAGGCGCCCCATCATTTTGTCGTCCAATCATTACCTGACCCAACTTATTGTGGCTCATGTGCATACCAACATGAAACATCAAAACTTTGAAGCTACATTGGGTGAAATAAGAAGAACGTTTTGGATTCCACGACTTAGGAGTGCTCTTAATAAGTGTGTCTCAAATTGCAATATTTGCAAAATTCGTCGTGCCACTCCAGTACCGCCATACATGGGTCCCTTGCCAACGGACAGACTGACTCCATATGTGCGGCCATTTACATACACTGGTGTGAATTACTTTGGGCCAGTCAACATAACTATTGGACGTCGCCACGAAAAGCGCTGGGTAGCTCTGTTCACCTGCCTAACTATCAGAGCAGTGCATTTGGAGGTGGCCTTTGACCTTTCAACAGATGCTTGTATCTTGGCAATAAGAAATTTTATAAATCGGCGTGGTACCCCATTGAAGATACGCAGTGATAATGGGTAGAATTTTGTTGGTGTCGACCAAGAGGCTGATGTCCGAACGTCTACTGGTGTCCTTAGGCGCCCCGTATCCAAGCTTGCTGTTCTGGATTTCGAAGAGTGAATCGAGTCGATCCACGGGGGTGGGGATGTCGCTGATGCTCATGTTTGTTATTGTATTTACTTATATTTTTTGTTTCTATTCATTTGCCTTTTTTTTTTGTCATATTGTTATCATTTGGTTGTTTATGATCATTAACTCGTTATTATTGTTTGCCCATAATGATCATTTGTTTGAGTTTTTTTTTAAGTCCTTTTTTGTCGTCATTTGTTTACGACTTACCGCAGTTCGCCCTTTGTCTCTACATTGTACTTGTTGTGTTGGAAAGGAACTGTTAAGTTTTGTAAACAAGTACAATGTAGGGCTCCAGCAAAGCAGTTGTTCTGCTGTTAAATCAGTTTGTTGGGGATAAAGACTGCGGTAAGTAGTGTTGGTTTATATTTGTTTTAATTTTTATTATAATTGTAATTTTTTGTTTTAGAAATAAACCCTGCCCTACTAGAATTAAGCACATATTGCCGTGTTTGTATGTCGGGAGTTAAATTCGCTATCCCCGCAGGAATAACTCAGGTCGCAGCCAGCGACAATACTCAATATCAATGGCGGTGAATTGGCCCCTGGAAATTAGAAATCGAGTTTGTACGAAATTTTATTGTATCTCTTCCAGCTAGACTACTAGCTGCCATAGATGATGAGAGAAATGTTTTTTTTTTGTTTTTTCTGTTGTGCAATTTTGAAAGATGAGGTGCAGACTTCTTTTGTGTTTTTAATCAACAACTATCAAGTTTATTGCTAAATATTTTAAACTAGTATAATCTATACTAGTACACGAATTCTCCTTCATTGTAGGTTTAAATTCTGGTTGTTTGGACCTGTTGTTGTAATAAAATAAAAGAATGTAGTTTTTAATTTTTCTAATATACGCATTTTTATTTTAAACGTGAAATATCTATGTGTATAGAGATTTTAGCTGTTTAGTTGGTTTCATAGTTAATTCATTTGTTGGTTTAATTAATTTAATTAATGTAATTGTTTAATTAAGACCCTTAAAGTACTAATTTGTATTTTATTTCGTTTCTTGCCTTTTTTTTTTGTTAAACTGAATGGATTTATTTGACTATAAGTAAGAATATACGAGCATCAGCTGTAATACATTATGATTTTAAGAAATTTATTGCTGCTGCAGCTGCTGTGAAAATATAAAATTTTTGAATAGATAGCTAGATACATGTTCAAAGTATCATCTAAATCACACTATTCAAATTACATTATATAGATTATGTGACTACATACACATATGTACGATCAACATAAAAGTAAAAATTTATATATTTAATTCAATAAATACAAAACTACAAACACCCTATTTTACGTGGGATGTAAATAAGATTAGCAAATTAAAAAATAAAAATAAAAAAAAATAACTACAACTAATTAAATAATAATGATCAACAATTCACAGATCCGATCATGGAATTATTTAAGAAACTTGGAAAAAGCTTCTACATAACAGAAAAGTAAAAATAGGAAAACAATATTTAAACAATAATGGGCAGGTTGTTGCTTGATTGGTGTGGCATCATAGATAAGGTAACAGATTAATAAAAAAAGTCCACAATTTACAAACAGGCTGGGCAAATTATTGTGGCACACATTTTCAAAAAATTTAATAAATATAAATATATGGATTCTCTATGAAGAGGACATGGCCAATACATCGCTACTACTGCTACGACTCTTGTGGGAAGATGAGGATGACTTGGACGACTTGATCTCGGTTAACGTCACCGAGCCGGGACCATTAAGGAAATGCATTTTAACGTGTTTCTGCAGTTCTTGCTGAGAATCGAAATACAATTGGCATAGATCACAGGAAAAGGCTTTTATAGCCATAGCCTTAGCCACAACGGTAGGTTTACGAATTTCCGTAGAAGATGCATCGTCGTCATCAAACTCATCGGAATCCTCATCATCGTCTTCATCTATTTCAGAATCATTCGAAGAACGATTCGGAGGAGGAGGATTTTGTGTTATTTGTGGTGGTTTAAATTGTGGCACCTCATTCGAGTCTTCATTTGTATCAGGTTCTTCATCGTCTCCATCATCATCGTCCTCATCATCATCATCGTCATCGTCATCCTCATCTTCATCGTCTTCATCTACTTCATCATCTTCTTCGCCACCCACGGTTTGTTGAGCACCCACAGCCAAATCATCAAATTCCTCTTCAATAACTTCTTCATCTTCGTCCTCGTCTTCATCTTCGTATTGTCTATGTTGATTGTGTTCAACGCCATCATCTTGATCATTTTCGTCATTCTCGTCCCCTTCATCCTCGTACAGATATTTGGCACTGGCGCTATCACGAGATTCGTCCTCGTCTTCAACCTGGAGGTTACTAGGTTTCTCTTGCAGAGTTGGCAATTTAATTTTCTTAAACTCCCCATGCTGCGACAGTTCATCATGGCCAGAATTTGGTTCGATCTGATGACCAGAAGCATCATGTTTTACAGGCATTATGACTTGATCCTTCATATGATTATGCAAATGATTTATAAGTTTCTCTTTGCGCGACACATATGCACCGCACAATTCACAACCCCATTGAAATGGGCCGAAAGGCTTCATCACCCGAGCATCCGCTACTTTGTGCTCAATCCATTCGGCTTTTGTTTCGAATTTTACATTACATTTGCGACAGTTTTTCGCCGCATCACAGTCGATTCTCGGTGGTTCCGGTAAATTCCCAATTTCGTTTTTATGAAGCTCAAATAAATGTCTGCGTAGATTATTGTTACTAATGAAGGTGGACGGACAATATTGGCATTGAAGTTCACGTTTACGTTTTAGAGATTTGATCGATTGGTTGTGTTGGTGGGATGGCACGTTGCTGGAAAATTGTTGTTGGCGCGGCACTAAACCCACCGCTTGTAATCCCAGTAGATGTTGATGGCTGATCGTCGATGTCTTCTGTTGCTGTGACGATATTTGTTGTTGCTGCTGCTGCTGCTGTTGTTGTTTGTGGTGGTGCAAGCTGTTGTTGCTGATATTGTTGTTGTTGTTCTGGACCTGAATCGGTGTAGGTTGATCGGCATCGTTCTACATTGGACGATGTAGGGAGAAATGAAAACGAAAGAAAGAAAACTAATATATGAAAACAAATTCTTCAATTATGTATAATTTCTTTAGAGATTTTTATAATTTTTGTGACTGGTGTGGAGGCAAAACACATGTCCAGAAATACAGTATGTTGAAAATGTCCATTTGTTGACGAAGTGTTAAAAACATTTGGAAAAGCATCAGTAAAATTTAAAAAAAAATTACTACTTATTTTAATTTGTGTATATTTCAAATAGTTTCGAAAATTGCCTGATGCCAAAGCACTAGTTCTTTGTTTTAATGAGATTGATACATTCTTGTTACATTCATTTTCTGAAATGGTTTTCAGAATTAATGATTCGAAATTAGTTGTCTTTTTAAACAAAATATTTTGGAGTTAATAAAAAAATTGTATTAACATAGAAAAACAAATAGGCAGTGACATCTTTCTTAACCCACTTCCATTTTTTCATGAAATAGTAAATTTTGTCTAACGGTATTATGGTAATAATTATATGCCATGCGTAATATCAGGAAATTTTCAGAATTTCTAAAAACTTGTTTCATATTAAATTTGGAAAAAGGAATAGGAAATATTGCATATTATGTTTTTGCTTTCCAAACACTTTGATTTACACATGTCAAGGACATTTTTATCGTAGAACTTTCACATTTGATTTTGGTTCACTTCAAAGCCTCACTGCACAAGTCCAAAAGCTCACCTGTTTGTTATCACCTCTGAAATGCCACTTCCTATGCACTTTAAGTGCAGTCATTTGTGTAAATGTCTTCGAGCATAAATCGCATGCATACTCGCCATTGTCATTCATGCGATCCATATAGAATTGATTTGGATCAGCGGGCCCGGTGTCGAACATGGCTGCCAATGGGTTATCGGTGTACAATTCCATTTCATGCATTTGAATGTGTTTAGCAAACAAATCCTGATCCGTAAACCGAGCACGACATATCGTACACGCCACTTCAGGAAGTTTAATCTTCATATTGCTTGTAGAACTCTTAAGATTTGTGGCAGTAGAATCGTCGGCATCGCGTGATTGATCGTCATCTTCATCGTCTTCATCATCGCCAGTCTTATGTTTGTAAACGGCGGGTTGTCCCGATCCGTCAATGGAGGCAGAAGAGATAGGTTTCCGGTTGCATGTAGGCGTATGATGATCCAACATTTGACTATCGAAGAATACCTTTTTGCACATAACACAATCTGAGGGCTCTGGAATCTGTGGATGTTTCTTGTACCGGTGGACCTTATAAATTTTGAGAGCGATTATGTTATGATAAACATATAACAGAGATCTATTTCTACTTACCCATAAACTCTTTCGACCGCTGTATACATTTCCGCAATCCTTGCATGAATAATCATTGGAATCAAATTCGTCGTGCGAATTAATGTGTATGGCTAACTTCTTATTGGTATTGAAATTAGAGGGACAGTATTTACATTGGTACCAATACAAAGGACCAACAGCAGTACTCTCCGGACCACCTACACCACTTACCGGAGTCGATATACCCGACATATCTGCCACAGATGTGTCGTTACCTCCACCACCATCGGCAGTATACTCATCATCATCCATTGCTGAGGCCTCTCCTTGCTTATTATGTACATTCGCCAAGTGATGTTGCAACTCAACATCCGTCCGATAAACAATGGAGCATATTTCACATTCATACTGTTTTATGATCATATCATCCTTTAGCAAAGTGTTGTGGATTTTGAACATATGGACCTTCAAGCCTTTCTCGTAGGCAAATTCGGCATCGCACAGCTTGCATTTAATGAACTGGACGTTGCGTATTTGATGGTCATTAAACATGTGATAACGGTATGATTTCTTGGAGGAGAAACGACGTTGACAAATGCGACAACGCATCCGACGGAAACGCCTATCGGCAGCCTGATCCATCGATTTTTTTACAAAGATCTGTTGCCCCGCCATTGGAGACGGTGATAAGTTGTTGCCACTCAGTGACTTTGAGTTTATATTGAAGTTATTGTTGGCGCTTTGGTGGGATCGCATATGGTTGGACAAGCCAATGTTATTAGCAAACACTGCATTACAAACTGGACATTCTCGAGGACTTTGATTGGTGGTTGTACCGTTATTGATGTGGCTATTGTTTGAAACACTGGAATCCAAACAAATTTTCTTGGAAGTATTCTCAGGTTCGTCATCATCTGTGGATCGAAAAACAAATCAGTATAGAACAGACAATATTTATTGGCTCCGATAGTTGTAGTCGGAAAGAAAGAATTTGAATCAAAATAAATATTATCGTATACGTGATCGGATTCAATATTTTTACTCCCTTGTACAACATATCAGGCATTGCCTACCCTTACCCAGTGGCCCACCATTTGTTATAGATAGTAGATCCTTCATCACATAATCATAACGTCCCGAATATGGGTTCGCTGAATTGCCTCCGCCAGTACCTCCAGTGGCCGCTTTGACAGCATCTGCATTAACAATGTATTCGAATCCTGTATGGCGAGCCTTATCAGCCCCATGTGCACCGACCATATGTTCACGCAGATTTGATAGACGTGGATAACCCTGACCACACTTAACACATTTATATGTCTGAGGCAACTGGTCGGGATGTTTGGATTCCATGTGGCGTAGGACGTTATTATAATTATTATATTGTTGGCCACAAATAGGGCATGCTTGTGGCATGCGCGAGAAATATTGGGCGCGCGGTTGACTTGTATTTATGAGATTAACATTAAACGAGCTACTGCGGGATTCGTCGGCTGAGGATGCACCTTAAAAAATAATTTAAATTACAAAGGTTTGAAACATTTAAATAAAAATATTAACTATTTGTGGTAAAAATTTACTTAATGTAGATCTTACTCTGTTTTAACACACATAAAGATGTATCAACTTACCACAGCCCATACCACCAAGATGTGACTTTTTCCCCGGTGAATTATCCGCACTGCCACCTCCTCCTCCGCCACCAAACTGCAAAGCCTGTGATTCGGTAAAGTTCGCCATATGTTTTTCCTGTACATGTTCCATGAATTTGTGCTGTGTATCATATTTTGTGTCGCACGTTACACAGCGCAAAGTAACTATACAGTCCATATTATTATAATGACGTTTACGTTCTGCCGGATCATCAATAGCAACAGCACAGAAACTGCACTGAGTATTTCCAATATCCTTGCGCTGTACGTCGGCATGTTCCTCGTAGACGTGTGTGCGAAACTCCAATTTCAAACGGAACGTCTTCGGGCACAGTTTACACTCGTACATTTTATTAACCAACAGTTCTTTTGCGCGCATTTTCTCTGGAGCCGCCGCCACGGTGGCACTTACAGCTGCCGCAAAATTTGGATTTTTAGCCATAAGTGTGTGTAGAACTTTGTGCAGATTAATGCAATTGCGTTTTTTCAAATGGGAGATGAATAGAGCTTTTGAATCATTAAGTTTTAGACAGTTGAAACAACAGTTTCGTGGCAATGTAAGGTACTTTTTACGCATGTGAGCCATGAAATTTTTGTATGTGCTATAGAAACGATTGCAGCACCGGCAGGTCATTGCTTGGTATTGTCGTAGAAACTCATCATTCTGCTGCAAAAACACGATCTTCTCGTCTGTCAGCAAATGTTGATACTTCTCGGGATTATCATAATCGTAGCCCATTTCGCAGGAGTTATTAAAGGCCGTTACAACTTCATGGCGATATTTTTGCGGTGTTATAACACCACCACTTGTTAGTTTACAAGCATCTGCTGCTACGGCAGCTGCAACGGCTCGTTGTAATTCCAAAGAAGCGTTTAACGCCGCTGTCTGTTTGTTTATAGTTGTATCATTCTCTTCCAGTGTATCAAACAAATGAGGATGTAAATTCTTCTCATGTCGACGGGCATTGGCTCGCGTGGAAAATTTTAAATTACAGGCACGACAAGATGCCTCTTTAGTACTCATACGTATAACAGTGCCAGCTGGTAAAGGCTTTAAATCGCCAGGCGGCAGAATATTTTCATAATCATAATTTGCCGTTGAATCCTTTACAAGTAAACGGGAAAAATAAATTCATAATAATTATTCATTAATGAAAATTGCCAAAATTTACCATTAATGCATCCTCTCCTTCATCGGCGGTGCGCTCCAAAAACATAGTTGGATCCACCATTTCGTCGGACTCATCGTTATGCTTTGTGCTGTTATAATCGTCTTCTAATTCAGGAGGTTCGTCCTTTATTTGTACTGCAGGTAAGGGCTAAAATGACAAAAAAAAGACAAAATGGGAAAGGCAGAACTTTAAAAAATGTTACAACAAATTAAGGTTTTTTTCGATCTATTTTATGTTTGTATAAAATAATATTTTTGCTTATTAACAACAAATGTTAAATAACACGATGTATTATAATATGTATATGCTGGCCGAGAAGGTGGTTTATTCCAAATACCCGAAATATTATGAAATGTAAATCATTTGTCCAGTCTCGAAGCACATTTTTCAAACAAAAATATAAGGCAATATGTCACAGGTACTTCAAATGTAAGCAGCGATTCAGATATCATCGATTTCAACTTTGTTTAAGCTTATCTTCCCATTATGTACCAGGCACGGATTGGGGAGAGATTCTCACAATCAGTGAGTAGTGCGCATTCTATTTTTAGGCTCACTGAGTGGAATCTACTGTTTTACACCTATTACGAACAGTTTTTAAGAATATTTTTCGCAGATTTGCGCAGCCAGTACTTTACTTTACTTGTATTTATTCATTTCGTTGTTAGAACAAGAATACAATTATTTTATAGTTCAATAGGATGTCATAATTGGCAGTCATTATTCAGATATATGTATACTTATATATATTATATGTAAAATCAGTGGATTTTAAATGCTAAAAACATATAAATAAATACCAAAAGTGATTTTGGTGTTAGTGTTTTTAAAATATCTTATTATTTTTAATATCTGTTAATTTTAATTGCCCGAATTACAAGTCTGAATAAATAAATATCTTTGTATGCCAAATTAAATGAATAATTTTGTAGCTGGTACTTTCGACCAAGGGGATCATCGGGTCACCCTTAAAGCAAATAAGCCGGTTTGCCTTGTGCGCACAGATGTAGTATGCTTGTGTCCACCAATGACACAAAAGAAAGGAGATTGAACATGGCATTTATATTGGGTAATTACTTTTTCTTCCTGAGAAAGCCAAATAGGGGGGAACGTTTTCTAGAAAATCTTGGGTTTGTGCCATAAATATAGAGGATTGGACAATTTATGCTAATAGCTCCATTTTATTGAACAAAATGTTAACGTAAGAAACCTTGATTTAACAACAATTGAAATAAAAACAGAGAGGCGTACAAGAATTTTAGTCAACCAGAGAATTTTTATAATACCCGTTAAATTTGTTCAAATACATTTTTAAAATTGTTGAATATTGTGTTTTTGTTTGCCTCCGCTTATTTTAGGAGTGGTAGGTACCAGAAAATTGTGGCCGTCGGTGGTGCAATTGTTAGTGTGCGCGCCTTTTGTACGATCCCTGCTCTGACCACCTTAAATTTATTTCGGCGGCGGTCACCTCGCATAGCGACGGCGACACTATCGAGTATTTAGCCATGAAAAAACTTCTCAAAATATCGTTCGAAATCGGTGTAAAAACTGTAGGTCCCAATCAGTGAGTATAGAACTAGAAAGCGCACAGCTCACTGGTTGTAAGAAGCACTCCCCAATTCCTTCATAGAATGTATTGGGGGGAAACAATTTATTTTATTTATAGGTACCAGAAAATACATATAGTTTTAATACCACACATTGTCGTATATCAAATTATCGCTATTGAAGCCGTATTGACCGACCAGGGTGATCAAAAAGACACAAATCATATTTGGTCCAAACGTACCAAGGTTTTGACTTAAACTTCACTCCCGTATACTTATGTGAAATCTGCACTGCCAGACCAGACATAAAATTATTACCTTAATGTAAAGATTTTTTCCAGTATTGAAAAATATGCTCCAAAACCGACAAATGGAAACACAAACTATTTTTATAAAAAAAAAAATATTTAGAATTTATATATATAAATATAAAATTGGATAGTCTTCACGAAGATGAATAGCGATATTATATTGGACAATTTTGAATTTAGGTTATTTTCATAAAAAAAAAAAAAGTTTAGACATTTTGCCAAAAGATCGCGAAGGAAAGGGAGCATAATACCTCCTGTATAATGTATATATTATATGAGAAGTGATGATATATTAAAATCTGACCACAAATCATAAGAAATCAAATCAAGTTTGAAATGTACTCTATAATAGCACGCTGTGTACGATACATTTACATTATACGAGTATCGTCTAAACAAACGCAATTGTTGGACAGCACTTGAACAAGCTGCTACTCCCGCCGCAGATGAGGTCGATGTTCCAGCAATACAATCAACACCAGTGCCAACACTACAAACAGTGGACGTTATTGGTGGTGCAACAACGCTACTGCCGGATGTGGTCAGTGTGGTTGTGCTGGAACAAGAAGCAGAAGTTGCTGTTACATTCGAAGATGAACAAGAAGTTACTGTAGCAGTGGCAGTAACGGGAGTAGACGGTAGTACGGGTATCGCAAATGATAGCTGCTGCTGTTGCTGGAGCTTTTGCACGACCTGCTTTTTGTCACGTTTAATCGGTTTAAATTTATTTGCACTACTACTGCTACAGCGACTAGGAGAAGCAGTAGCAGAAGCAGCATCCGAATGCGAATGATGTACACTCGATTCGCCTAACTGTCGCTGGGAATGTTTATGTTTAGTATAACGACGCTTAGTTAACAACGGCTTACTGATAGCTGTTGCTGTTGTAGCAAGTTCAGGATGTAATTGATGTTTTTTTAGGGACGGTGGCGGTGGTGGTTGTGCTTGAGAGCTTGCCTGTTTTACACTCATTTGTTGTTGATGTTTAGGACTCACATAGACAGTTAAAGATTTGCGTTTTTTCAACGTCGATATACCCTCCAAGATAGAGGATGCCAATGATTGTTCATCCTGTTGTTGTTGGAGTTGTTGAAGGGGCTGAGAATGTTTATGATGCTGGTGGTCATCACAATTGTTGTTGTCTGATGTATTTTCGGGATGGGGTGTAATTGACTTTTGTGGCGCTCCATCTAGCCAAGAACGTTGCTTATTATGTGCTGATATACATCGATTCTTGAAAGACTGCCAGGAATTTAAATAACTGATGCAGGCATGACAAATGCGTAGCGATAAATGATCGCTCATGGATATCTGGAAAGAAACAGAAAAAGATTAAATTTTAACAACAATTAAAGACAATAAGTGTTGGAAGAAACTATATCCTACTTAAAAACAAACATTGGTATTTTTTATTATTTGCCAGGATAGCTGAGTTGGCCTTTGAGTACGATAATATGTAGGTCCGAGAAAATTAATTTAAATATGTACTGAATGAAATAAACCAATATGCGTTAAAATAGACATTTCCCAAAATTACACAGTTTACAAGTTTATTCAAATGTCATCATTTTAATATTTAATTAATCATTATCATAACTAGTGTTTTGGGATTTTTAGGGCAGACTCATATAGTTTTCTTTTATTTACTTATGAGTAAACCAGCAGAAGGATGTTTGTGCAAGAATTGTATTATGTTTTCTCAGTTTCAACTGGGAAAAATGTTGAGAAAATGTGACTGTTACCACTTAAAACCTGTCTTCCCATAATAACGTAAATCCCAGTGCTCCAGCTGCTTAGTCTTTGCATAATTACACATTAAAATGATGCCATTGACCCCTCGTGCGAGTAAGGAAATGTTAAATAAAATTTTCAATTGAAACGAACAAATCTTGATTCACTCATAAACACAACCCTATACATGAGGTACGACATTCGTTTTAATAGGTACAGCATTAGGGTTTTCAAAATAATCAATTGTATCATCAGATGAGTATGTATGAATGTATGTATGGATATGCGCACTTATATACTAATATACATACAGAACTATTATTGTGGACAGTTGTACATATATATGTATGTACATATGCATATATTTATGTGTATGTTTGTATATATGTATGTGTGCAATGTCCTGTGTGGCACTTTAGCCATGTTTAAGTAAAATTGCATTTTATTTACACATTCCGAAAACTGCAATTGGCAATCATAGTCATAGAGGGCTTTGAAATATATACGGAATCACATACATACATATATATATGTATGTACGTACATACATTTGTGCATGAGTGTATGGGTATGGACACACTACATACGGACAAATTATCTTCCATGTTAAATTTGTACATTTCTACGTACGTTGTGCGTATTTTGTACTTTATGTTGCATAGTGCGTATGAGTAATATGTAATAGGTACCAAATGTATTATCCTTAATTATCATCCTTCCCATAGCAATTAATATGTATACCTAAGGGACAATTAAGAGTTAACTTTTTACAGACACACTGCAGTCATAGACAATTGTTAATATTAACGAATATTTAACTTAATTGTTATTGCCACCTTAAGTAATATATAAGTATGTACATACATATATGTATTTTAACTTATGTAAATAAATATAAAATAAGGCCCTATCAATACGCTGTAACCGATGTTGTGCTGAAACCGAAAAATGTTTCCTCAGGCTATTTCGGAACAAAAACGTTCCGCGTCGAAGCCGATTTCTGAAAGCCCTTTAAAATTTTTTTTTTAATTTTTTCAAAATTTTTTATTTTATAATTATTTAACTATTCACATTTCTTAATGTAATTATATGATTATAGTCAAAATCGCAATCTAAAAACTATCTTTGTTAAGTGAAATTAACTTAAGATTAAGAGTTCGTGTTGATTTGCCTTGGGGAAAATATCTTGTACGACTTTGATGGCGCATTCCGCACAAATGTTGCTGCGTTGTGTTTTTGGAATTCTTGATTCATCTTTCACCCAATGTCTTAGAAACCATTACTGAGCATTAGTAAAGCCCGATAATGATTTGTCTAAGGCTTCGAAATCATTTTTATTTTAACAATGGTCTGAAAACCAAATGTTGTACCAAGGGCCACATATAAATTCGCATATTGCATATAATTTGCTACAATATTTTGAAATTAGTATGTAAGCTAGAATTGCAAGAATTGTTCTAGAATTCCATCTAGCATTACTAATCGGTGGTATAGTTTTAAAGTGTATAAATGGAAATTTATTCTGCTCCATATAGTATTTAAAAGCCTGGCCTAGTTCATATAAATATTGCATATCATCACGCCACTTTAATTTTCCAACATATAGCCGTTTCTCGTTTTGCTGATACTCGTGTTTTAATGTATTGTAATTGCTTAGCAACTCTGAAACGAATTCATATGCAATATCTGGTTAGGTGGTTTTTCCGTCCAATGATGCATCCATTACATATCGTAGTATTAAATCCAACACATAGTGCTGACATTCAATGTACTGCGGTGGTGGCAGGGAAATTGATTTAAAATGGTTCTGGAGTAGTGTTACAACACCTTTAGTTTTTCCTGTATTAACACTGGTTGTGTCGCAAATTATCATTTTTATTGACTTCATCAAATTAAATTTTTGTAGAGTTTCTTTGATGCCATTGAAAATAGTTATCGCTTTCCCATTTTCCAGAACTAATGCAGCTACTTTTATTTCTTGAGAATCATTTTTTACAACAACTACCTGTACGTCCAAATTTTGTACCATGGAAATGGAGACACCAATTCTCATATTGTAAAGACTGTTTCAGCATTTCTTCCTTTTTCTCTACAGATTTATAAACAGCTTTATAAATGACTTGCTGTGCATGACTTCCTTGCATATTTTTGCTGCTTTCTTAGTACTTACTTTGGCAGTATTTACTAACGTTAGTGCTGGATTTATTAATCCCTTTGTTATTCGAAGTCTTAAAGGTGGCATATAATCGTTACATCTTGAAATGAATCATCGATCATTCAGACAAAGTCGGAGTCTCCATCATTGAGCATTGAGTTTGAGTCGGAGTCTGAATCTTGGACACTTATTTCAGATTTTGGTGGAATGTTTTCGAACGAAATATTAAAATTGTTATCAAACTTTTCAGCAGTTTTTGAAGTTTTGATACCTTTCTGGTATGCACGAATCAAATATTCCACTTTCCTTCTTATAGATTTGGTAGCCGATTTCGGAATATTTAGTTTAGTCCATAAATCGAATAATTCTTGTGATATAATTTTATACCTCTCTGTTTTTAATTTTTCTTTTTCATATAACGCATTAAATCTTCCAATGACTGTTTTTGTTTAGGTATTTGGTTCAGTTCACATAACGAAATATCGATACTTGGAATATTTTTACATTTATTTTCATAATTTCTTAAATTTTGGGTCCACTTATCCGCGGTTTTTCGAGCAACAATTTCGGTATGTTTAAAAGACATTTTAAGAAGTTGAACGAAAACAAACGTTTAAATTCGATTATTATAAAATTAATGCACAACAAACTTACAAATTGGAGTATTATTCAATTTTTGAATATCAAAAGTGACGCCTGCTTTATTTATAAAAAATTTTTTTTTACAAGAAGTATTTTTACCAAATTTTTCCGTCACAAATTTTTTGCTATTGTTAAAAAAGTTTTCGCACCATGTTTAATAAAGTTTGAAATTAATAGGTCTCAAAAATATATAAAAGTTAGTTAAAAAAATTTTTATATATTTTTATACTTTTAGCAATAAATTATAATATTTCGCAAATTTGCAGAAGACAGCGTAGGTAAGTCGCAATATTTTATCACGATTAATTGAATTTACAGACAATATTATTCAACATTTAATCGCAAAAACTAATAATTTATTTATCATTTAATGAATTTATAAAGAAAATATTTTTATTTATTTACAACTTACTGTTCCCAAACTTAATTGCATTTGACGCGGAACCTTTTTTAACGATATCGAAAATCTAAAAATGCAGTTCTTATTGTTTTTTTATGCACTACATGGTATGGATAGGGCCATTTTGATATTTTCAAAAATTGTAAAAAAAAGTTGTATCCCTAATGTACATATTTGTTATGATTTGTTTCGTTAAAATGCAAACTTCAATAACGCCAAATTTAATACAAAATGTTTCAGTTTAATCAGAATGACTTGATGTAAGTAAATTAATTTCCTCGTAGAATAGGTTGATTTTTTCAGAATTTTAGAGTTGTGATATAAACAAAAAAAGTAGGTTAATTTGACGAAATTTCATCCCTTTAGACCTAAAAAAACTGTCTGTTGATTTGACTTAAATTTTTGTAAATTCTTCGTTTTCACTTGAATGGTTAATTTGAACAAATATCGCCAATTGAATACATTTTGGCTTATGTCTATTCTACGGCTTTAATTATTTTAAGCAAAAAAAGTAAAAAAATTAATGTGATGTTTTGTAAATTAATTGGTGTTTTGTAAAATATTTTATTATTTTGTATTTGTTGTGGTTGACAAGTTATTAATCAGCTGTTTACTTAAATGTAATGCATGTAGTTATTTTACAGCAATGGTTTTCGAAAATTAGTAGCTACTACTGCACACTAGATGGTGCTTATATGCAGCTGGTAAGTATGAATGACAATCTCAAAGACGAAGAAGACTTATAGTTTGACAAGTTTAGTTTTTAGTTTTCCTTATTTTGCTTTGTTTTAGTAAATTTTTTATTAAAAGTGCAAAAAATCTTTTTAAAAGTTATTAAAATTAAATGTTTTTGTATTCATTTTATTTATTTGTTTTCATTTGCCTACGATAACATAATGTACGACGATTAGTGAAAATTAGTAGCTACTATTGCACACTAGATGGTGTTGAGTATATTGTATGCAGCGTATGATTACACTAATACACTCATACATAGCTCACACCGATTTGATAACGCTTTACGATTGGTTAACGATTACATCGCACATCTTACTCTAAATTTGTGATTGTATTGTGAAAAAGATTTTTACCCCCAGCGTATAGATGTTTACACATCAAAAATTATAATTATATGTGAAATTATTGTTATTGGCAGATTCTACAGATAATATTATTTATTAAAATGTTTGTTTTGATACAAAATGTTTACATTTTCATTCATACTTTCAAGTTTTAAAACAAAATTCGAAGTGGAGCGCCCCTAGCGGTCAGTAGAATAAACTGATTCGAACAAATTCCAATTTGAAGTAGAAGTAGAACCTACTTCTATGACAAATATGAATTCCAATTTCACGAAAAACATGAGAGGGCATTATATGCAATACTGTGAGTGGGAACGAGATGGCTTGCATTACAAATTCGTTGCTGCCATTGTGAACGCTACTTTACACTAATGCACTCATACATAGCTCACACCGATTTGATAACGCTTTACGATTGGTTAACGATTACATCGCACATCTTACTCTAAATTTATGATTGTATTGTGAAAAAGATTTTTACCCCCAGGGTATATGTAGATGTTTACACATCAATTACAAAATCAGGGCAAATGTATAGTTTCGGAGTTATGGGTCCCGAAATTTCGGATATTTGAGAGGGTTATGGCATCAAGGTACTGTGTAAAGCTATTGATACAAATTCCAACCATGTTGAAGTAAAATTACATAAACTATGCAAAAAGTATGAAATAAGCAAGATATGACGCAAAAAGCTGCTCGTGTATTGAAATATTCAATGAAGAGAGTAAGAGAGAGAGTAGAGAAGTACTAGTGTTTCACTCGTTTTGTTTGTTGGCATTTGAGTGAAGAGAAATTTTGGCTGTCTACTTGTACATCCTTTTTGCACGAGCAGTTTTCGGATGATGTTATTGTATCTAACTATAGAAATTCAAACCATATTTAAATAAAATTACATAAAGTATGTAAAAAGTTTGAAGTAATCAAGTTATGACGCGGGAAAGAAATGCGTTTGAGTGAATCACGTCGACTTGTCTGGTTCTCTTCTACTAGGTTTGCCAAATTGCGCCGGGTTTTTCTTCTCTACTTGTACATCCTTTTTGTGTTGTGTAGAAAGAGGATGAACACAGGTAGAGTAGAAAAAGGTGCGCTATTTGGCAACCCTCGTAGAGAGACCCAAAAAGTCGACGCGATTCACACAAACGCATTTGTCTCTCGCGTCATAACCTAATTATTTCATAATTTTTACATACTTCATGTAATTTTACTCTAAAAACAACCGTTTCCCATTACACCCCATGAAGGGATTGGGGAGAGCTTCTCACAACCAGTGAGATGTGCGCTTTCTAAGTTTTCACTCATTGATTGGGACCTGCAGTTTTCACCGATTCCGAACGGTAAATAAGAAGAAAATAAGGTGGTCAGAGCAGAGATCGAACCCACGTTCTCATGCACAAGAACCGTGCACACTAGCCATTGCACCACTACCGAAGTCCACAAACTAAAGCATCATCAAAAAACTGCTCGTGTATTGAAATATTCAACGAAGAGAGAGCAGAGAAATGAGGCGCTTCACTCGTTTTCTCTGTTGGCATTCCACTCCGTGAGTAAATTTTCTTCTCTACCTTTCTTCATCCTCTTCGTTGTGTCTTGACTAGTAGCTCATACAGATTTTTGAACATAATACCAAATTTTCTATGGCCACTGAATAATAGGTAGGATTATATTTCGGATTTATAGGACGAATAAAGATTATAAGGTTTCTTACTAAGTAGTTACATGTATGTAGGTATACATCACACGCAAGTTGCTAGCTAGCATGTATTTTTAGCTTAGCAGCTAGTTAGCACAAAGTTTATTCATAAAATTATTCAAAAAATCAACTCTGATTTTGACATTTCCAAGTTGCAAGTGTTGTTCCTCTTCAAATTTCTTTCGAACTTCGCCGTCAGTTTACGCAGAAAAAGGGAATTATTCGGATTTTATAAACTTTATTCGCTCGACTACGGGCTCTTTCTTCCTAAGAAGCCTAGTGATCTAAATTGTCCCTGCAGTGCGCTGGACCGGTGTCAAGCTGGTGTTTTCATATATCACTAAGGTCCACTATTAGTCTTTTTACCAGTGAAACAACCGGTGATTTTAACATGTGGATGTCATAGAAACAGTCAATTGACCCTTCTTGGATAACTATGGGACAGTCCATTTCCCAGTGCCACAGTATCAATCCCGTGTTTGATACCTACGTACCAGTTAATTAACAGGTGACCCTTGCATAATGAGGGGACAGAGAAGTGTGAATTTCCCCCGGTATAGATAACAAAGGGACGGTAGTATAACCAGTAGATGTTGTGATGCACAAGAAAATAATAAATTGTCTCCACATTAGGTCACAAACAGACAAAATAGTGTGAATTGTACCCACGCTAGATAAATTGTCTCCACATTAGATCACAAACAGACAAAATAGTGTGAATTGTCCCCACGCTAGATAACCTGTGATCAATAAAATAAACAGTACATAGTGTACATCCCAAGAAAAATGGGTCCATTGGCAGAAAAAAACTGCAGGGGTATTTTCCACAAACACAAATGTTTGATTACGTTTATTTACATTTACATTTTACTTCGACACAAAACAGCTGTTTTCCAATTGTTAGTGGAAGATCGTTAACATGAACTTAGCAAATGTGTGACCCATAGACGAATATAGGTATAGATACATTTATTCTCACATCTGACGTTTCATTTCAAACTCTTCGTCGTACGTTTGTGGAAATGAGAGAAATTTAATTTAAAATTAACTTACACCAGGTGGAGTTACAAAATATGTTTTGATAGTGTTATTGTATATAACTATACAAATTCCAACCATGTTGAAGTAAAATTACATAAACTATCCAAAAAGTATGAAATAAGCAAGATATGACGCGAGAGAGAAATGCGTTTGAGTGAACTCCTAGTCAGTGTTGCCGAAAGTGGGCATTTATGCCCAAAAGTGGGCATAAAAAATGTAAAATTTATGAGTTGGGCGGATTTTGGGCATTTTTTTGTTTGCGGCATATTGATATTTTTTTTTTCATTTTGCCGTTTTGACATATTGATTTTTTTTTTGCTTTTTACATTTTGCCGTTTTTACATTTTGATGTTCACCAAACTTATTCAAACTTATTGATTTTGTATTTTTTAATTAGAGCATGTAAACATGTAGTTTTTACACCATCACGTTTAAAGTGAAATTTAGAGTTAATTTGATGTAATAACTCAACATAAAATTCTAAAATATTAATTTTCACTTCATTCTGAGTTAAGTTACTTTTTATAAAAGTTTCTACTTTTGTACCAATATATATGGTTGCAACATAAATTTGATTATCTTTATTTTTATAATCGATATCAGTACTGTTATTAATCAATGCCTTTTTAATGAAATTGCTTAAAATCAGAAGAAAATTTTTTTGAAGCTGGAATATAAATACGGCAAATGTGAACTGTCCGACAGTATATATAGGTATGATAAAAACATAAAATAACATTTTACTTGATTGATCATTCTTTCCGCAAGATGTGCAGGTGGAACGCCTTGTACTTCATAAAAGCAGGAAATAAAAAATAATTGTTAACTATCCCATTGTTTAATAATTCTTAATATTACTCCCTCCAGTGAAAGCCATATAGTTTGGCATATACATAATATTTTCTGAGGTTTCACTGAGCAGGAATCCTGTAATTATTTTTGTTCATTTATGCGTTTAGGCCAATATGTGAGAAAAAGCTATAAATGTTGAAAAGTATTTCAATAGTTTTTGGTAAATGTTTGCAAGCGTAACTCGAACACGGGTGGAATGACTGACATGTGCACTTCATATCAAATAAATCTATGTCATTGCATAGCAAAGCTTTAAGTCCGCCAATATCGCCAGCCATAACATTCGCACTATCTGTTGCCAAATTTTATTAAATTATAAATGGAAACTGCATCTGCTTTAGTGATCTCCAATATGGCCAGGAACTTATTCGAAATGCTAGAAATAGAGCCATAAAAACAAATAGAACGCTATTTTGCAATACTGGAAAATTACTGATTTGCCTTTTTTAATGTAATTAATACATACAATGAATTCCGTAACCAAAGCATAACTTTAACTAATTTTATAAAAAACAAAACAAAAAGAATGAATTTTTGATTTTTTTTAATGTATTTAATACATATAATGAATTCCTTAATATTTATTTAATTGTTTTTTAATTTCATTTTATATAAAGTTATATAACCAAAGCATAACTTTAACTAATTTTATAAAAAACAAAAAAAAGACTGAATTATTGATTTTTGTTTAAATGTATGTAATGTAATTTGTTTTTTTTTTTTGTTTTATGTTATTCATATACAAATTTAAAAAAAAAAATTTTATAAGTACAAAATTAAAAAAAAATAAAAATTTTTAAAGCAAAGAAAATGTTTTTAAAAAGATAAATTTAAAAAAAAAAAAAGTTTTTTATTTTTCCAACATCTTCATGCTCCAAAAGAGTATACTTTTCAGCATTTGGAAAAGTGAGGAGTAAAAAAGAAAAAAAGGTCGTCACTTTTAATATATAACGTCAGGGTATACCTTTTCAACTCTTGAATTTTTGGGCATAAATTGTTGATTTTGGGCACTTTTTAGGGGAAATTTTGGGCGGAAAAAAAATTTTCAAATGGCAACACTGCTCCTAGTACTTTTTGGTTCTCTTTTACCAGGGTTGCCAAGTTGCGCACATCTTCTGGTCGTCTAATTGTATTTACTATTGCCTCTATCTGGTATTATTGAACCCATGTTTAACACCGTACCTACGACATTTAATTTATTGAGAGAATAAATGTATCTATACATTTATTCGTCTATGGTGTGACCAGTGTGTTATGAATAACAGTCATGTTAAGTAGTTTCTAACATTTTGTTATTAATACGGTTGTTAGAATCAAACAAGGATATCAATCTAATGTTAATACCTATTTTAGATGGGTAGAACACGACATTGTACGGCGGAGGCTTGTTAGAAAGGTAAACTTATGTTTCTGCTCACCTCCATAAGTCATGTATGGTGCAGAGGGTTTGAAAAGTGAAGCAATATTCATCTGATTTGCGGAATCCAAAATTAATTTGTTAATTTCAAAATTAATTTGAAAGACGACCTGAAGGTCAAGATACACAACGTACGATACATAAATAAAAAACAATCATGGAGGCGGCAATATAATGATCTGGGGCTGCTTTTCGTGGAATGGAGTAGGCACTATCCACCTCATTAATCGAGGAACCAAAATTGTAACGTTTTTCGCTCCTTGTCTCAAGCTTCATTATGAATTGAAAAACATATCAATAAAAAAAGAACACCGGAACATATCAAATTAAATAATCGAGAAAGTATTTCAAATACATATATTGGATTCAAATTACTTTTACCAAGTTTAAAAGTAGATAAGTATATGCTGGCTCTATGTATATTCTTATGTACACATTTAGCTTAACATATATACATACATTGTACATACTACAAATGTGCACACACATTTGTCGCCGTACATATTTGCTTTTACTCCAACAGATACATAGAACAGTTCCTAAATAAACTTAAATATACGAGGTATGGGACGTATACAATACGCATTGTGTTGCAACAATCACACTTATGATCAAAACAATAAGTATCCATTCGAATTTGATGATTATACAATTTAATTAGCTGCCAAACTTGGTCATAATAAAAGGGTGTATTCATTTAAACTTGCTAAACACTCTGAGGCACGTTTAGAAGTATTATCCATTCCAAAAAGTGTTCTATATATCGCTCATAATTATAATGATATATGCCAACTAAATCCGATCAGAACTGTTTCAATACAAACTGAACATAAAATATGAAGTCGTTGAAAGTAAAATACGAAAATAGGAACAATAGGACTAGGAGTTGAAACAGGATAGGTTAGGTTAAGGACATGCATCCTCTAGAGATCTGAAGATCTTAGCAGATGCTCCACTCGGAGGCTAGTTGGCTCATTGTGTTCGTCCTTGAGAAGAAGCTTAAGAAGATAGATAGAAAGAAGAGAGACATAAAGATTCAGTGTGAGAGTACAGAAAAGGGAGTGGAGTGGGGGGGTGAGGGGGAGTTATGGGGGTTCCAGAGGGAGAGGTGGGGTGATCATACGTCCCGCTGATGCCGCATCCAACGCAACCCCCTCATGAATCCTAGAAGTTCCCCGATGCCAATGTTGGCAAGGGCATGCAGCTCTCACAATATCGTTCATCCGAGGTACTGCGTTCTCTTACAGGACAGTGCTGGACATTGACAGCAGAGGTGCTCCACAGTCTCAATCTCTTCCTCGTCCTCACATAAGCGGTAGAAGTCGTTTCTTTTGGTAGGAAAGTCACAAGACTAATGGAGAGTCTTAAGTGCGCCTTTGCCATTTGTGGTAGATGTTCCGTCCTATTCTCATCCAGTTTATGCCAGATCTCCCTAGAAACCCTACAGTCTAATCTCCTCGACCAGTAGTATTTGGAAGCACAACAAGCCCATATATAAATCAGTCCGTACAGGAATGAGATCGGGGGTCTAGTAGACGCCGACAAGGACCGATACGAACTCGAACAGCCTAATTTCGCAAGAGCGTCCGTCATACCATTCCCAGTAATGCCACTGTGGCTAGGAAAACCAGCAGTGTCTTACTCTATAGGGAGTCAGTGCGGCTAGAGATTGAATGCACTCATAGACCACTCTCGATTTGCGCGTTGGTTAAACTAGTTAAATTAGTGGTTAATGGACCCAGCTTGTGAATCTCATCTACCGCCCTCGTGATCGCAAGAACTTCGACCTGAAAGTCACTACATTTCACATACAAAATTAAATTTAAAATTTTTTTTTTAAATTTGATTGATAAAAGTTTCCTATCTACTGTCTAACTCTAATAATATTTCATTCAGAAAACATTCTGAAACATAAAAATTGCAATTTTTCTGTTAAACATTAATATAAGCAGTAGACAAACAAAATCAAACTCCCGTATTCATAACGAAAATTACCTAAATCGACCTAAAATGTTTTTAGGCTTAGTCACTTGTTAGTCAAGAGTTAATTGATAAAAGTTTCCTATCTACTGTCTAACTCTAATATAAACTTATCTGTTTTAGACAAATGTAACCCCTGATATTATGATTGTTGTTAGTAAAACGAAAAATGTTCGTCAAAATTTAGCACATCAAAATTTATTAGCCACTCGTTGGACACAGTTTAGTTGAAGTGCTACGAATTAAATAGACAGTAGACAGTAGATAATGATAGACAGGAGGATAGACAGTTTGGTTATGAATATAGGACTAAATGTCTGCATTGTTTAAAACGTTTTTCGTTTTTGTCTCAAGTAAATATCTGAAATATTGTCGCTTACAAAGTTTTCCCCGGCTACGATTCAATTGTTGAAAAATTTTAAACTAAAAATTATACATCTACAAATTTGTAAAGAATATGGAATAGGTATCAGTATTAATTTATGTTAAATTTGCAATTTGTAAATAAACTTTAATTCATTGTTAATGTGCCGCTATTTGGCGAGTTAAAATTGGATATATATGTACATACATATGTAGTATATGCAGTTTCCACTGATTGGCCTCACATATTTTGGCACATCTGGACTTCAATACATATGAAGCGCACATACAATCAACTTCAACTATTCTCCTTCATCACTAGAGGAATATTATAAGGATATTTATGCATACAATATTTAACTCAAACTCTTTAAGAAAATTTTCTTTGAAAATCAAATAAGTGGTAGGCAGGAGGAGCACACACACACAACAGAAGCATTCATTCATCCAAGCAGGGCAGACATCAAGTGTTGTGTATGGTGGTCATGTATTAAATGAAGTATTATCGACGAACATACATAAACATATGCATATACATATCCACATAAACATACGCACACAAACTCCACATATACGATTGGACTTACAGGATAACGTAAAAGATACACGTACATACATATGCATCGATGTATATGCCAAAAGTACATGTCTATGTATAAATGTGGATGTGTAGTAAATGCATTATTATTGCTGTAGTGCAATTTTGGTGGTTACTAACAAATGGTTTATTCACCTTACCCATACCACTTCATCCTTGACAAGAAGAACCATAATGATACTTCGTCGCCGATGGGTAGTATTATCCACAGGGAGGTTATTTAAGAAGCTGTATGCAGCAGCATCGTCAAACGGTTATAGCGAGGTGTGAGCATATTGTAAAAGATGTATATTGTTTTCATATATTCTGTAATTGTTGGAGCCCATTGTTGTTGGAGGCGACTCAACTACAAGGTGTGTGTGTGTTCTTCGCCTTTGCTAATTGAATATGAGGTGGACCGTGGTTTTCTTTGATAGACACACATATTTTATTTCCTGTGTGCAAAATTAGAAAAAATATATACATAATTGAAGAACTTTAATGAGAATGTATAATTGAAATTTAATATCACTGATAAAATTAAATAATTACAGATTAGAGCTTCTGGTTAGGCTGTCAATTATTGGCAAAACGTTTAAGTTAATTGTGTGGGAATTGTGATTAATTTAGTTGTTTTTGAAAGGATGCAGATAAAGTCTGTATTTAAATGACATTGTGTTAACAAAAACTACAACTTTTTGGATATTTTCGGAAAAAGAATTGCACACTAAAGACCAATGACCAAGGAAAGGTTGTCAAGGTTTTGACAACATGAATAATAATGACTGATGGCAGGCCCCACCAACATATTGAAACCCAAAAATCAGCTATTTGACTAGAAAATTATATTATGGTCAATTCAATTATAAAATGGTCAATTTAATAGTTTTGAAATGATTTGGAAAATTGTTATTGAAAATTAATCATTTGTGCTTTCGTAGACTTTGTGTTCCTGAACACAAAAAAACGATAAACTCCAACCTACATTGTCATTTGACTAACTGAACTCTTTATTAGAATTTCAAATACCCAATAAGCACAAAAATTTCGAAAATTCAAATGTTTGAATATTGTTTGAATTTACACTTGAAATCAAATGCAATAACCACCAAAATTCCGAAAATTCAAGTGTTTGAGTATTGCTTGAATTGAAACTTGATTTTAATCTTCGTTTTCAAACCAGTTTGAAGTTTTTTGAAAATATTTTACTTGAAATTGCCATCAATAATATTTGTCAGCTATGGGGATATTTAATAGTAATTTAATATTCGAATATATCGGAAAATGGACTAAATCAAAAACGGTGTCTCTAAGGTCAATTCAAGGAATATGGTAAGTATTTATTTTGATTTCAATTAACAAATAAACAAGTGGAAGAGCTTCAAACGAAACTCGTATGTATATACCATTTACACATGGACTGCAAAAACCCATTTAGCGGCCCAGAATCCAATATAGACGAGCCATAAAATAGGTAAGTAGATATCTAGATATCGAGGACCTGATTATGTTAATACTAATTCTATCATTGCAGATAATCAAAGGACAAATTTGCAGATCCATCAGATGTAGCTCCATCAGATAACTCATAAAATTTGATATCTTAAATTAATTTTTATTTACAAATTATCCATTCGCTCTTCCTAATTTATAGCGTTATGTATGGAATCATAACAATTTATATTTCTAATTATGGTCAATTCCAAGCAACTGTGCTCGTTCTAAATAGGGGGTTGAAAATAATATACACGGCTTGAATTAGAGTATATTAATCCTGTTTTAAAGCTGGAATTAAAATGTAATTCCTTCCTTGAATTCCAGTGCACTGACTTATTTATTTTGACTTGAATTCAACTGTAATCCGAGCCTTGAATTCAACTGTAATTACACTTTAATATTCGAATTGAATTCTATGGTTAATTTCCCTAGAGATTGCTATTGTTTTACAGTGTTATTGAAGTATAATTCAACACTTGCAATTGGAAAATATGGCTGGAATTCAAGTTGAATTCAACTTGATTTCCAACACAAATGTTTATTGGGTACTTTCTGTTTACACAATTTAATTTCCAATATTAATACAATAAAATAAATAAATAAATGGTTTCCCGTTACATCCCATGAAGGGATTAGGGAGAGCTTCTCGCAACCTGTGAGCTGTGCGCGTTCTAGTTTTACACTCACTGATTGGGACCTACAGTTTTACACCGATTCCGAACGGTATTTTGAGAAGCTTTTTCATGGCTAAGTACTCGATAGTGTCGCCATCACTAAGCGAGGTGATCGTCGTCGAAAGAAATTTAAGGTGGTCAGAGTAGGGATCGAACCCACGTCATCATGCACAAGAGCCGCGCACACTACCATTGCACCACCGACGGCCATAATGTAGTGTTTCATTAAAATGTAAAACAATTAGTTTTTTGAAGAACTAGTTTAGGAAAATATTTTTAAAATGCTTCTCAGACGGTAAAGTCAAATTAGTCTCAGATCTACACAAAACGCGGATCAATTGGTATTACTTCTGCGGGGATTGACCTACATATATTGATTTTCCAGTTTGGAACAATTTATTTATTCTAAATTACCAAGAATTCTTGCAAACAATTTCGGAATGTAGGTTGACAAGTATTCATCACTAATAGATTACTTTATTGGATAGCTTTCGTATTATAATAGTACGAAATCAGAAAACAGCATATCGCAATCAATCTTCCCCCAAGACGCCCTGTCTTTATTCAAACCATTCAATACCACGTGGCTTCAACTACTTAGCTTTAAAGTAAATACTGCAAGGTGTTCTCAACTACATCATAACCACCAAAACATTTAGTGCCCGCGCACGCCTTTCATGCTAAACTAAATCAAAAATATAACAAATACAATTTAAAACAGCATATAAAAACACGGCTCCCAAAACTATACAACAGTGGCCACCGTTGTTGCCGGAAAGTCAAAATCAGACTTAGAAAAAAGTGAATAACAAATAGTCGAACAAAATGTAAACCCACGATGACTAAACACACTGGAACAGGAAGCCAGCCATGCATACATACATATGTACAAGACGGACAACAAAATGTGCGTACGGATGAAGAAGAAACGTGGCTTGAACAAATAACTAAGATGAAGGTGAGTAACATAGTGAGACAACCAAAAGAAAGGAATCCTATAAACAGATGTTGGGAACAATATGAATAAGTATACGATTTTGTAGAGGTCGTACAGCTGATGAATGGGCAGGTTGAAACGTAGCAGCTGTCGTTGTACGAATTGTTTGAGCGACGACGCACACAAGGTAGCATTGGTTTCGTTGCTGTGTTGCTAAATATTATTATGAACTTCGGGGTATAACAACTAACAGAAATTCCTGATGGTGTTAAAGTCTCCTGTAGGTATGTACATATTTAAGAGACTTTGGCCACAACACCACAGAAAATACACAATCACAGTTATTACCAGCAACGAAGAAAGCAACGTTTTAAACATATATATCCCACTGTAGCCAGGATAAAGCGCGAACAGGTAGTAGATATGCGACTAACAAATAACTATTGATGTAAAGCACCAGGAATCTTTGAATAAAAGAAAGTGCATTACAAAGAAATAAAACTTCACAATAAAATGCTAGAAGCAGCTCTTATAAAATGGTCGAAGCGTAAGGAAAATGGGAATAAACGCAAGGAACATGTAGACAAGCTAATCGAGACCACATCAAGCAACCTGGCGGTACTGACCAAATATCAACAATCCACCACCATCATCGTTATCAAGTTTGCCATTGGCATGATTTACTGTACAAATCCACACTCCCATGCATGCTTCCACAGCCTGTGTCACACACACACACTCACACTTCTCCCATATACAAAAGATGTAGGGCGAGGCAGCCGATGTAGTGGTGGAGTGCTGCAGGAAACCATCGTATGTATGTATACAAAAGGCTGCTTGGATATAAATGTATAGATGAGTAAACTGTTAGTAACATAGCATGGAATGGCACATTATGGATGGAAAGATGTTCTGCAGCTGCTAGCCGCTTCATAAGAAGTGATGGAATCGTGTGGTGATGTAATAAGCATGTGTAGAAAATTTTGCGATATTGAATATTGAAATCAAATATTCAAAAAGCTATTAAGTGAAATGGCGTAGAGTAAAAACAACCAGTAAATGTCGAACACAAACCCCCTATACTGCTGGTCCTAAGAAGCCGATAGTAATTCTATATTTTATTGACGGGTAATTATGTAGAGTCCTGTAGAGAAACTGAGACATTTCCTCTAAAATCTGTTTTGATTGGGCATGGTTTAAACAAACCTCCCCTGGAAAATAACGTATATTTATTCAATAAACTCGGTTTTATAAAACAGCGTGTAAAACTTCAGGAAGAGGTATTTCTTTTTAGTTAAATAATAAATGAGTAGTTTGCATTACATTCCATAAAGGGACTGGAGAGATGTCCTCACAATGAGAGAGCTGTGTATTTTGTAATTTTACACTCACTGATTGGCTCCTACATTTTTACATTAGTTCCCAACTGTATTTTGAGATGCTTATTCTTGGATAAGTACTCGGTAGTGTCGCCATCACAAAGCGATGTAACCGTCGTCGGAGATTAAGTCCCTAGTTAAATTTCCGTTATGGATGCCGGGGTCTATTTTGTCCTACATTCGGCGTCACAAAGCGATGTAACGGTCATCGGAGCTTAAGTCCCTAGTTAAATTTCCGTTATGAATGCCGGGGTTAGTCTATTTTGTTCAACATAGTACAATGGGCTAGCAAGATTTCGCGCTTTCAGTCTGTTCCAAGAATATCAAAATCCTGTCAATGACTACCAATCAGGCAGGGCCCTGTCAAAGCTGATACAGGCATTGAGGCCTTGGTAACTGATAGAGGCAATGGGTTCATAGAGCTCCTCATATCCAATCAGCCCATAGGATGCCGATAGTTTTTGATAAAACAACAATCCATTTGGAAGTATTTTTAAAATTCGATTGTTTCGCTGCGCACAATCACTTGGCGCAGTTAGTGAATAAACTTGACAAGTATAAAGTGAAGACTATTGTACCGCTTGGTAATTCGGATCATTGCATCATTTTGATATTCTAATCTCGTTAAGAGCTTTTTGTGATTTGTTAACAGCGTAAAGGATAATTCCTCTTCCATCCCAACTTTTATTAGGAATGACCCAGATATAAACTGATAAAGCTAACTTTTGGCTGAAACTTTTGCAAATAAGTGATATTTGTTGAAGGGAAATCAACCACTTTTATTGATTGTATACGTATCTAGTTCCATGCCTCAGATAGTTTTTCGAACACATGGAGTGCAAAAAGTTCTTGCCGAACTCGATGCGATCACATCTCTGGGAAGAGACAATATATCGGAACTTGTTCTGCCAAAAAATTTCTGAGACACCAGCGGCCTTATTCATATTCAATAAACCGACAATCAAATCTCTCACAACTTTCTATGAATATAAATATTCCTTTAAACATAATACGTATTTTCAAATAGTTTAACTTGCCAAATTTTTACAGATATGTTTTTATAGACATTTATAGTTAAATAGTTTATATTGAGTCGATGCTAATGGGACGAAAACGTTGCAAGCAGTAAAGCTGATTATCTAATAAAGATACAGATAGACAGTTGATATCTTAGAAAGCGAATAATTCCTAAATCATTGTCTGCCAGGGTTTGGGTGTAATCGTAGCACCACTTCGGTTCTAAAGCTTGGTGATGGAGGGTTGCTGATGTACTCATATTTATCACGAGTTTTGTCCAGTTACAAGTGGATCAATTTTAGGTCCGTTACTTTTTGTGATGTTTATGTATGTTCTGAAACACAAGGAACACACAGACAATGTTTTTTTTGCAATATTCAAAATAATGATATTTCAGTATGTATATGTTTGTAATCGTTCCATAGGAATTGTATACAGTTTGGAGTATCTAGGCGTTCAGATGGGCAATAAACTTAGGTTTGAATTACATATATATTGAATTACTTGAATGGAAATAAATAAATATAATTGATGTAAAATAAAACCGATTGTACCATTGTACGAGTTTAATTTGTGTGTTTCCAGAGAATATTAAAGTGCAAGTATTTTCGTTCTCTTAGAACGAACGTACCATACGGTGGTACTCTGAGCCGAACACCAATATTTGTATATAACTTGTTGGATTTTGGTAGATCAACACGGTAGGGTAGTTCGAATAAATAACAAATTTTAGAATCCTCTTAGATCGTTCGATTTGTCGAAAGGGATATAAAAGGAAACGATTTTGCAATATGTCCAGATAAATGATTTATAACATGGGATATTTTTCATTAATGAGGAGAGGTATGTTGAATTTAATAGATCCTGAAGTGCTAAGTCCCGTATTTAGTACTTATGACATGTTCTTTCTAGTAAGACGTGTTTAGAAATTTACGTAAATTTCGTGAACCGAAAATTTCGCTCACTCTCTCCAGTACTCCAAGTACTCAGCTCTATGCAAAATTTTCGTGAACAAAATTAATTACAGGCTTGTTATTAGGGTTCTGTAGAACCGGAGGGAATTTGATCCCCGAACTTAATGCCTAAAAGAACTAGAGGAATCAGTTCCTACAAACCCCATTTAATTGCTCCTAAGTTCCTCTAGTTATTCTACTGTATTATCCCTTTCTATTTTGAATGTTCATAGTTTCTTCAGATTTGCAACTCATATATGCTTTTTACAGAAATCTATCATATAGACTTTTAGCTTATAAAGGTATTTTCTTTTTCTGTTCATAATGCTCTTTATCGCCCTACTTTTCAATTCATTTACATTTTCCCCTCCTACACTTTCTTTAACTGAACATTTAATTTGTGTGCTTCCTTTTCCTTGTCCAGTTCATGTAGTACATATTGGCAACAAATATTTTATTAATTTATTCGCCCTTTCGCGCTGTTCTAATTTTGATGTTTTTCGTTTCTGTTTCCAAAACCAGTGATGGAACTAAAATGAACTGTGATGTAAAAATGGAACTTGATCATTTAGTGGAGCGGAATCAATAGATCAAGATCCCTTAAAGGAACTAAAATGCCCAAATCAAGTTGTTTATGCCATAGTCAGTCATTTCGTATGAAAAACAATTGTTTGATAAAGCCCCGTATTTGGATCTTATGAAATTTTCGTTCTCTTAACCAGTAAGTGTATAAAAAATGACGAAAATTGCATTCACTTTTCATTTACTTGGTTCTCGGCTCTATGCGAAAAGTTCGTGAACAAAATCAATTACAAGGATGATGTCATATCAAAGTTATTTCGTTCAAATACAATTGTTTGAAAATGGTTTGGAACCGGACTTTTGATAATTGGATTAATTTAACAATCAAAAGTAAAACCACATGTGTCAAAATTAAAATGGAGTACGAAGAGGAATTATACATGAAATATTTGCAAAGCAAATGAGAGATAGGTGGTAACCATTCACAATTTCGGATTGGAGATAAATGATAAAATTCATTACGAAAATTACGTAAGAACCGATGTCGAATGATGGCATCAGTTTCGTATCGTAATCCCTTTTTAAGGCGTGATTAAATGAAAACTTGAATCCAAACTTAAGAGATGAATGTTTTTATTAAGAAATATGATTTGTTCCTAATTTTTCGACCTTTATTTTAATAATTATTCTTGACTAATTATTCAAGCTTAAGGTCACTTCCGATTTAACAAAACTTGTTGTTTGTCTCTTTTCTCTCTCGATATTTCGATTTCTTTTGGAAATTTTCTTCAGGAAAGTTTTTAATATGTCTCCAAGACATAGCAGAGAAAAGAGAAATACAAAAAGTTTTATAAAATCGGAAGTGACCTTAAGCTTGAATAATTAGTCAAGAATAATTAAGAAATGTGATTTCACCAGTACGAGTTTTATGGAAGTTAACATAAAATTGATTCTGGGTGGTATGCATAGAAATGAGATCTTACTATTTTCTCAAGTTTTTGAGCTATTGCTCCATTTGGTATGCATAAAGCAAAATTGACTTATGAGCTTCATCTCGCATGGTGAGTTTGATCTTATAGTTGAGCAATTGCTCAAATTTGAAAGCTCTCTCCGAGTTTAAGTTAATAATCGTATGCATAAAAACCTTTGACTCAGTTTTGTCAAAGAACGGAAACTGTAAGCATGGCTGAATATGTTAGATGCGAAAAACAAAAAATTATACAAACCACGTTCAACAAACTATCAAAACGACAACGTCCAACGACTTTACAGGAAAATGTACAGTGGCTAGTTGAGTATTTTCTCGAGAATTTTAACGGAACCCGAGGAGGAGGTCTATCAAAAATGGAGAAAATGCGAACTTTTTTAAGATTTGTTGGTGACCCGGGATTTCAAGTTGGAATCGGCCACGACATAGGAATACAACAAAGTACAATTTCACGTACAATAAAACAGGTTGCCAATGCCATCGTAAGCCAAGCGACAATTGGATAATATTTCCAAATAGCGGTGAAGCCAGTAATGGACTTCAAAATACAAATGCCCGTTAGAAATCGGAGCTATCGATTGCACACATGTACGACTAAAAAACCCTTCATCTCATAGTGATGACTACATCAATCGAAAAGGGTACTACTCCACGAATGTCCAGCCTACGTGCGATGCACATGAATTTTTTACTAGTGTGCAAGTATCTTGGCCTAGTTCAGTTCACGATTCCCGAATTTTGAGAAACAGTAAGATCTTTTGGACAACGGACATGGCGGCAAATGAAGCAGCTTATGACACCATTTTGAAACCCTCAAACAAATGCAGAAAAAAAGTAATTATCTCTTCGTTTTTCAGTTAGTATATATCTCTCCTTTTTCTCATTCTTAGTCATTCTTAGTAATCTAACAAAAATTTAGATACTTTTAATTTTCTCAACCAAATATGCATTAATATTTGAATGAAAGTCATTAGCGTTTTCGTCACAGCTGTCCTCTTCAGTCGAAATCATTTTTTCAAATAATTGTAACTAGCAATCAATGTAGTAATACCTAAAAGACGCCTCGCAACATCAAATCCATATAGCAAGAGAAGAGAGCTTTAATCTTCTTCTCAATGAACTTAAGTTCTTTGTGGTGGGCTCAATGTCAACTTTTTGCATACGAAACTCATTTCAAGCAAGTGATAACTCTTGATCTCACAGCTTGAGTTTAAGCTCGATCGACACAACTCTGAGATCAGTCTCATTTTTATGCACACGAGCCATTAATCTCACTTTCGTTTCCCTGACTACGGTGATTTAAATGTTAAAATGTTTGCATATATGTGTATTTCTTTCACTCCCGTAAAATGTTGGGTCTAGCCATAAAACGACAGCTCTCAAGTCCTCAATCTGAACTATCTTTAGAGAAAAAGTTCTTAATCTACGATACATTGTTGACACCAGTATTGACTTATATTATTGAGTTATGGGTAGATATTAATGACAAAAGCTCCGTGGTTTATCAGTAATAAAAATTTGCATAATGATCTTGGTGGTCCTTATCTTAAAAGTCTATCTGACTAGATTGAAATTTCATCGGAAAGCTATGACTATAACTCTTTATATCATAGTGATGCATTACAATGATTAAATCGACAGACAGCACATTCTTGACCTTAGTTTTCTGAAGTAAAAAAATTTTATTAAAAATTTGAATAATTATATGCTTGTGAAGCAGGAGGGTGGGGGATTAACAAACTTGTTATTTTTAAGTTTTAATAAAATTTTTTTAATATTCTGTGGTTCATTGATTGCAAACAAAGAATTATAATACTAAAAGTCAGTTCGAAGAAATATTGCCTTCTTCCACTATAATCCTGTTAATCACATATTACAGATGAAGTTGTTTTGTAAAAAGATACAATTCTTCATCAACTGCTCTATTTAGTTTATCTGAAAGAATTCAAACGATGGTCCTAAAACTATGGTATCTACAAAACATATGCACGGGATGGTATTCAAATAACCTACTTTTTGGCAGTGATAAAGTTTTATAAACTAATTTTAGTCAATTCTATAAAACTGAACGGCCATAGTGTGACAAACAATATGTGGCTAAAAACGGATACATATTTCTTAATATACATATATTATTACATTTTAGTATTTTTATACAGATTTCAAGGATTGAATCGCTCAATTCAATTCCAATGGACTACTAAAAAGGCCAGTATTTTTGAAAATTGTAGTCATTTTAAAAATGCTGGTAATTTTAAAAGGAAGAACCAAAGTGTGTTTTTTAGACGATTTCATTAATACGTGCTGGGTTCCTATCAATTCTTGTCAATAGCATCCATGGAATTTTTAAACGAGAATGGAGCACCTCGTGTGTGTTTGTAGACAACAATCTATACTTTTCTCCTTGTTGTTATTCCCACCTCATTATTTTGCCAATTGCCTGCAAGTAGAGTACTCATTAATATCTTTTAAATTGTATTATGGTATCACTACTTATCCGTTTAGATTTACTAAAATTGTATAAGAAAATATTATCCTTGATAAGGAGTTATTGGTACTTTTGCCTCTGCTTAATATTCATTATTTTAAACATTAAAAAAGATGTGTATTAAGTTGGCGATTAGTTGGCTGTTAAAATAAAAATATAATTGTATTACAGTTTGTCTACAAACCAATAATTGAATGTTATGAAAAAATATGTTCGTCTCGGTACCACTCTTATAAAGTTTATCAATTTTGGTTATTACTAAACTTAGCATTTCTTTTTATATGTATGTATATAATTTTCTTATCTCTTCCCAAATTTGAATGCATAACCTCAAAAGTCGTCCTGGCCAAGCTACAAAACCCAAACACGATAGTATAACCAAACAGAAATGTGAACCACTTGCTGTAAGGACCACACACTGACGCACACAAACTCACGCAATCCAATATACACACGCGTACACACACATACAAAAATGAGACCATGTGCCCAAAAGCGAAAGACATAGTGGAACGAACCAATTTCATGGAGAAGTACAGTATGCAAGATTATAGCTGATGGTACTTGGTCGTAACCAAATGTGGTGGTTAAGAAACAAGGTGACAAATAAATGTAAAGAAAATTCGATAAATGATAATGGCCAAGGGAATGAATGTTGAAGGACTGTTTATGCAATGTAACACAACGTTTTTACCGTTGATGTGTTTCCTTTTGGAATTTGACAGGCAAGCATTGGAATTGTCAGTTTAACTTAAGATGCCAGTTGTAGTATCAGTTGGTGGTGGTAGTTCTCGAGACTTCGTATAATGATAAAATGGCAAATAAATATTTCTCATATAATATAATTACATTTTTTTTAGAAACAAAATATGTTTTCAGTTAATTATCATTGTTAGCTCTGTTTTTCAATCGGAAATTTATACTGCTATCTGACGAAAAGAAATGTTTCTTTCGATAGAGAAAAGGGTCACATAAAAATACAACTTTTTTAAAAGAATTATAACCACTTTATTCATAAAAAGAAGGCAATAATAGGAAAAATCCTAATTACGGAAACAAATCAGCTAAAAGTTCAATCATTTCATAGATCAAATACAACAAAAATGTGACAGGAAAATATTAACTGGATATGAAAATTATTTTTCATTCTGTATAGAACAATCCTTTGGAAGCGATTCATTTTTTCCTTAAATTCAATTTTCCATAGAAAAGAACATTATTATTCTATAAGACAATATACATATGTATGTAGTTCGTGCAGAAAGACGGGTTCGTGTTCCGGTTCATTTTTTCACAGAGCGTAAAATCTATGGAACGTCGTATGTACAGGATTTCTGAGCCACAAAAATGCACCCCAGTACTACTAACGTTGTCAGTAGAAAATTGGTAACATGACATACTCGCAACCAGATTAAAAACGACGAAGTGAGAACCAAAACAAACCAAATGAGAAGAACAAGCAGATTTAGAGCATCTGATGAGGGGAGTAAAACAACAATAACAGCGTCAAAATACTAATAACAACAACAACATTAAGAGAAGTACTACCGACACAATGTGGGACAACCAGAGATAACATGGACGAGTTCCGCCGGAGTACAACAACTAAAATAATATAAATAAATATGATGTCTCTTGACTAGAGACTAAATGTGCTTAGCTAACAATGGGTATGGACTATTGTGCTATACCGCCATAGTAACCACTTCGCAGTAGAAGCTACTTGTTATACGTAACAGGCAATGTGACTCTGGCTAAGGCGTTGGTTGGTACTGGTAGTGCCATCGACTACACCACAATTGTAGCCAACGAACATTACAGTTCCACACAGCTCAAGCATGATGACTACGTGTATTCCGCACGAAAAAGATAGCGAAGCTAGCTCTACCAACTGGCCCACAAACACACACTCACTCACTCACAACAACCGATAGTGGTGAAACGATGTGGAATCGATTCTTTCCATCAAATTAACACCAAAGCAACACAAGGAGAACTGGGCACAGAGTTGCTCGTAACTAACTGGTGGTTGTGTAGTGTTGGTGTTCATGTTCTTGGAAACACACATCTACCAAAGTGAAAAATGGTGAATTCCAGTCATTATTGTCGCATGGTTGGAGTAAATGTAATGTTGGAAGGGAAGAAAAACAAATGGACATTGTCGGCCCAGATTATGCCGTAGTCAGCTTGGATAACGTGTCCAGGGGTTTGTTCAGTCGCAAATAACAACGACAACACTTCCACAATCACATAATCATCAGCACCATCGATATCGCCATAATGGCGACCACAGCGATGAACCAATGTACCTTTTCATATAAAGCAGCAATTAACAACAACGATTGCTGGCTGACTAGTGGCTGGGCCATAACCAAGACGAAGTCATCATCATCATCGGATGTTTCGCCTCGTGTCTACGCCAGCCAGCCAACAATCAAATGACAGATGGACGGACGGACGAACGGACTGAACCCAACAACCAGTCGTTTGGTTGTCTGAGTAACTCTGACTGATTACCACTACACAAACACGACATGAAAACGGCGATGATGGCTATGGCAATGAGGCAAAATGTGGCGAACGATGATGCACACGTCAAACGAGGCAAAACAATGTGGGTCTGGCAATTTCATATGCCAACGGTGATGATGATGAGTACATGCAATATCCAACCTAACCTCACTTTTTGTCCCATCACCTTCATGGAATACAAACTCTGCACACTCATCGATAGAGACAACCATCACCCAGACCACGCGCTTTTCTCGGGTGTGGTTGGTTGCTTGGCTGGTCGGTCGGCCTTCTCCTACACCCGCGCGTTCGTTGTTAAATCATCAGCACTCCATTCCAACTTACCTTAATGGATACACAGCTGTGGATTTTGCTGGCCAAAGGTTCCTTATCGGCTGCGTAACTGTTCAAAATGGAGATGCACTCATTGTCCGGGGCCAAGCACAGGCGACAGCAATTGTGTCTCCTCTGCTGTGATTGCAGACGTTGGTCATCCGACATTTTGAATTTCTCCAAGGCGTTCCACGATACCACTAGGACAGACTAAATGATGGCGACTGGCACAAAACGTCGTTTTCGTTGTCTTCGGCGTTGGTGGTGCTACTCGTTCCAAATCACTTCTCAACGTATTATTTCTTCTTTCGTTCTTCCAAGTATTATGTATTCATCCGTCTGACTTGATTTGAAATGTACAACTTTTTTATATTTTGTTTTCACTTTCTCTTTCAATTTGTTAAAGCAAGTTGTTTTTACTTGAATTTCTTTTTTTTGTTCTTCTCTTTTGTTTTTATTTATATGTTTTCTTCTTCACCCACTTTTTTGTGCGTTTTTTGCAATATATTGTTTCTTTTTTTTGGAAATTATTGTTTTCTCTACATATTTTCCCCTTTTCTGGGCTGCTTGTCCTTTGGCCACGGCGGTCACGGAGCAATCCACAACTGCTCACAACGGGATTTCATTTGGAACTGTGCCGTTTTTGCCGGGATTTTTGTGCATTTTGATCATTTCCATTCTCTTTCGCTAATAGAGGAAATGTGGGAATAGAGTGGAATTGCAAAAAGGTGTTTGCACATTTTATGTAATAACGGCCACTGAATTCATACGGTAGGCAGGCGATAGTGATGTGCGGTTCCGCGTATTAGAACTATCGGTTCTGTTGAGAACAGTTCCACGAAGAACCGGGTATTGGGACCGGTTCGATTCTTAACAAATTGTTGTCTTAAGAGTCGTAAGTAGAATTGCTTATTATAAGGATATACAATTAAAATACGCATTTTCGTAACCTTACCCATAGGTATGGAGGTATATGTATAACATTTGAATGGAAAAAGGTGTAGAACAAAGAAGCATTCACATTATAATCAGAAACTATGTACTAAAGTAGACAGTCAACATATCTCTTGAATAGAATGTCAACAAGCAAAACCCGTGAAGCGCAACGGCTCTTCTCTCTCTCTCTAATTCTTTTTATTCAACATTTATATACACGAGCAGTTTTTAGATGTTATTGTATACAACTATACAAATTTCACCCATGTTTAAGTAAAGTTACATAAAGTATATAAAAAGTATGAAACAATCAATATACATATATCGCTAGAGAGAAATGCAGTTCAGTGAATTGTGTCGACTTTTCAGTTCTCTTTTACGAGGATTGCCACATTAAATACAACTTCAGGCCGTTTAGTTAGAACCAATGACGATCAAGACAAAAACGATGTACAAGTAGACAGTCAAAATTTCTCTTCACTCAAATGCCAACAAACAAAACGAGTGAAACCCTAGTACTTCTTTACTCTCTCTCTCTCTTACTCTCTTCATTGAATATTTCAATACACGAGCAGCTTTTTGATAGTGTTATTGTATATAACTATACAAATTCCAACCATGTTGAAGTAAAATTACATAAACTATGCAAAAAGTATGAAATAAGCAAGTTATGACGCGAGAGAGAAATGCGTTTGAATGAACTCCTAGCACTTTTTGGTTCTCTTTTACCAGGGTTGCCAATTGCGCACATCTTCTGGTCGTCTAACTGTAAATCGTCTTTGATCAAGAAGTAGACGACCAGAAGATGTGCGCCCTTTGGCAACCCTCGTAAAAGAGAACCAAAAAGTGGTAACAATTCACTCAAACGCATTTCTTCCTCGCGTCATATCTTGACTATTTCCTACATTTTGCATAGTTTATGTAATTTTACTTCAAAATAGTTGGAATTTGTATACTTATAGACGATAATACTATCAAAAAGCTGCACCTGTATTGAAATATTTATTGAATATTGAAATTCTTGACTGGTTATTTAAATTGGTAATCAGTTGATTTTGATTTGACTTTGATGTGACTTTAAATATGAAAAGATTTTTTCAGTGCTTTGTCAAATAATCTTACTACCATGTGGCAACAGTGGCAAATGCTACGAAAAATAACCGGTATTCACACATTTATCGGCTAATCGTTACAATGCATCAAACTGAGGCGATTTAGAAAGAGCAGAGAATGATTAACGCTTCACTCCTTTTGTTAGTTGGCATTCAAGTGAAGAGAAATTTTGACTGTCTACATTAGTACATCGTTTGTGTTAGAACCTAATGTCTTGTTCACGCTGCCACGAAATTGACAATTTCGAATTGAAATTGTCGAACGAAATTTAAATTGTTCACACTGGCATTTGAGCCAGGGTTTAGAATTACTATCATTTCTAAATTTCATTTCATTCTGCTGTGCTGTGGCTGTGAAAATTTGTTAGCATAGCAACATATTAAATGCAAAAGTAAGAAAGCCGCAGCTGTGCTGTGAAGTTCTCCTACCACGAAATGAAAGCAACAGTAGTAACAAACAAGCCACAGCTGTGCTGTTGCTGTCATATGAAGATCTTCGAAACGAATGGGTTTGCTGTTGCTGTTGCTCCTGTAGCTTTGTTTGCATATGTTTACACTTATGCATGTGTGTTAATATAACTTCCCAGAAGTAAATGACAACAAAACAAGGAAAGCTTTATAAAGCGAGAAAAAAAGAACTGTTAATATGAGTATTGTAGGTGTTTATTGAGTTATTTAGTAATCATGTAAAATATAAGCGGCATTCATGCAAACGTGAAAGCCGAGAACTTTTGCTCAGCGCAAGTGTCCCTCGCTCCGTTGCATGAGGCACCAGGTAAAGTTGCTCAGTGTAGTTGTGCTCAACACCATATCAGCTGACCAAGATGGATATATAAGGTGGTAGCAGTAGCAATTGCATGTATAATGTATGTGTACTTTTTCTACTGTTCTAGTGCTATCACCTTATTTATCCATCCTAGTCAGATGACAACGAAATGTCAAAAGTTTACACGCTACAAATTTGCCTCGAAAACTTTCCACTTTTGAGCAAGTCGCTTTGTATGGGAAATTTGTTTGTTTTGACGTTTGCTGTGCAAGTTTACGATGTTTTCGAGTTTACGCGGTTCTTTCGAGCTTTCATGAAGACCACTATAGATTTTTGATATGTGTACTTTGTAGTAGTATGTTAGGTGTATGTGAAAGCGGAAAAAAGGTTGTACACTAAAGTAAAGTTGTAATTTTTTTTAATTAAAAGTTATTATACATATTATATTGAGTGAAATTCAAATACACGAAATTAAAAATAAAAAGCGGAAAAAAGTTTAAGTATATACGTCTGCAGGTATTACTCTTGGAGGTTCTCTGTGTCTTCAAATAGCGGCAAATTGTTAATAGCTTCATTTAAAAAAGTCGAGTTTAACTTCACCAACAATATGTCTTCTAACGTCTCATGTTTCAGTCGGTTACGGTTGTCTGATAAAATGAGCTTTAATGAGGAAAATTCTCGGTCTACGGTAACCTGTAAAGCATATAAAATCATAGCAAAATATAGTAATGTATTAAAATTGACATTCGATCAATCATTGCCTACCTGAGTTGGAGGAATTCCGAAGAAAACGTTGCTTAATGCATACAGTTCAGGTTCTGAATGCTTTCTCTCCCTCCAAAACTGCAATACATCAGTGTCGCTTCGCAGAAACGGAAGATGTAGATTTCCAATTTTTGAGTAGACGTCAGATTAAACGATCTCACCGGAGGGTGCTTGAAGTTTTTCAGTCAAAAATGAGTTCAACATTTCTTGTGCTTCATCTTCGAAATCACCTTTGTTTGCCATTAAAGCGTTATCGCCAGTTATATTTTCCAAGCCATCAGACACAGAACGTAGTTTTTCCCAAAGATGCTTCAAGTAACGGCTTCCTGTCTTTTTTCGAAACTCAAGGTATGGCGGAATCTTGGATCTAAAAACAAGCACGCATTAAGGCTTTCATTCTCAAGCAGTTTTGAAGTTCGTTTTTGCATGCATTCCAAGACTTTGTTGCCAATTTTTTTACTAGGTGTTGGTGTCATTATTTTGTACTATTTTGCTAGGTAGCATTTTACATTTTAGCCATTGAGCGTACAAATTTCCGTAATGCAAATGCTCTGCTTGAAATTTAACTATTGTGACTTGTAAGGGAGCAAAAACGGTGACGTAGCACTCCATAAAGTCCCACAGAAAATCAGTGTTGTCAAAACTATGGTTTTGTTTCCAATAGACTCCACAGCAATCAAGGCATCTTTTGCAGCGAGTAATGTTTTAATCATGTACGTTGAACCCCATCTTGTGGAACAATCAAGTTGTGGAAGTTTAATGTTTCTTAACTCAAATGTGTCCTTAAACCCATTTGAAGATTTTCGAATAAACTTTGTAAAATTTCTGCAGCTTAGTAGAAATCCTTTTATTTCAGAGTCTTTTGTGACATCTAGCGCACATAGTTGAGCAGTATGGGCTGCACATCTACATACTTGAATATGCTCAACACGAAGATTTGATGGGGTTTCCAAATTGTTTATATTATTTATATATGTATTATTCAAATCTTCTTCTAATATTTCTTTTTCCTCACTCATGTTCGATAATATTTTTGTGGTTTTTATCATATTAGCTCCGTTATCGGATGTAATCGAAACTATCTGAATTAGGTGAATATCATATACTTTTTAAGTTTTTAAAATTTCTGCAGCGAGATTGTTCGAGGCGCTTGCACCGATGCCTTTTAGCTCTACCATGCCCAAAATAAGAGATTTGATTTCATCTTCTTTAATAAGTTGGGCACTGATTCCAAAAATATTGCGAGAGAATCTCGATGCGCTATCAATCTTTAAAGATAAAAGCCTTTTGCTCATTTCCATCTTCATATTTGCTCGAATATTTGAAGCGACTTTATTTAAAGTTGATTTGCAATTTTTTTCGTTAAGCCGAAGTCGTTTTCCAAGCTTTTCCCCTAAGCCATCGCAAATTGGATCAATTATATTTTTTAAATTAGGGGAGTTGAGCACATTGAACGGCACACTGTCTTCAGTAACTAGTCCTATGTAGGATTTGAGCAATATTTGTTTATTTATTTTTACTTTTATTATTTGTTTTTTTACATTATTTATGGGAGTTATATTTGAATTCGAAGAACTTGTTGAACTTTCAAAATTACTTAGGTCTTTTTGGTGTTGTTTTAACAAATGCGTTTTTAAATTGAAATTTCTATTATTTTTTAGCACTAATTCGCATAAATTACACACTGATTTCCCAATTTCATCTTGATTTTCGAAATAATTCCAAACTGTATTTTTAAAATTTTTACGCGGAGCCATTGCAAAAAAACACCAGCACACGTTCAGTGACATTCACTTACATACTAAACTTCGGCAGTTTGCGACAGCCTGCGAACAGCAACAGCAGCTATCATAGCTGTCGTTCCTTCCCCTTCATAGCAACAGCACAGTTAAACTAACAATGAACAAGCTTCGCTGTGGCTGTACTGTTAGAACTTGCGTATTTGCAACAACGACACAGCTACACCAAATTACTATTTCCGCAAGGCAGCGACAGCACTTATATTAGTGCTGTTGCTGTTATGGTAACAGTTTTCCAAACACTGATTTGAGCAATGTCGTCGCAAAATGACAACTGTTTGTTTACAAACATTACCATGAGTAAAAATTTCGTGCCTGGACACAATAATCAAATTTAGTTAGAAAATTAATAAAAACAATAAAATCGAAGAATGGTGCATGAACTTTAACATGAAGCACTAACTTTACAAGGTTTATAGTTTCTTCTCACTAGTATATGTCGATGAAAACTTTAAAATTAAAATTTGATGAATAAGGCGGCATACAATTGTTTATTTTTTAGCAACCACGTGTTCAGTAAACGAAGCCTACTCACAATTATCGACAGTGTTGGAGCAACAATGTTTTTATTAAATGCGATTTGTCGGCAGACGTTATTTTTAGGTTCATCTCGTTGGTTGTATAAAAAATTTTTTTTTTAGTAATTCGGGCCTTCAAATGCGGCTTAACCTATAATATCGGCTAATATTTTAAGTCTTTAAGTTTAAGTCTTTAAGCCTTAATGACGACGGCGTGAAATTCAAAAATTTATTCCGCCGACAGCACACCGGAAAATTTTCTGTCGGCTTCGTTCTCTTGCATATGAGTAAAAACGAGTACTAAGTTAATTTTGTTGAGTAAAAACAGTGTTGTATACGACAATTTCAAGTCAATTTCAACGAAATTGTCGTACATATCTCAATTTCGTAGTTGTCAAAATATATGGGAAATTGAGCAATTTCAACTCAATTTCGACCCAAATTGCGAAAGAATTCAATTTCGCAGCAGCGTGAATAAGGCCCCGTGAACAAAGCCCCGTATTCAGTTCTTGCGAAATTTTCATAAGAAATTTTGTCATTTATCTCTAAACATATCTTTGATCTATCTATCTTTGATTATCGAAATATCAAAATTCCGGTCCCAAACAATTATCAAACAATTGTTTTCGCACGAAATAACTTTGGCGTAACAACCCTGTAATTGATTTTGCTTACGAAATTTTCGCAAGGGGCAAATTTTCATAATTTTTTATGCAGGTACTACTTATGGCAACGACAATTTCATAAAAGCTGAATACCGGGCTTAATAGGCAAAACACACGACACAAAATACTTGCGCAAAATATTTTCACTATACACGACACAAAAAATTTTGCCCAAAATATTATTAGCAGTCAAGTTTTAACACCCGACAGAGATGGATGCTGTAATTATGATTGCCGTCGCTTTAAAAAAAATTTGTTTTAACTTATCCACTAAAACTTCCCATAATGCTGTGCAAATTTTCATATTCTTCTATGAATTCGGTCCTAATCTATTGATCGACCGCCATTGTTTTGCTCTTTCTTCGTTGAAAACTTTTCGCAACTGACACCGATTTTGCGCAAAATCCTGCAAAACTGCAAAAATAGTACGTACGGAATCAAAGCTAAAAATGGAAGATAATTTTTGTGTTTTTCAAATTAAAACTAATTTGTTGTACATATTTTATTTTTAAAGTCTTTACTGCCAATAAAATCAATAACTCGACTATTCTAGTAGTACCACCACATGAATGCGCCTTGATTGAAATGGTTGTAAACAAACGTACTATACCATCTACATCAACACGATGCCATTTTCAAAGACGATCAAGAATTAGACAACCAAAATCGTCTTTGATGTACAAGTAGACAGTCAAAATTTCTCTTCACTCAAATGCCAACAAACAAAACGAGTGAAACCCTAGTACTTCTCCAAAGACGATTTACAATTAGACGACCAGAAGATGTGCGCAACTTGGCAATCCTGGTAAAAGAGAACCAAAAAGTACTAGGAGTTCACTCAAACGCATTTCTCTCTCGCGCCATATCTTGCTCATTTCATACTTTTTGCATAGTTTATGTAATTTTACTTCAACATGGTTGGAATTTGTATAGTTATATACAATAACACTATCAGAAAGCTGCTCGTGTATTGAAATATTCAATGAAGAGAGTAAGAGAGAGAGTAGAGAAGTACTAGGGTTTCACTCGTTTTGTTTGTTGGCATTAGAGTGAAGAGAAATTTTGACTGTCTACTTGTACATCGTTTTTGCTTCTCTACTCTGTCTCTTACTCTCTTCATTGAATATTTCAATACACGAGCAGCTTTTTGATAGTTATTGTATATAACTATACAAATTCCAACCATGTTGAAGTAAAATTACATAAACTATGCGAAAAGTATGAAATAAGCAAGATATGAGAGAGAAATGCGTTTGAGTGAACTCCTAGTACTTTTGGTTCTCTTTTACCAGGGTTGCCAAGTTGCGCACATCTTCTGGTCGTCTAATTGTAAATCGTCTTTGAGACAACCAGAAAATGAGAGCAATTTGGCAACCCTGGTAAAAAAACCAAAAAGTGCCTATTAATAGAGATATAAAAAGGTGTTGAGCGTGAATAAATACGAAAAAAATATAAACAATAATTTTATTTGTAAATGTGTTATCATAAACAATGCTGATTGGTTTTGTTTCATTCATTTCACTACCGAAAATTGTCAAATGTTTAAAGAATTGTGGTTGCATTGTTTAAAATAAAAAATATAAAGATGTGCAATTTTAAGTAATTTTTAAAGTTTTATTTTCATTCTAATCAGCTCATATTAAAACCGAAGTTTGTTATACAAGATCAACAACATCTACTGCTCCCACCACGTTAATCTTGCTAAACAAGGATTAAAATTTAAATTTTCTAAATTATAAACGTCCTTTGGCTGAACTGCTACTCACTCAATTCGGCTTAAACCTAGAATAGGTCGGCAACTCGCTTCGGCTCCAAACTATTACCATTGGATAGAACTTTTAATTTTAAGTAAAAAAAATTAAATAAAAAAATCGGGGGCAACGCCTATTTTCGGAGTTGTGGGCACCCAAAGTTCTGACATACAGGATGATACTTCGAGTGTGGTGCCGTGTTACGGGACCGATTTCACAACTTTTTTGTGTAAAACGAGTCGAAATAAACAAAAATAAATAAATACATTTTTTCGATAACTGCTTAGTTATCCACGAATCGGATTTTTAAAAATATCCAGAATATATTTTTTTTTCAAGCAATCGAGTGATTTTTCGGATTTTGCCACACATCGACTTCAGGTACAGAGGGAATTTTAACCCCCCTGCCTGAGCCCGGCCGGAAGGCCGGGCGACTAATTGCAATATAAATTTAACGATTTTCCAACAGTTATACCACACGGTACGAGCAACATAGGTCCCTGCCAGGGCTACTTGGCCCGTAACTCCCAAAATAGGGGTTCCCCCCGATTTTTTTATTTTACTTTTTTTGCTTAAAATAGCGATCCCTACAACCAAAAAAAAAAGCAAAAAAATTGGACGTGCCGATCTATACTAGGTCTGTTCCCTCAATTCTTCCAAAGCCGCAAAAATAAGTGGAACATAGATTATATTTATTTTTTTTCATTTCGACGCCACCTCTCCCTAATTTTTGTCTTGTTTTGTGCGGCGACTGAATGTCAAAAATTTGTTCCTGATCTGTCTAAGTTTCATCACATGTGCTGTGTGTGAATTGAACCAAAGATTTTTAATCGACTAAAATTTTGACATTAGCGTGGTGAATATTTATTGTTAACATTTTTAATATCCCCAGGGCTATTCCCTCAAAATCCCTCTAAATTATTTATTTGTTCGATTCGACGCTCCGTTTCCGTTTCCAATTTTTTTTTCTTATTTTTCCATATTTTCGATCACAAATGGGGATGGGTTATCCTAGGTTACCCATTACCCGTCGCGTCTGTAATTCTCCATCGTCTTGGTTATTATTTTCCCCATTACCCTGTGGGGTAATATCAAATCCAAACTATTGTATGCTAAGTCGACTTAGCATGTTTTTTTCTACGGTATTCAACTTAAATTCTCTCAAATTTTGGTAATGATCGGCCAATCCAATCAAAAGATATAAGCAAAAATTTACTTAGCATGGGACTAAAGATTTAAAAAACTTCCATACCATAATGTGGTAAGTACACTTAGCATATTTTGGCTTGGAACTTTTTGAATTGTTTCGGATGCTAAGTAGGCTTAGCATACTAAAGCACGGAGTTTTTTTTATGACGTGTTCTAACATTAACATATTTAACATTTAAATATTTAAATCCTAGTTCGTCTAAGTTAAAAAAAAACAATATTGATCACCATTTTGTTCCAAACCAGAACATGCTATGTATACTTAGACGACCAATCAGCGTAAAAACGTCCGTAACAAAACATGCTAAGTCGACTTAGCCGACTACTTAAGAAATGCTAAAGTATTCCAAGTCGTTTTTAACTGAGATCTGCTAAAAAAATTTTATTTGAGAAATGCTAGCAAAATTATATTAAATTTCCGTTATAAACAGTGAAAGACTCAAAGCTCTATCTTATACCGTTACAGAGATATATCATCTAAACTTTGAGAGCTTCCCCCGCAAAACTCACTTTTTAGACTTAGCATGCTATTGTTCGGAGGCGTCGAAATGTTATATATATTTATGCCTTGTTCACGCTGCCGCGAAATTGAAGTCTTTCGTAATTTGGGCCGAAATTGAGTTGAAATTGCTCAATTTCGCATATATTTTGACAACTACGGAATTGAGATATTTACGACAATTTCGTTCAAATTGTCGTATACAACGCTGTTTTTACTCAGAAAAGTTAACTTAGTACTCTTTTTTGCACATATGCAAGAGAACGAAGCCGACAGAAAATTTTCTGGTGTGCCGCCGTCGTAGATATTTTTTTGAAGTTCACGCCGCCATCTTTAAAGCATGCTTCGACTTAAAATGTTATCCGATATTATCAATTAGGCTGCATTTAAACGCCCGAATTACTTAAAAATATCTAAATTTTTTACACAACCAACGAGATGAATCTAAAAGTAACGTCTGCCAAAAAATTACATTTACATAATTACATTACTCAGTTGCCACCGTCGATTAATTTTTTTTGTTGCTCCAACGCCGTCGATAATTATGGGTCGGCTTCGTTCACCGAACACGTGGTTACTAAAATTACAACAAAAAACAAAACAATTGTACGCCGCCTCATTCATCAGATTGAAATTTTAAGTTTACATCGAAATATGCTAGTGAAAATAAACTATAAACCGTGGTGAATCAGTGATTTATGTTAAAGTTCACGTACCATTCATTTATTTTATTGTTTTCATTCATTTCCTAACAGAATTTTGGTTATTGTGCCCAGGCACTAAAATTTTACTAATAGCAATATTTGTAAACAAACAGTTGTCATTTTTCAACGAAATTGCTCAAAACCAGTGTTAACGATTTCAATCCGAAATTGTCAATTTCGTAGCAGCGTGAACATGGCATTAAGTACAAATCATGGTAAAATTATCTATCGGGTAAACGCGTCAGCCCATCTGATTTGTGGTTTTTCAAGCTGTCAAATTCGATTTTGTTTCTTTTTGTTTGTTAATAAAATTCAAAGAATTTCAATCAAAATGTAATTTAATAGCATAGACTTTGTATCAAGTAAGACAAGCTTATAAAATTTTTCACATTTTGTGTTCATAGTGTTTTTCATTATTCAGCTAATTTTGACAGCTTAACAACGGAATTGCTAATGCGACTACCTATTAGATAATTCTACCATGGTACAAATATTCTCTGCATGGGTTCTCAGTGTTTCCCTTTCGCTATCGCCACTTACGGCTTTCCAAATAAAACGATCCACACTTAGTACTACGTAATGTGGCAACATTTGCAGTAATGGGCGAAAAAATGCGGCAACACGTTTATGCCAACTGCCAACAAATACATGGTAGCAGCAAATGCTGTAGTTGTAAGCAGCAACAGCATACATTTTATTTTCGTTCATTTGTTACAAAATACATATGATTTTAACAAGTGAAACGAAAAACGACATGGAAAAAATGTAATCACATGTTTAAACTACTATACCTGATAGATAATTATACCATGATCAATACGTATAACAATGGTAAAATAAGTAAGGTAAACGCAGTAGGAATTGTTACAACAAAAACAGGCATTTTGTTTTTGTTTGTTGTCCATAATCTGTCAAATTTTCTACATGTGTGTATCTGCTGTGAAAGTAAACAAAAAAGTCCAAAAACAAAATACATGTGGATTTGACATGAGATGAAAACCTAACAAGAAAACGGTTCAAATCAGCTGTTCTAACGAGTTTACCTTACTTATTTTACCATGCGTATAACCATAGACTAATACGTACATAGATACATTTATTCTCTCAATAAATTAAATGTCATAGGTCCTGTGGTACGTAAACCTTGGATGGTGGAAAACATGGGTTCAATAATACCCGATAGAGGCAATAATAAACAACGGTCAACAAAGGAACAAGAACCGAATTTCGTGTTTTTGTGGCGAACTAGTTGTGTTAAGTACAATACAAATGTATACCAACGATAAAAGTCAACAAAAAAGTGCAAAATACATTTTAGGAGTCTAGAAGTGCACTAACTAGTTGTTATGGAGTCAAATATTGTTGTGGCACAGAGATACAAGTGTATCACTGTACAGTGCTGCTTTCTAGCGGATGGTATAAGTACTACCTCGAATATCAGCTGTTTTCATGTGAAGCCAAGGGGTACAAGCGCCACTTGTACCCCTTGGCTTCCAACTGACTGTCGCCAAAGTAGTTTGTTGTTGAATGTTGTATTGCTTCCTGCCTTTGGAAATATAGCAAGACGCTGCCACCAACCGTAAAGCGCCTAATTCTGTACAGTGACATCTGTGGTGGCCAAAACAAAAGTCATTATATTGTAAAGTTTTGGCATTATGTAGTCCAAAAGACACAAATTGATACGGTTGACCACAGATTTCTGATAGTGGGACATTCATTCATGGAATGTGACCAGGATTTCGGGATTATCGAAAAAGCAAAGAACAGAAACCATCAGCAGGTCTACGTACCAAGTATGTGGGCCGATATTATAGTGAAATCTAGTAGGAAGTTCATGGTGACGCAAATGGAGAATGATGACATTGTGTCTTTAGATTCACTAGAACCTTACTTCAGGAAAAATATACCAGGTATAAGTAAAATGCAGTGTATGCATTTTGAGAAAGCACATCCATACAGATTGTTTTACAAAGAAAGCATCAACATTCCTAATTTTCACGAGCTGAACATTAAATCTTCAAGAGCTGGTCGACCTCTCAACGAACTCCCGTTATTGGCAGCGATAGGAGACATGCCAAAAATCAAGAAACTCAAATTTGACAACTTACAATCACTTCTGCCATACGTTCCCCCTACCTACCATGACTTCTTCAACACCTTACAATACATTAATGGGCCTAACAATGTTCCTGTAGAAGTTAACCAGGAAGCTACTGTTCCCCTAGGTGATGAAGAGCCAGAAAACATTTTTGATAGTGAGTCAGAAGATTAGTCTGTACTTCAGGAATGGTAGTATCAAACTGATTTGCACAATTTTGTAATTCTTTTGCTAATGATTTTTCTATTAAAATACATCATTTTCAACACAGTTGTTCTTTTACTCAATCCAAACGTTCATAGACAAACCATAACCAAAGGGCTCAGCCAATATCTGGTACTTTGTTTTGGAAGCCAAGAGGTATAAGTGATAAATCTTTGCACTTAATCAATGATTGTAAAATAAGAGCTACAAACAAGATGTAAAACTTATTCTACAGCTTATGTAACACTTCTATGTCATTTTCAAGAAGTGTTTCATGTGTATGAAACAATTACTTATAATTTTAAGAGAGAGTTAAACTTCAAACTTCTTTTTCTCCAAATCATCATTCAGTCACTTGTAGCCCTTATCTTCTAGGCTCCTCATTTAAATTTTTCAGTTCTACACCAAAACGACATGAAAAAGTTAAGTTAACATACATATTTTGTAACTCCACCTGGTGTAAGTTAATTTTAAATTTAATTGCTCTCATTTCCACAAACCTACGACGAAGAGTGTGAAATGAAACGACGGATGAGAGAATTAATGTATCTATGTATTTATTAGTCTATGCGTATGACATTTACCGGTCGTTGTTGTGAATAATTTAATTCCAATTTTGTTTTCAATCGGAAATAAAAATCTATCCTTCAAATTTAGAGATATAAAAGTATACGTAGTCTTCCATTAAATAAAATAATTTAAATGCATTGTCATTGCTCAAGTCGGAATTTAAGTGGGAAATTGAAATGCCACTTAATATCGCTTAGCTGTCCCGTACAAATTAAGCTATAATTACCTTTAGCGGGGTAAAAAAAAACACGCTTATTGTTGTGTCTTGTCAGACACTGATTTATCTGATTGTTTATCTGTCAGATAAATCTTTCTGTGTGGACGAAAAAGCGATATTTTATGGATAACTTTTTCAGATACGTCGGTCAGATCAATCTGATAATTTGAACTCCACTTAAGTGTATAACCACAATCAGGGCGATAACGTTGGCGCCAATTCAAAATACATTGTCGAGAAACACAATCACTTGGCGACAACATTTGTCACCCTTGTTAACTATTTGGTCACTAACACGCACACAAATCCCAGAAATTATTCTTATATTATTATTTTATACAGGTCAGAAGGATAAAACCTGCATCGACTGTTTTTTTGGTAGCCTATAGAATATGATTTACAATTCCTGTTCACGTTTCTTTACGAAATTTTAAATAATATAATTTTAATTGGCAGAAAAGTAAAACAACGTTTTCCAACACAACCATTTTTGTATTAAGGTGGCAACAATCTGCCTTCTTGGCGCCAGGGAAATAAAAATTATTATAATTTTTGTCGTCTACGTCAAACGCCAGTAGCGACGTCAAACGCCAGCACTTGTTCTTCTTCCATAAGAACGCATGTAAAAATAGTCAACTCTTACGTTATCGCTCCGATTGAAATCGTACACTAAAAGGGCCCTTAGACCTATGGATCAGTTGAGCGACTTCAAGTTGACTTCAACTTTGATTATTTTTACATCAACTTCGATATTGCCCTTACACCCTTACACTATAAGAAGCTGCGGCAACTTAATTTTCTTGTCAGATGTCAAAATAAAAAGTGGTGAGCTGACTACGAAAATATCACAAATTTTAAGACAAACACTATTTGTATTTTCTTTAAATTTTTATAAATAACACTACAAATCATATTTATTTAGTTTATATTTTTCCGATGATGTTTAATTTATTTATTTTTTGGTTCATTTATTTACATTTTGCCGATAATGTTGCCTTAAGTGGAGTTCAAATTATCAGACAGATCTGACAGATATATCTGAAGGAGTTATCGATAAAATATCGATTTTCCTTTCACACAGAAAGATTTATCTGACAGACTTCATTTGAAGCAAGAACATTTGTTGTGCACTCGTTCACACATACATATATATAAAATTACACAAATTAATTTCTAGGGATAAAACGAAGCACACACACACATCCCAGCTCCCCCGCTATGTGTGATTTCTTTATTTTTACAATTTAATTTAAATTATACTTAAGATTTGTATTTCTTTCATTTCATATTAAATTTCAAAAATTCTGTGTAATTTGTAGTTTTCCGCTTTTCTCTTCGTTTATTTTCTCTGTTTTATCGATAACCTCAAAGAAATCGTTTGGTTTTCAAATTGTTTTGAAGACCATCAGATTTATCTGACGACATCTTTTCACATTGACCATTTTCAGATTCGACAAATCGTCTAATCTGTCTGATAATCTGAACTCCACTTTACACCATGGATAAGTTAATGTCTTTGAAGTCGATGCGACTTATCCACAGGTATAAGGGTGTCGAAACAAAATGGGAGAGAGAGCGCTGGCGACTTCAGTTGATTCTTTTCTCTCTGCGTCGTATATATTTCGGAGTATTTTTCTCTCGAAGACTCCTACAGATGTTTCGTCTGCTTGCGATAGGACCCAGGATTCTGCGCCATAAAGCAAGACAGATTGAATGAGAGTCTGGTACAGCTGGACTTTTGTTACTCGATAGAGGGCTTTATCTCTAAAGTGCTTGCTTAGCCCAAAATAACATATATTCGCAAGCACAATTCTCCGCTTGATCTCAAGGCTGACGTTGTCGTCTTTGCTCACGGCAAATCCGTCCACTACCTCGAAGTTATAACGGCTATCAACGTTCACGCTTTGGTCTAATTGCGTGGAGGCCCTGTTCGTTGAAACCATTAATTTCGTCTTGTCCTCATTTACCGTCAGACCCACTTTTGCCGACTCCTTCTCAATTCTCGAAAAACCGCAATAACTTCTCTAATTGTGCGACCAATGATATCTATATCATCAGCATACGCGAGCAGCATGTGACTTTTGCTGCTGATGGTTTTATTCATGTTGACTGCAGCTTTTCTCATAATGATCTCCATTAAGATGTTAAAGAGATCGCACGATAGGGTGTCGCCTTGCCTAAGGCCTCGCTTAGTTTCGAAAGGTTCGGTAAGATCCTTACCAACTTTCACTGCGGATTTGGTGTTCGTCAAGGTCATCCTGTACTCCGAAAAATTTATGGCCCTATAGTGCACAACGGCGAGTATCGGCGACGCATGAATCATTAGCTGTATGAGCTTTATCCTGACATTGACATAGTTAAGCGGATCAAGATAACGCGATTGCGCTGGCTAGGCCATGTCAGCAGAATGGATGAAGACGAACCAGCACGAAGGGTTTTCGGAACCGAACTCGAGGGAAGACGAAAAATAGAACGACCAAGACTCCGCTGGAGGGATCAGGTTGTTTGAAAGTTTGGAAAAATAATAGTATTATTGTTATATAAGATTTAAATTTTTTTTACTGCATTTCAAAACTTTGTATTCACTTTTAATGTAGTGTTTATTGCAATATATTATTTTGAACCCTTTACTTTAATTATATTTTGTATTCGCAGTAATTATTATAATTAGAGTTTTTCTAGCCTGGTGTGATATGAACGTTGGATGTTCAAAAGAATTGTTTTACTAATACCAGATAGAAGCAATGGTTCAAAACAACGAGCAAAATAACAACAACGGCATTTCGTTTTGTGGGTTAACATTATTGTGTTAAATACAACACAAATGTATTCTAAATTTCTTTCTCTTGCGAAAGTCTAAATTTAATGGATTCTTCCTCCTCTGATGAATTATCAAATCCCATATTCTATGTTTTTAACACTAACATTTAATTCTTTTTTTATTTTATTTAATTTACATTTTGTGACTTATGTTGGCGTCAAAAATGCTTGGGTGTGTATGCTTATACGTCAACGTGCATCAACGAAAAAACGCACGCTCCGGTGTGTTAAATCTGGTATTATTGAAGCAAGTCTTTTCATCATTCAACGTTTTTATCACACCAGTCCAAATGGCATAAATTTTCTGAGAGGGTCTCAAAACTTCCCGTATTTTGAAATAATATTATTGCCCCAAAAACAATTATTATTGAAAACCTATTGAAAATGTTGGTTAAAAAATAAAAAACCAAAATACTTACGTTGAAAATAAGTTAAAGGGATTTTAAAGGAGGAAGGATAAAAGGAGGGATTCTTCGGCCTGGTCTTTTCATCGGAGTCTTGGTCGTGCTCTTTTCCTGCTTCCACCGGGTACGGTATCGAAAACCTTTGGCGCTGGTTCATCTTCCATTCTGATAACATGGCCTATCCACCGCAACTGGTCTAATTTGATTCGCCTAGAGGTGTCCACGTCAGAATATAAATGATATAGCTCTTGGTTCTAACGACGGCGGTACTCGCCGTTTTTAACAGGGCCATATATTTCACGGAGAATTTTTCTCTGGAATACTCCCAAATGTTTTTCATCCGCTTGCGATATGACACAAGTTTCGGAGCCATATGTCAGGACAGGTAAAATGAGAGTCTGGTATAGCTGGACTTTTGTCTGTTGAGAGAGAGCTGTCCTCAAACTGCCTGCTGAACCCAAAATAGCATCAATTTTCAAGTACAATTCTCCTATTTATTTCCAGGCTGACGTTGTCTTTGTTCGGATCCAAGATAGATAAATTAATCTACCACTTCAAAATTAAATCTGTTGTCGTCGTTTAAGTGCGGACCAAGTCCAGAGGTGTGTCTAGTCGTTGACACCATCAATTTTGTCTTACCCTCATTAACAGCAAGACCCACCTTCGCTGATTCTCTTTCGATTCTTGAAAATACTGCAGTAACCTCTCGGAAATTTCGCCCGATGATGTCCAGCTACATATGGCATCATATTTACTGCAGCTTTTCTCATTATTGTCTCCATTAAGATGTTGAAGAGATTGCAAAGAAGTGTGTCGCCTTGTCTCAATCCTCGGTTTTTACAGACTAATTCGGTGAGGTCTTACCTTCACTGCTGATTTGGTGGTGGTCAGCGTCATTCTCCAGAGTCGGATCAGTTTTGCCGGAATCGCATGTTCAGACATAGCTTCGTAAAATTTTCCCCGTATGGGGTATGTATCGAATTGCTTTTCGTGGATCTTTTCCAGGATTTGGCGTAGCGCGAATATTTGGTCAGTCATGGACTTGCCTGGTCTAAAACCACACTGATAAGGTCCAATCAGATTTTCAACAATTGGCTTTAGTCTTTCACATAATCGACAAGATCTTATACGCGATGTATAAAAGACTGATACCGCGATAGTTAGAACAGACACACGGATCACCCTTTTTGAATACAGGACATAATACGCTGAGACTCCAATCGTCAGGCATAGATTCCCCCAACCATATACCGCATACAAGTTGATGCATGTGAGCTAGCAGTCCTTCGTCACCTGCCTTAAAATGTTCAGCGGGTAGCCCATTCACACCAGAGGCTTAATTATTCTTAAGCCGGGGGATTGCCGTTCTAATCTCAAATTGCCAGGGGGGTACAATCTACACTATCTTCCACTATCATTACCTCCTGATCTTCAGTGGAAGAATCTGAGTGGAGTGCTGAAAAGTGGTCTCTCCACATTTAGAGCACACACTGCTTATCAGTCTCATTCTCATTCTCGTCCTTGCAGGAGGCCAGCCCATTATTCTTACCCTCGGGATTCATCGTTCATCCTGCAAATTTCAGCCTTTTCACTCTCTCTCTGCTCCCACTGTCATTTTTTCCTCATAAATAGTTGGTTTTCCCACCCTCTCAACCTCTTGTACCGCTCATTCGCAGCACGCGTTGAAACTAACTGTTTCGTTACCATACGTGCAGCGTCTTTTTCATCAGTTGCAATGCGACATTCTTCGTCGTACCATGGCTTATCCTTCTACTGTTTTTGATAGCTCCGATTCCAAAGAATGGGAGATGTGCTTCCGCTGTGCTTCTGGGTCCTCAAGAGGGGGGTATTCTGCTCTAGCAGGAGAGTGATATTTTGTTGATAGGACTTTGATATCTCCAGTATTTGCAGCTTGTCAATATCTAGCTTTTCCCGTGTTCGGCTTCGTACCTTTTTCGCCCTGCTCAGTCTCGTGCGAACTTTCGCAGCCACCAGTAATGATCCATTACACTAGAAGAGTGCCTGACATATATTACCAAGTGATCAATCTGGTTTTATCGTTCTCTGATCAGGAGATAACCAGGTCGCACTATGTATGTCCTTATGCTCGAATCGTGTGCTACTATCATGTTCTTTGTAGCGGCGAAATCTTATTCCTTTATCGGAGGTGGTATCATGTAGTCTGTGATTATCGATGGTTGGTCGAAAGACACTTTCCTTTCCAAATTTGGCATTAAACTCACCTAGAAAAGTCTTAATGTCGTGGTCAGGGAAACGTTCATATACTTCCTCCAGACGCTCATAAAATGTTTCTTTGACCTCATAGTCCTTATCCTCTGTCGGTGCGTGCACAAAAATTAACGAGATGTTGAAATATTTCGCTTTGATGCGAATTGTGGCTATGCGTTCACTCACTGGGTTGAACCTTGAAACTAGGTGTCGCAGTCTCTCGCCAACCATAAATCCGCACCTGAATTCTCATGACAGCCGTAGTAAATATCTCAGCTTTTGTTTCTGGTGCAATCATATCCTGTCCATCGCATTTCCTGGATAGCATCCGCCAATTGGAAACAGGCACCCGTCCTGTACAGTGTTCGCATATTCCAGGTACATATCCTTAAATCGCGGTCCTTATAACGTTTGCGAGTCTCGTCAACAGTTAGAGGGTTTCTTCCTTTATTTTATTTTTTGTGTAGTTTCATTGCCTATACAACGGTGGCGGGAGGCAAACCCAGTCCACCGTGTTTTGCATTTTACCTATTGCCAGGATGATTATGTTTCATCCGCCCATTACGGATCAGACGCTGACCAGAATGCAGTGAGTCGAAACTGAATTTTGGTTTCTTCAATTTTGATCTGCCTTCACAGGGCAGACGAATATGTCCACTAGTTCAAAGAGCTTCAGTGGCAGGGTTACCTAATAATCCTGGACGTATCAGTGAGCGCATAACCAATCAGGCTGCTCATTCGTTTCGCCTTCTCACTTTACCTAGAAAACTGAGGTTTTCGATAAAGCCCATGTCCAGGATATACAGCAAGGTAGTAGTGATCTGCTTGAACTGTAAAATGAAGGAATTATTTCTGGCCACTCTCAAGTGAATGGCTATCAGAAATTTTCCACCCCAACGACAGTCCCATGTCCCAACTTTAAGAACATCGTTTATAATTGTATGACCACCACTGTATGTATTACTTTATGGTTTGTGCAAATGAGATATACGACGAAAATTAACTTACACCAGGTAGACTTACAAGAACTTAACTATTTCATGTCACTTTTCATGTCGTTTTAATGTAGAACTTTGAAATTTAAGTGTATTTTGCACATTTTTGCTGACTTTAATTGTTGGTATACATTTGTATTGTATTTAACACAACTATTTTGCCAAAAAAAAAACATGAAATGCGCTTGTTATTCCTTTGTTGGTCATTGTTACTATTACTATTGCCTCTATCTGGTATTACTGAACCAATGCTTTCCACCATCCAATGTTTGCTTACAATCATACCTATGACGATAAAATTATTGAGAGAGTAAAATATTCTACCCTAAATTCCTCTATGGTTTGACAACTGAAACATAAACCATTTAAAAAATTAAACGCACTTAAGAAATGCATCGTATAAGTGGCCTTTTAGTTTGTTTCAGCCATGGAGTAATGACGTATAGAGACGCCAACTCTCTCAGTAAATTTATGACATTTGGTATGCTGCAGATGGGCGGTTCGATGTTGGAAAGTATTGATTTAATAATACTAGATAGAGCCAATGGCTCAAACCATCCAACAATAAAGCAGCAACGCCATTTCGATTTTTGCGTTAAAATGTTTGTGTTAATACACCGCAATTATATACTAACAATAAAATATATATAAAAAAGTCAAAAATACGTTAAAATTTCAATTTTTCATCAAAACGACATGGAAAATTTAAGTCCAAAATTTTTGTAATTCCACCCAGTGTAAGTCAATATACGTAAAATAACTCTATCGCACCTCGAATGGAAAGGAACGAAAGGAAATGTCATATAAGAATAATGACAGCTCTATACGTTATTACTCTATGGTAAACGCAAACAAACCCGTAAACAAACTTTGACAGATATGGTCCCGAACGGATAGAAAACAATGAAATCAGCTACGCTACGGATATAACCTGAATTAATAAATCTTGAACTTGCTCTTGCTTTTTTGACTGAAAGGAATCGAACGCATAGAATAATACATACCTAGATAAACTTATTCTCTCATCTGACGTTTCATTTCACACTCTCATCGTAGGTTTGTGGAAATGAGAGCAATTAAATTTAAAATTATCTTACACCAGGTGTTACTTTTTCCTGTCGTTTTGGTGTAGAACTGAAAAATTTAAATATATTTGGAACTTTTTTATTGACTTTTATCGTTGGTATACATTTGTATTGTATTTAACACAACTAGTTTGCCACAAAAACACGAAATTCGGTTGTTGTTCCTATGTTGATCGCTGTATACTATTGCCACTATCTGGTATTATTGAGCCCATATTTCTACCATCCAATGTTTACTTTCCATCGTACCTATGACGTTTAATTTATTGAGCGAATAAAACCTTCTATGGTATGTGTTATTCTATGATCGAACGTCTTAAAGTTGCAAGTTTTAACGTCAAGAGAATAATTTTGTCGCAGAGATTTGATAAACGCTGATGAAATTCTTACTGTGAATGCAAAATTGTTAAATATATGAAAATAATGAATATACAAAATTAGAATTTTGTTCGAAGTTATAGCAAATCAGCTGACACGTTCAATTTCTCTCGGAAGAAGCAAAAAGTGAAACGTCAGTGAATGCTGGTCAGTGTTGCCAGAAGCTGTCAAAAAAATGCTAAACCGGAAAAAATCAAAAATTGCAGCACTACGGGCGTTTTAGCGATAAAAGTCATAAATTCTTTATTGTTTGTTTTGTATAGTTATCGTTTCTATCCGTTAAGAAGGGTTTACAAAAATACTTTTTTGAATTTGCTAATTACACACAAAGAAAAATGTTGGTAATACTGTCTATAAATGTTGCCCATAGACGTAATAAATAAATGAAATGAAATATAATATCACCTATAGGCAACATAAAATTTTCTTTGTTTTATGGACACCAATACCAAAAAGGATTGCTAATTTCTATGTTCAGAATATGAGCTCAGAATTTTGGTATGGTTTGTATTGGAACTTGCATATTTTTGAGGCGTACATTTTTGTATAATTTTTAAGTAAGTTTACTACCAATGAGTATTTACTAACTTTGCCAATTTCTACAGATGACGATTTAAATTCATCTAAAGAGAATACATTTTATTTTTTACAAAAGGAAAACACTTATTTTTTATTAAATATTTGTATTGACCATGAAAATACATAGAAAGTAAGGTAATTTGGGTTCAAAGGTATCGCGAAATGGACATTAAGATTCATTAGAAAATTTTCATTAAATTTACTCTTTCAAATTCGGGTTATTGAGATGAGTATCAGGAATTCTGCCACGGGAATTGTGGCCACACTGAAAGTTCTCCTTGCACGTGTGTTGCAAAGAAAGTATTTCCGTTATGACCAACTGGAGGAAATTAATGTCTAACCCTCTTCATGTAACTCACCGGCTAAGGACCTGTGATTGCGTTTTATCGTAGATGCATGACACAATTTACCGACATTCTCCGATGCCTCATACTTTAAATGACTACCATTGAACCCGAGATAAGGGTTAAGGCGAACTGCGTGACCCTAACGCCAACTAGAGACGCCTGGCAGAATGGGACCCTGGCACCAATGCCAAATGCGACTTGCTGCTACACGGATGGCTCAAAGCTAGGAGAAAAAACGGGTCTAGGATTCTTCATTGAAAATCACGCAACCGAATCCCACCTCCGCCTCCCGGATCATAATACGAACTTTCAGGCGGAAGTTCGGGCGTTTACGGAGTGTATCAAATGGCTCGGCGATAATACAATCCCAGCCGAGGCAAATATATTCACAGATAGCCAAATGGCAATACCATCGAAAACTGTCAAATCTAGAACGGCCCTTGACTGTAAGAAGGTGATAAACGATTACTCTATGCACGGCAGACTCAACATCATCTGGGTGCCGGGGCACAGCGGAGTATTCGGAAACGAGAGAGCGAACCTCCTGGAAAAGAAAGCCAGGGAACTCCAAACAGTGAGCCTAGATGGAGCGAAACCCTTTGTAAGTAAATGTGCGGAGTCGGCACATATAACCCAGTGGAACCGGGAATCAGTAGACAGGATGACAAAGATCCTATGGGGAGACCCAGATGGATCCGAAATGAGCAAAATGATGGGAGTCTTAACGGGGCATTCGGGATTACGAGCCCACCTGTACCGTATTGAACTAGTGGCGAACAGTGAGTGCAGGGCATGCATGGAGGACGATGAGACGTTGGAGCACTTCTTATGCCACTGCCCGGCCTTCACACAAGCTAGATCTTGTGGATATGGACTGGAACAAACTAAGGAATTTCGTGAATAGCACCGAATTCCTATAAGGGATATAGCGAAGTAGTAGGATAAACTTAGAGCGCACAACAGGTCAAACTTAGCGGATTAAGTGTATGTCTTACTGACATGGGAAGGTTTAGAGTGTTCCTTCTGAACACTCAACACCGCACCCCTCCTTTCAAACTAACTACTAACTACTATATCTTACATAGTTTTGTATTACTGTTGTACTAGTATATACTGCAGTTAAAAAGTAGACGATTACGTATAATAAAGCAGCAAAAACTAACTAACTAACCATTGATATCTAGATATTTAATTGCACCACTGTTGCAGGAAAGAGGCACAACCATCATAGACTTTGGCACGTATGGTAAATTTATTTTGGTCGGTCTTGTTACTATCGGTTATCCATTGTTTGGCAGTTGTATTTAGCTTCTGTAGTGCCTCCAACAGATGGAGGATATCCGTCATAAAGATATGTTCCAGCAGGTGCTAAAATCTGTGGAAGGCCAACATGTCTACTCGGATTTGATACACTTAGGGCTAAATTTATTGTTGATTCATTATTTTTTGTTGATTCAGTCATGTTTTCTATTCATCGAAGTATAGTTTATTCCCCTTAATATTTTATGAAATTACTTACAAAAATGTCTACAACACGCGTTGCAATTACGAATTGCACATACATAATTGGCATCCCCAGCCCCTAGATAATTATAGTTATGTTACAATTATGGATTGCAAATCAAAGTTAGTTTATGTCCATACATTCTAGAAAAATGCAATTTATCGACAAAAATGCTAAAAATAAAGGGAAAATGGCCAAAAGTTTGCAAATTTTGTCAAAAAAAAGGGCTAAAAAGCATTTAGCATATTTTTTCGGAAAAAAATTCCGACCTGGCAACACTGATGCTGGTGATAAAGCAAAACTTTTGATCAAATATATTTGTAAAGGGTGCTCCAAATACAAGTATCTTTTAAATAAAACTTAACTTCCAAGTTAAGAGTATCCAAGTTCATATCTTCTATTTCAGCCAATAAAAAGCGCGTAATCATGGCTCTGTAGCGCTCACAGTTGACTGAAATTTCGTTTCAAGAAGCATTAATATTTACTTCCCAAAGTTGTCTGCGGAGGTATAATACTGACTGATAGTACAAATTTCGAACAGAAAAAATATAGATCAGTGTAAAAATAACATTTAAAAAGATACATGTATTTGGAGCAACCGTTATCTTTACCTTTTTGCTTGCTCATGCATTTGTGTTGAATTTAACGCTCAAAAGATTCCAAACAAAATGCCTGTTGTTGACTCAGTACCTACACCTCTTCAATGAGCGCTGATAACCGATTTCTTTGAAACCGATACACCTGTTTCTTATAGAACACAATCCACACACAATACACATAAATAACAATTAACATTTAACGGTATTATTTGATTTTATTTAAATTCGAAAAATATGTTTGACAATTATTTGGAGTAAACTTTGTTTAGTTTTTGGTTTTACTTTTGTTTTGTTAAACCAGGACTAAATATGTTGATTCTAAAAATATCTGAGAATTTATTATTAATTTTAAGTATTCGATTTAATTTAAATAACGAGTAAATTTTATTATTGTATGTAGATATATAATTTTGTATGAATGTGTATATGAATGTATATTTACGTATATATAATATATGTGTATATGCATGTATACGATTAAGTTGGGTATATATTATCATCATTTATCGTTAGTATTATCGACAGGAAGTTATTGTGTTGGAAACCTAGCCTATAAATATGCTATGCTAAATATATCTATATATTATTATTGCTGTTAATTACCTTTTCTGGCTCGCAGTAATAATTTCGGGTAACCTTAGTTGAAAGAAATTACATAACAGAACAGTTTAACAATTTCGCCGCTGCATCTACTGCTCACCAGTGTTAACACTGGCCCTCGGCTGATTCGAAAATGCGTGCAAACACCGGCGGTATTTCGCCAATCATATCGGTGGCCAACATGCCACGTCCATGCTTCTGAAATGCCGCGGCATTACAGTGCTTCATCATGTAACTAGCTGCAAAGGCAGCCAAAAATCCGGGATTGGCCTGATTAGCCTCCAAGGACCAATGGAAAAACACCGATAAGATACCACACAGCAAGTCACCCTGACCACCGCAACGCCTGCCGGATCCACCAGACGGTAGAACATAGATCTCCGATGTGTTGGGTATATGAATGCGGTCATGGGCTCCCTTCTCGAGTACAATTACCCCCTCACCCAGTGATGCCATTCGTTCTTTGCAAAATTTATCACTCTCACTGGCCGGGGAGGTGACTGAACCAAACAAGCGACGAAATTCAATGGCATTTGGTGTTAGAATAATATTGCGTTGACCCTGTATTAAATCTAAATGATCGTTGAGTATGGCTAAGCCATCGGCGTCGATAACCAACGGCTTTTCAATTTGTAAACAACACTTGATAAGTTCTATAACAGTCTTTTGTATAGCGGGAGCACGGCCTAAGCCAGGTCCAATTATCTAGAAGTATAGAATATTTAAAATATATAATATGTATGAATATGTACAATAGTAAAAACGTAAAATCGTTATATTAAAATCACTAACAACTATGTAAGCTGTCTAACTTTTTCGACAAAACAAATAAAGCCATCTCGTTTTAAATGTTTAAAAAAGATCCTCTCGGAATACATTTTAAGAAAAGCGCTCTCAATAAGATTGCATAAAATAATAAAACTAATATGTGGCCGTCGGTGGTGCAATGATAGTCTGCGCGGCTCTTGTTCATGAGACCATGGGTTCGATTGTAGATCCCAATCAGTGAGTGTATAACTAGAACGCGCACAGCTCATTGGTTTGTGAGAAGCTCTCCCTAATCTCTTCATGGGATATAACGTAAAACCATTTATTTATTTTAATATTAGGCTGGCCATTCTAAATCATACCTATTTCCAACTCACAAATTAACTAAGGTAAAAAATAATTACCTTTGCGTAAAATGGATCTATCTAATTGCCAGTTAGTAGCTATTAAAGTGGTTTACACGCCACATATCTGATCTAGTGCTGCAAATTCCTTGTTAAGCACCTCATACAGTATATAAAATTCAGCTTGAGCTGGAGTTAAACTTATATTGGTTTATATATTTTATTTTTTATTAGTATTATAGTGGTTTACGCTGTATGAACTTGTCAAAGTCGGATTTCATTCCAGGATCTATACATACGTTTTCGAGATTATAACATTCCTGAAAGAGTTTCCATAAACATTTGCACCAAATTCTTTCTTCAATGCCAAAAGCACCGGTTCAACTTAGCCCACTCGTTCCGACATTGTAGGAACAATTCCAAAAAATTTCGAAACGAACAGGGCTGGCATGGTGGCAGAAAAACACTAAATGTATACCATTGTCAGAAGTTTGACATAATTTTCTCAAAACCTATATTGCGTTGTATCAAAATTTGGGCAAAATTCAAGGACCGCGGGCAGGCTAAAAAAAATTTTTTTAAATAAACCAAAATTAAAGAAAAGGTAAAGAATGTGAGAAAATGGAAAAGTAGCCATCGCAGGGACCTATTTTGCTCGTACCGTGTGGTAGAACTTTTGAAAAATCGTTAAATTTATATTGCACTAAGTCGCCCGGCCGGGCTCAGGCAGGGGGTTAAAATTCCCTCTGTACCTTAAGTCGATGTGTGGCAAAATCGGAAAAATCACTCGGTACTTTTTTAAAAAAAAAAATTTTCTGGATGGTTACCATAACCAATCTCATGGTTGGTCCACGCACAAAAGTGGACTTATATGGACTTACGGACATCCCACGAAAAAAAGAATGACACCACGGAATTCGTGACACAAATACCTTTCGTTGAAGTACCCACACTAATCCATAGCCAAATGTCCCTGGGTGTGACGGTTTTTTGGACCCTGTGGGCCCCATAGGTCCGTGCGACGGCTAGTTTTCAATTTTCTCACATTCTTTAATATTTCTTTAATTTTGGTTTTTTTTAAAATTTTTTTTTTGCCTGCCCCTGGTCCTGAACTTCAGCCAAAATTTGTGTTAATTTATTGTTTGAGGACTTTGTTGATGATGATTTTGCAAAAGAACTCAATTTGCTGTGTTACGACCTTCAGCTTCAAGTTCTTTCCGACATATTGGGCCAGTGGTCCCCAACCCCCGGTCCGTGGATCAAATGGTACCGGGCCGCGCAAAAAGAAAATAGAGAAAAAAATAATTATTCTGTTGAAAACCCCTCTTTACGCTAAGTAACAGCTGACACAATACCTTTGAAGTAAAAATAAAATACCGCACGACCATATGCATGCATGTATGAAAATTATCAAACGTTGTCCGGTCCGTGGCGACAATAAGGTTGGGGACCACTGTAAACCGTACAATTCAGAGGTTATTATTTAATGCCTAATGAAATGCGATAAAACCATCAATATATAATTTGTACACAATAGTAACTTACCACCACATGCAATCTCTCCAACCATGGAGCTATTATCTCTACTGCATTCTCATCATCTAAATTAGGATGCACAATCAATTCGGGACTATATGATTTAATGACGACGGCTGCTTCTTTCTGACAAAAAACATGAGCCAAATCAGCACCCACTTTCAACGATGAAATCGCCGCAAAATACGGTGCACCCGTATACTCGAGTGATCCACCAACGACACCAATACGTCCATACTGACCCTTGTGTTTACTATCATTTAATCTTGGCACAACTGTCCTTGAGAGCTTTAGCAATTTTTGCGTTTGTATAGGTATCTCCATTCCGATGATTGTCGTTGACTGCGTTTGCTTTACTTGCTGCTGATGGGCTTGTGTGTAGAAACTACATGCATTCTCTGATGTGGTTGGACTAGGTAAACATTTGAACTGGCTGATCAGAAATACTGTGGTACGCGGTTTGGTGCGTAAAATTGAAGTTTGCATGGCAAACAAGCTTTAATACAAAGCCTAAGTCAATTACGACTTGATACGCTGCGGCCCGAATTAAAAATAAATTCAGAGGACTTTGGAATAATCAATTATTTACAAAACAAAATGAGCGCACGTGAAGTTAACAAACTAAATTATTTCAGAGAGAAAGAGAGACTAAATTGTGAGAGATGTTAAATCCGATCCAAGCCTGCTTAAGAAGGTTGATAAGAACAGCTGATTTGTTTTTTTTCATGGCGTGGTGCCAAAGTGGTGCACACTGCTGCTTACCTTTGTTTTGTGTCCGTTGTTCGTAGTACGTTGATTTGACATAAACTACACACCATGGTACAAAGAAATGGTAGAAGCACTAGCCCAGCTGATTTGAACTTTTTTCTGGACTGAGTGTGAGTAAGTTTTTCTCTTATGTCAAAGTTTGTTTACATTTGTTTGTCTGCAACCCCTGTTCGCCAGCAACTGCTGTTTTTGAAATATTTCTCTGCAAAAATTACATAGAAACGTTTTAATTTTCACACTTAAACACTTTCAATATATCAAATAACACTCAATCATTTTCTAAATGGCACTTTTTGCAAATTTGTTTACATTTTCATCATTTTTCTATCAGCTGACTTGACACAACACAGACACTGGGAAAAAACAAAAATGCCTGTTGTTTTTGGCTTATTGTATTTGTTGTCGTACTGCATCTACCATTATATTTCTACCATGCTACACACCATACAAAAACAGAATGCTGGTTGTTGTTGCCTTGTTGTAATTTGTGTAGTATTGCTTCTACCCATGATACAAATACAAGGTAGTAGCGTTAGCATTCTTGTTATTTCCATACCCAGTTAATGTCAAAATCAGCTGATAAAAATGTACACATACATGTACAATTGTGAACATAGATCATAGAGTAAATTTATAGTAGAGCCGCCATTTGTCTCATCTGACGTTTCCTTTCACACTCTTCGTGATGCTGTCGGTGTGATAGAGAGATGTTTGACGAAAAGTGATATACACCAGGTGGAATTACAATAACTTCCTGCTTAAATTTTTCATGCCATTTTGGTGAAAAACTGTGAAATTTAAATGTGTTTTAAACTTTTTTATTGACTGTTATTGTTAGCATACATTTGTGTTGTATTTAACACATTAATTTTAACACACAAAACGAAATGCCGTTGTTGTTATTTTGTTCGTTGTTTTGAACCATTGCCTCTATCTGGTATTAGTAAAGCAATTCTTTTCAACGTCAAACGTACACATCACACATCAGAAATTTGGTGAGTGAAAGATTTTCTCTACCCATATTTACTCTATGACATAGATAGATGAAATCAAAAGAGAACGCACTCACTCAAACAACTTTGACATTTACTGGGTACGATGAAATGTAAACAAAGAAAATCATATGGGCTGACGCTACTACCTTGTATTTGTATCTTGCTTCCACCTTTTCAAGCTGCCCTGACCCCATGATACAAATGCATTGTTGTAATTTCCGTACCCAGTAGGGAAAAAGTTTTTGTTCTAGTGAAAAAAAATTTGGGATGACTTTACAAAACCCTGGACACTTCTTTCCCAGACCTGACAGTTAGGTAATTATATGGATTGTAGCGCCAGGTCTGGGCTACATTTGGGTGTACTCCGTGTAGTATCCGGAGAACTTTTCACAAAAGCTTCCGCCAAATTTTAAATACTGGATTAGGTAGGTTAGACATGTCCCTTGAAATCCCAATCAGTCCAATTGACGTATTTTTGCAGGTAATGTTCCATAGCCCTTGGAATTTTGACCATAGCAAAAAACAATTTTTGAAAAAAATTTTATACTGGAAACTTTTTTCAGAAAAGTTTCCGCCAAATTCTAGATACTGGATTAGGTAGACTAGAGATTCCCCTTGAAATCCCAATCAGTCAAATGGATGCATTTTTTGCAGGTAACGTACCATAGCCCTTGGAATTTTGACCATAGCAAAAAAAAAAAAAATTTTAAAAAGTTTTCATACTGGAAACTTTTTTCCCAAAAGTTCCCGCCAAATTCTAGATACTGGATTAGGTAGGTTAGACATGCCCCTTGAAATCCCAATCAGTCCAATTGACGCATTTTTTGCAGGTAACGTACCATAGCCTTTGGAATTTGATCATAGCAAAAAAAAAAATTTTGAAATAGTTTTCATACTGGAAACTTTTTTCACAAAAGTTTCCGCCAAATTCTAGACACTGGATTAAGTAGACTGGGCATGCCCCTTGAAATATCAACCAGTCCAATTGACGCATTTTTTGCAGGTAACATTCCATAGCCCTTAGAATTTTGTTCATAGCAAGAAAACAATTTTTGAAAAAGTTTTTATACTGGAAACTTTTTTCAGAAAAGTTTCCGCCAAATTCTAGATACTGGATTAGGTAGGTTAGACAGGTTTGGTTAGTTCTCTGGACACTACATGGAGTACACCCAAATGTAGCCCAGACGTGGCGCTATCAATCCATATAATTACCTAACTGTCAGGTCTGGGAAACAAGTGTCCAGGGATTTGCAAAGTCAACCCAACATTTTTTTCACTATAGGAAAAAGTTTTAGTTCTAGAAAATTTTTCCCTAGTTCTCCGGACACTACATGAAGTAGACCCAAATGTAGCCCAGACCTGTGCTACCATATTTATTAATTTTACGGAAAAAATATATTTAAATGACAATTCCTTATAGAACCACAGTGATACCACCTAATTAAGTTAACAAAACATCATTATGGTCTGGCAGTACCTAAGAGAGAATGATCATAATTCCTCAGGACGGGGTTCAACATCTCTCACAATTTAGTCTCTTTTTCTCTCTCAAATAATTTACTTTGTTAACTTCACGACGATACAAAATGATGACAAAGACGATTTAGAATTAGACGACCAGAAGATGTGCGCAACTTGGTAACCCTGGTAAAAGAGATCCAAAAAGTGCTAGGAGTTAACTCAAACGCATTTCTCTCTCGTGTCATATCTTGCCATTTCATACTTTTTGCATAGTTTATGTAATTTTACTTCAACATGGTTGGAATTTGTATAGTTATATACAATAACATCTCAAAAAGCTGATCGTGTTTTGAAATATTCAATGAAGAGAGTATGAGAGAGAGTAGAGAAGTACTAGGGTTTCACTCGTTTTGTTTGTTGGCATTTGAGTGAAGAGACATTTTGACTGTCTACTTGTACATCGTTTTTGATGATGATTAGGTTTATGGTACAATAATATGTACATGGTAAAGACGTTAGAACACATGTTTTATTTTTTTTCATGTGATATTTCGCTTCAGTTGTCAAACTCACATGTATTTTGTTTTTGTACTCTTTTGCATTCTTGTTTTGTTTGTATTTATTTGCTTAGGGTTTGACAACTTAAGCGAATATAACAGAAACAAAGTGCCTGTTGTTGCTGCCTACAACAGCAACAACGCGTTCTGCTATTACCATGTAGATATTATTGTACCATGATTAGGTTGGTTTTGCCATTAGCGAAAACTAAAATATCAGCTGTTCTGCTGTGTTATGAAAAAGACGAGGAAGCAAATAAACAAAAATTTGCCAAACGAAAAAGTACATAGTTGTCTAGAAAGGTAAGAAACTTTTGCAAAACATGTATACAAATATATGAATTAGCGAGGAAAATGTCATTGAATTACATTTAGTTGAAGTTAAAATATTTTTAGGAGTTTACCTTTCATTGATACAAGTTTAGTTTACTGTTTATTGTAGTGAATTATTTTTGCAATTTGGTACTTGTTTTTACAACCGCGATATTTTCTTTGTGTTTAGTACCACTTTTCAGCAGTTGTGTTAATTTGTGAAGTGTAAGGTGCGCTATAGTTTTTCCTGAGTTTTTCCTTAATTTTATAATTTGTATGTTTTTTCATACACTTATTATTTATAATTATTGCATAAAAGTGTCTTGTGTTTGTTGTGGGCCATAAGGTAAGTGGAGTAAGCTGTTTTTTCGATGCAGAAAAGGAAATATTGTGGCTGCAATTCCTTCGCAAAGAGTTTTCCATTCATCGGAGTTCTCAGCCGTGCCAGATTTGCTAAGGACGGCGGTTGGCAGCAGAGCAATTGAAATGACAACGGCGCTGGGGCTGACGATTTGGCTGAAGCCATCTTCAAGGTTCAACTATAATGTACATATGCAATGCACAATCAATGGAATTGTCAACACATATTACATACGAAGAAGTCAAAACTATTGGAACCAACCAAAGGACTACGACAGAATACTTTTCAAAGCAATCAAAATCAAGTATAAACGTTTCCCCCTAATTTAATGGAACATATACGAATTTTATAAAACTAATCAGGAGATTGTTTTATATGAATTGTGTGGAAAAAAGCAAAAGCTATCAAGTTGTAATTTATAAAACAGTGAAAAAGAACATTGAAATCAACTGCTGGTGCAACCAGAGGTGTAAATTTCTAAAATAAAAATTAGGATCAACTTCCTGAAGCAGTGACAAAAGAGGAAAACAAAAGCAAAAACCAGGTCACGGTACAAATTCAATGTCACACGTCATGCCAGAAAAAAAGGAAAATCCCTTCAGTTCCTTTATGCATTCACTTTAAAATGTTTGTGAATTTGGAAACATAAAGACAAATATATAAGAAACAAATAGAAAGAAAACGTATAAATATTAAAAAAAAAAAAATTGAATATCTCACTAAATCTTAAGGATACTTATTAATATCCGTAGTGATTTGCAAAGAACGTAATGTTTTCCATATGATACACACTCACATACTGTGTAAAGTACAGAAAGATTCAAGGCGTTAAGGCCCAGTTGTGCATTAATATGTGACAAAAGTACAAAGTGAATGGAAGATAAAGACTACAAGGAGTCCTGGAAGACTACCGTGAGTTGCGATTATATCGAAATAAATAAGACTAATGAGACACTTAATATGAAATGTTGCTAATAGTTTCACAATATGTTTAAAATAACTATAAAAACTACAGCAAACCGCGTCAGAAAAATGCAATTGCACTTCAAGGACATACAATGTACTATGTATATAACTTACGTCGTACAATTTATTATTGGATACCTGCAGGCCTTAATGCAATGTATGCATTGTTAAACTTCAGCATAAATGTTGGTCGACCTGTTGCTTTTTGGCCATCATCATCGCTGGAATTTCAGAGTACTGTCGTCACTTGTATTCTTTTTGTTGTGTTCTAGGGAATACAAATCGTTGCATTTTCTACATATTGTAACTTGAACGTTATTCGTACAGCCATGTTAGACTATCAGTGCAAATAGAAACTCTTCATTTTGAAAAGAAAACATACGATCATTCTGCTTTCGATTTACACTACCAGTTTTGGAGAATGTAAACAAATTCGTCTGCAAAGTAGAGACAAACAAAATGGAAGTTACAAAATTAAAATAGAATAGAGAAAGTAGAAAATTGGGAACAAAGATCAAGCCATGGTAGAATTATTTGCCAGGTAATCGCATCAGTGTTGTTAGTTTAGGGGATTTGTTTTAAAAATCGGGACACATTTATCGGTATCTGGAGATTATATGAGGACGTTCTTTTCAAAACTTTACTATTCCACTTTCGACAGAACTGATTTTTATTTTTTTGTTTGGTAGCATTGAAATGACAACTCACCGAAAATAAAATTGGGCCAAAATTCTATAATTACACCGGAAAGAAAAAAGAATAAAAGGCATGATTTCGCCAAAAGATTATTTCACTTCAAAAGGGCATTAGCCATTTCAAATATACATTTTTGGAACAAAATGTGATTAATCCATTAATTATAAATATTTATTTATTTTAATTAAAAATTTGATTTCTGATAACTAATTAGTTACAGCAAAACAAGATCAATCCACAGAGGTTTGAATCAAAACATGATTATTCCTCTAGAGCGCATAACAAAACTTGACATTACAATCAGCCGTGGCAAAACTAGATTATTCCATTTCAAATTTTGGATTTATTCAAAATATATTATTGCTAAATTTTCGAATCCTTGAATCCTGTTGTCTATAATAATGCAACAAAGTTTTGGGTTAAATACGTAGGTGCATTCCTAAAAAACAATTTTCTCAAATTATGCAAAAACACAAAAGTGGAATAGTCAAGTATTGAAAAGAACCTCCTCATGTATTTTGTATTTTCTACAATGGCAACAATAAAGATATTTGAAAGTACCAAGTGAAAAGTTAATTACTTGGTTTGTTGACCCCGACCAAACTCCTAATATATCGACACGTTCCCGGCAGAATCTAGTAAGCGACATATTTGGCTACAATGACTTTTTTCCATATTCTCAAAATTTTTGGCAAACTCCACATTTCGATATACAGAGAATGTCCCTTGCATAACCTCGTCATGAGTTATTAAGCAAATGAAATGGTAATAACCGATAAAATAAACAAATCAGCTACTTGACAGGAAGTTTTTTTCGTATCCTGAACAATTTGCATTTTGTCGCTTAATACATTCTGCCGGGAACGTGTCGACATGTAGATTAAGTCATATATAGCTGCCATTCTTCTCATCTGACGTTTCATTTCACACTCTTCGTCGTGCGGTCGGTGCGATAGAGTCATTTGACGTAAATCGACTTACACCAGGTAGAATTACAAAAAATGTTCACTTCAATTTTTCATGTCGTGAAATTTCAACCTAATTTTGACTTTTTTTGTTATATTTAACAGCCAAAGTCACGATCTCGAAAGAAAACCTAAGCGAACGAAAGCCAGTCACTCACTTTCGTTTTTATCCCATGCTTTAAATGTTATTGTGTGATTGTGTGTTTGCAAAATCGGAAGCCACTAACTATTTTCGCTGTCATCTTTGCGAACGAAAATGTCAAAACCAGTCACTTGTCTTTTGGTTGTCGCAAAGCTGGAAATCAAATAAAAGGTTGAAATAAAAACAATTTAAATAGAATTCAATGGCAGAAACGCAATGGACAGAAAATAATGTCATTATAATAAATTTTTTATTAAAATATATTACCATTTCAGCAAAAAACGCCAACTTTGCGGCACCTGCAGATACTGGTTCTTCGTACTCTTCTCTCTCGCTCCGAAATTAAATGGCGAACGTCAACTTTATGTTATTGTTTTGAACAACAACCACACAAACACACGTAAAACCATGCGAACGACATGTCGAAAGATAGTCACTCGCATTTTGAACCGAAAGTGAGTGACTGGCTTCGTTCGCTTAGATTTTGTAGGAGAGGGTGTACGTGGGGTCCGATTTTGTACTGAATTGTATATGTTTTCGTTCGTTTGTTAGTGACTTCCAAATCAGCTGTTTGTCGCATAAAAAGAAAGCGAACGTTAACTTTCGACATCGTGACTTTGGCTGTTATTGTTAGAATATATTTGTAGTATATATACAACAATATTAACGCACAAAACGGGATGCCGTTGTTGTTTTCTTGTTGGTTGGCTTGAGCCATTGCCTCTATCTGGTATTATTAAAGCAATACTTTTCAACATGCAACCACACCACACTTCGTAAATTTACTGAGACAAATTGGTACTCTATTCGTCATTACTCTATGATAAGGGGATTGTATAACAATTTTGCAAGACATCACATATTTGTTATATTCTCTGACCCATAGTATTTCTAATTTCTAGTATATTTCTTTTAAAAGTGTTAGTATTTCTATAATTTTTTTTAACAATTTTTGCCACCATATTATATAATTTTAATCATAGAGTAAATTTATAGTAGAGCCGCCATTTGTCTCATCTGACGTTTCCTTTCACACTCTTCGTGATGCGGTCGGTGTGATAGAGAGATGTTTGACGAAAAGTGATATACACCAGGTGGAATTACAATAACTTCTTGCTTTAATTTTTCATGCCATTTTGGAGAAAAACTGTGAAATTTAAATGTGTTTTAAACTTTTTTATTGACTGTTATTGTTAGTGGCCGTCGGTGGTGCAATTGTTAGTGTGCGCGGCTCTTGTACATGAGATCCTGGGTTCGAACCCGGCTCTGACCACCTTCAAATTTTCTTTCGGCGGCGGTCACCTCGCATAGTGACGGTGACACTATCGAGTATCTAGCCATGAAAAAGCTTCTCAAATTACCGTTCGGAATCGGAGTAAAACTGTAGGTCCCAATCAGTGAGTGAAAACTGGAAAGCGCACAGCTCAGTGATTGTGAGAAGTTCTCCCCAGTCCCTTCATGGGATGTAATGGGAAACCATTTATTTTATTTTTTTTTATTGTTTAACACAATAATTGTATTTAACACAATAATTTTAACACACAAAACGAAATGCCGTTGTTGTTATTTTGTTTGTTGTTTTGAACCATTGCCTCTATCTGGTATTAGTAAAGCAATTCTTTTCAACATCACACGTAAATATCACACCAGGCCAAATGTCATAAATTTGGTGGGAGAACTAGTAGATCTACTATAAGTATTAATCCTTTGAAGAAAATATATCTGTATTGCTGTAGTTGTCGCCTCTGGCAATCTGAAGCCTTTCATTTAATTTTCCTCATAAAATTTAAGGTATTTAATTCTAGTCTTTTTCGTATATAGAGCCATGTTAGTGTGTCCAGCATATGATGTATTGATGTGAATCAATTATATTTTAATTTTGAACGTATATGTAGCTTTGTTATGCAATTTCTTTAGTCTCTCCAACTGTGTAATTGTGCAACATGTGTATAGAATTATGGATCCGAACTCGAATGTGGTTTAATCGACCAATGTAAATATTTATTGTAGTCATTAAGGATATCCTCTTCCTCATCCATTTAATGAACCCGATGTTTTTGCCATTTTGTTTACATATTTACTCCACATGTGTGAATTGATAAAGACATAAACTTTATCAATTATAAAACCGAGATATTGGAACAAAGTTCCTTATCGCACGTTGCAGGATTGAGGCTAAATGAAAAAAAAATTAAACAATTTTTTTTAACACTATTAAGCTACAACCCAGTATTATCAACTATATTGGGTACTTTTGCTTTGGTTTGTGTCTAGACTAACATACAGTGGTGGCCAAAACATATGTAACTAAGATTGGCTGCCTTTAACAGGGTCTATAAATTTGTACAATTTTACCAAAAAAAATAACGATATTTCAATAAATAATAAAAGGCAATAAGATTTTTAAAAAAAATGCAGCTTTAGTTAACATTTACAAGTTATCGGCATTTTTATCGATAAATATTAAACTCGGTGTGGACAAAACATATGCAACTCTCCAATTTTGTTTTAAATAACGTCGTTTTTATAATTATTTTGAACGCTGTTCTTCATATAACTAATTAGAAAGCCTGTGTAAAGAGATTTGTAGGAATATTCAGTATTATTTTGTTAGTTTTTCCTACTGAAACTAAAATAGAGTTCGTTTTAAACTGGCGCGCGATAAATTCGGATTTGAGCTCAGACGGAAAATTGTGAATGCTTATTCTTATGGAATATCACAGAAAGACATTGCCGAGAAATATAATATTCATAAAAATTCAATATCTCGCATTATTGCTACTTTAAAAAAAAAACTTTTGTATCACACACCGAGGTGGTCGACCGCGCAAGACAAGTGATCGGACGGACTATTTTATCATCAAACACGTGAAATAAGACCCATTTATCTCTTCCTTCTAAATAACAGCAAAATTCAAATTTCAGTTTCTGCTCGAACAGTTCGTAGACGTCCTTTGCGTAGACGTCCTCGAACGAAGTCATGCAAAGAAACCGCTTATATCAACTTGTAATCAAAAAGCGTTTGCAGTTTGCTTAAGACTATTGAAATTGGCTAGAAAGTAAATGGAGGTCTGTCTTGTTTAGTGACGTATCAAAATTTAATATTATTGGCAGCGATGGCATGTGTTACGTACGACAACTAGTAGGAAAACGGAAAGACGGTCAAGCAGGGGGGGGGGGGAGTGTAATGATGTGGGACTGCTTTTCTGGTGCTGGTGTTTGTCCACTGCATAAACATGATGGCATTATAAACCGATTTGTGTAGAAAGATATTTTAGAAAGGGTAATGCTTCCATATGCCGAGTACGATATGCCATTGAGGTGGGTCTTCCAGCAAGACAACGACCCCAAACACTCATCGAAAGTGGTTAAATCGTGGTTTGGTGAAAATAGAGTTACGGCTGTGGAATGGCCACCACAATCACTAGACTTAAATCCCATCGAGAAACTCTAGGAAATCATAAACCAAAAAATTGAGTGGGAAAATTGTACAAGTTCTGATTTTTTGTTTCGACGACTGAAAGATGCTTGGAAATCAATCCCAACAAGCGTCATTGGCATACAGTGTTGGTCACGTAATTAGCACACACCCCAAAATGATATATTTTACCCAAAAAATGTAAGTCTATTTTTCTTTAATTAAGGACATAATTATTGTAAAATATTCACATTGGTAAACTTAAAAAAAATTAAGCAATAAAAAAACAAAAACAACAATTCATTTAAAAAATCGGGGAGTATGATATCCGTGGCCCCTCCATCCGACAATGTTTTTCGATAATAGGCCCCAAAATAAGGCGAAAAAATTAAATAAAATTTTTCGATAACTCGTTTAGTTATCGAGATATCGTGGGTTAAAGTTTTAAAAAATTAATACCTTTTTTACCAATTTACTCAACCAGAGTTGTACAACTCCTCAAAATAAGCCAAAATTGTAAATAAGTTATCGATAACTTCTTTAGTTATCGAGATATCTGTAGCTGTACTACTTATGTATGTATGTACTACTTTCAACAATTTTACCTGTATTTTTTTAACAATCCAATGAACAAACGGACAAAAAATTAAAAATTATTTTAAAAAATCGCGCGATTTTTTCAATCCAATGAACAAACGGACAAAAAATAAAAAATTATTTAAAAAAAACTGCCATTACTGGTCTCCAAGAACCCGCAATCCTCGATTGAAACATCAAAAACCATTGCATTGCCCCAGGGTAACTATTTGGTGTGCTTTATGCACGCATAAGATAATTGGACCATTTTTTTTCGAAAATTCTCGAGGGCAGGTGACGAATGTCGTGGCCGTCGGTGGTGCAATGGTTAGTGTGCGCGCCTCTTGTACAGGAGATCCTGGGTTCGATTCCTGCTCCGACCACCTTAAAATTTCTTTCGACGACGGCCACCTCGCTTAGTGACGGCGACACTATCGAGTACTTGGCCATGGAAAAGCTTCTCAAAATACCGTTCGGAACCGGTCTAAAACTGTAGGTCCCAATCAGTGAGTATAAAACTATAAAGCGCACAGCTCACTGGTTGTGAGAAGCTCTCCCCAATTCCTTCATGGGATGTAATGGGAGCCCATTTTTTTTTTTTTTTTTTAGGTGACGAATGTCAACGGTCATCTGGATGACATACTCTTTAAAAAATAAAATCCGCATTTTCATTCTATCGTTCAATGCTCTTAATAAAACTTTGTGTCAATTATTATGTTTTTATTTAAGTTTGAAAATATAAATCTGCTACCCTGTACAAGTAGGGCAAAAAGGGGAAACATATAGCACTTTCGTCAAAACCAAACTGTTGGAGATGGAATTATGAGTTTTGGGGACCATATTTCAAAATAAATAGTACTTTTTAGATACTTAGAGAGAAATGTTTTTTTTAAATAATAATAAAAATAAATAATAATCTGCAACTGCATAAACTTGACATATACTGCAAAGATCCCGGCGTTTAATTTCAAAATTTTTCAATTTCAGTGTTACTTGTCAAATCACAAAGTTTACCAATCCGATATTAAATATCTCGATAACTACTACAGTTATCGATAAATTTTATTTAAATTTTTCGAATAATTTTGAAAGTTTTACAGAAAAAAATGATATTTTTGACAAAACGGTAAAACAAAGTTGTCGATGTTTTAAAACTTTAACCCTCAATATTTCGATTACTAAGCGAGTTACCGATAACTTTTATTTAATTTTTTCGGCTTTCTTTCGAATGTTATAAAACTAAAATTTATCGAAATGAGGGCCACGGAAATCGTACACTTGGCAATATCTCGATAACTACTACAGCTATCGATAAATTTTATTTCAGTTTTCGGAATAATTTTCAAAGTTCTACAGAAAAAGTTACCTTTTTGAGTAAAACGTTGAAAAAAAGTTATCGATTTTTTAAAACTGTAACCCTCAATATCTCGATAACTAAGCGAGTTATCGAGAACTTTTATTTATTTTTTTCGGCTTATTTTGGTGTGTTCTAACAAAAATGTTATCGAAATGAGGGGCCACGGATATCGTACTCTTGCCAAAAAATCGTTAAAATTAAAAATAAAGCCTTAATTAATTGGACAAGTAATTAGCACACCAATATAAAATTAAAAAAATTTTAATTTAGTTCTTAATTTTTTTTAATATTTAGTTGGATATCCCTTCTGCTTGATTACTTTTTCCAATCTTCATGGTACACTCTCAACCAGTGACCGACATCTTGCTGGTAAAATGGAATTCCATGCGGCACGGACCAATTCCCAGGGTTCGTTCAGATTTTTTGCGTTTTTTAGCTGGACTTGCTTTTCAACATCATTCCACAAGTTCTCAATTGGATTGAGGTATGCACCTTGTGCTGGCCATGGAAAAACTTCCACGGATTGGTCATCTAAGAATTTTTTTAACACACAAATTTTCATCAGCAAATGGTAACATATGATGCTCTAAAATCATTTTGTATAAATGCTGATCCATCTTTGTATCAATTTTTTTTATGGCAACGATAATTTTGGAGGAACTAAATATATAGGGCTTTTATATTCTTTACAAAATTACATGTATAAATTAAATTTTCTGTGAATGTAAATAAAATCGCGAAATTGCAAAATTGCCCAGACAATTTCGGGTGTTAAAAATTATTTTTTGTGGTCGTGCCAAAAATGACGTATATTCGATATTTCTTTTTGTTATTTGTAGTCCCATTATTAAGTTTTATATATCGTTAAAAAGGGCTTCGTTTTGCTTTAGAGACTTCGAACAAAGACGTCGTTTTCCAGTGGTTCTCAATATGTTAATTTTAAATGTGCATAGAATGAACATTTGCTATGCTCTTGTAGCATTATGTACTACTGTAGAGAAAATATTTTTCAAAAGTTTCGGTCCAATAAACGATTTCAAAATAATAGCTTATGTGTACGAACACAATCGGAGCGATAACGTAGGTGTCGAAAATTTGTACATGTAATCTTATGGAAGAAGAACAAGAGCTGGCGTTTGACGTCGAAAAATTGGAATTCTTTTTATTACCCTGTCGTCAAGAAGGCTGATTGTAGCCAGTTTAATACAAAAATTATTATGTGTTGAAAAACGTCGAGGGAATGTATCATGGTAGGATACAGTTCAACAAGCAAGGTGTACAGACAGCACAATTCTTCCGAGACATAAATATAAGTGAGCAGCGCTGTGTAAAGCTGTCACTGGCAGTTGTAGTTTATGGAGTTGCCAAACTAATATAAAAAATTATATACATATTAGAAAAATTTATCTTGAGTGAACCGCAAACAATGAAAAAAGGATTACAAATTTTTGCTTTTTTCCATAGATCAACAGATTTTAAAAATGATATTGTTTATAATATTGCAAATACCAACAATATTTAAGGAAATACCCATATGTGTGTAATAAACCTAGGTTATATTGGGTTGCAATGGCAAATAAATTGTCCAATCTTTATTAAATTAGTTGTCTTTGCATAAAAACTCATGCCATTTGGCCTTATTCTTTTGTTTAATAATGTCTTAACATCAACTGATGTTTATAATTCTAATTCTAATTTTAATGTTGTAAATAAGAATTTGCATGAGTAAACAAAATAAATATGTTTGTCGATTCGTGTGTTTGGTTGGCATCGGTCACGATAAATCGTTATTTATTTATTCGTGTTATCCCACATTTTTGCTCAATGCACAACTGTCTGAGTTTGGTGTCCGGCTGTAGTGAGTGTGGGAGTTGTACCTCTTGCTTGACCCTGTGGTGCGGGCTTGGATTGTCGCCATTTTTGTTAACTGTGTGCGTAAATGTTTGTTGTTACATTTGTCACGTCGACTAGTGTTAGGGGATTTGGTCTTAGCGGATTTGCGGTGCTAAGGCATTCGCTGCTGCTGCTTTTTGGGGCATGATGGGAGCCATTTGTCTGTGTTGTTGGTGGATTGGTGTGCTCTTACCAAGGGGTTATCTTGATTATTTTTTATTTCTATATGCGATAAACGGGGGTCCAGGAGAAGCCCCCGCCGAGGGAAGGACCGGACGCGGACCCGAAGAGGGCCGTAGACCCGGCGTGTGAAAATCGTTGGGGTGGAGGCCGCTGTTCCTTCGTTTTCCACATACCGAAAAGGGAAAGTGGTTAGAACAGAGGATGTAACATACAGTCACTCACATTTAAAGTCGGGCAGTACCATGAAAATATTTTCAGTCCAAATATTTCTGTGTTTATAAAAGAAAATATATTTTATTTTTTACCCCTTTTGTTACAAAAACTCTTGGCTTTAAAAACAACTACAATGAAATATTCTAAGTACTTTTATAAAAAGCATATGAAGTCTAAACTAAGCCTTCTACACTTTTTTGCCTCATATTGAAAGTCGGGCATAATAAAAAATATTAAGAAAAAAAAAGTTAATATGTATTTTGTTGCTCCGCCTTTTTTGTTTTTCTACAGCTTGTAGGCGGCTTGGCATTGATTGAACAAGTTTATTGCAAAAATCTGGATTAATATTGTTCCATTCTTCTAACAGAGAATTTTTCAGCTGATCTTTTGATGAACAGAGCCTGTCCTGCATCCTGCGTCCTAATTCGTCCCATAAATGTTCAATGACATTGAGGTCGGGTCTTTGTGCAGCAGTTTTGATCACCTTCGGACAATTATATAACAACCAGCTCTTAACATCGTGTGCCGAATGATTCGGATCGTTATCTTGATAAAATTTGAAGTTTGATTCAATGCCAAGTTTTTTACGCTATCTTTCAGATTTGTCTTCAAAATCGTCAAATACACATTCTTGTTCATTATTCCTTCGATAAAGTGTAAGTTGCCAACTCCTGAAGCCGCCATACACCCCCAAACCATCACGGACCCACCACCATGTTTGACCGTTTTTCCCAAATTTTTTGATTCTAGTTCTTTAATTTAATTTAATTTTAATTTATTCATTCAATAACCAAGCAGTAATGCCATTTATGGTTAAATGTGCTACAACAATTGAGCTACTACATAATAAAATATTTATAACAATAACAATTTAGAACTTATACTTAGAAAAATAAATTAAAACTCCCATATGTGAACTACTCCAATATTTGACGCTAATTTAAAAGTTATTTAAACAGTAATTTGGAAAATATATATACATATATTGCATTACAAATTTCAATAACAACTTAAATTTATACTTAGAACAAAAAATAAATTAAAATCTTCCATTTGTGTACTACTCCAAGATTTGACGCCAATTTAAGTTATTTAACAGTAAATTTAAATTAATTAATTTTTCGCATAGCTAATTTATTTCAAGTACATAAAATATAGGAAAACTGTCATTTATGCACTACTCACAAATTATGCTACAATAGAGGAGCATAATAAACCCTAATCTAAAACTTGCACAAACAGCACAGGGAGGAATATTCAAAATTACAAATAACATTATTATTTTCTGAACAATGTGAATTTTTCTAAAATCTCAATGGTGCAGTATTTCAGTATTATATTTAAAAAACAAAAGAAAAATAATTAAATAAAACGTCAGCATTAATTAAAACGAAATATAACAAAACCCTTAACCAAATCAGAAGGAATGTGCTTTCAAAAATTTATTGCCTCAGCATGTTGATACAACTTTCTGCGAAAAGTGTTTGACGATAAGCCAAATGTTTTAAGAGAACGTGGCAACGTATTGTATATACGAGCTACTCTCACATGAAATGATCGTGCCAATATAGAAGATAATTTAGGTATACTAAGTTGCGGATTTCTGGTTGACCTACAAAATTTAAAAAAATGTATTAAGTAAATAGGCGTCTGCATTTTAAAGACCTTATAAAAGTGGTGCAAGTTGCGAATATGCACCAATTGAGAAAATGTGCATCCTAGGAAGTCTACAACATGTGGTGTTACATGTTCACGTATATTTATCTTATAAACAAAACGCACAACTGTATTAAACGCCAAACAAATTTTCTTCATCACAAAACACAAAGAACCTGAATACACTTCCATACAGTACAAAAAAACTGGCATAATTAAAGCATGAGCAATTCTACTTCTTATCGACACGGGAATGCTCAGCTCCAGATTATATAATTTTCTCAGTGTGAAATTCACCTTAGACACAATGGAATTGGCATGAAACTCAAAAGATAATTTGTCATCAAGTATTACTCCAAGACATTTTATCCTATCAACAAACTCGATATTATTGCCATTCAAAGTAATAGAAAGATCAGGACTATGACGATAGCCAAACACCATTGCCTTGGTTTTATTCGTATTAATAGAAAGCCCATTAGAAATTACCCACTCTTCAAGCAATGTTGTAGTATAATCAATAACATTTTGTAATACATCAGGAAAATCCATCCCACTTTTACAAAAAATTTGTATATCATCCGCAAACGCAAATGGTACACAATTAGAACTAGAGATAATCCCAAACAGGTCATTCATATACATAATAAACAACAATGGACCTAACACTGAACCCTGTGGAACACCATTAGTCACAGAAAGTTCACCAGAACAAACACCATTACTACAAACATATTGACGTCTACCAAACAAATAGGACATCATTAAAGAACAAGCTGAACGCGAAAACCCATAGAATACATTCAACTTTTCAATGAGCGTTGTATGATCCAACCTATCAAAAGCCTTCTCCATATCTAATGACAGGATCACACCGCATTCACGATCACTTACTACTCTTCTGATGTTGTCAGTAAGACCAATCAGCAAGGCTGTGGTACTGCGATTCTTCCTAAAGCCCGACTGACAATCATGAAGCAAAAATGATGCATCAACATGATCTATCATTTGAGCTTTCATCAGGTGCTCCATCATTTTAGATAGAATTGGCATTATAGAGATGGGCCTAAAACTATCATCTGTACCATTCTTACGAATTGGTACAATCTTGGCAGTTTTCCACAAGGACGGAAATTCCGATGTCATTAAAATTGTATTCACAAGTTGTAAAATATGGTCAGTTATGTAGGGAAATACGATATTCAAGAATTTTAAAGTAAATCCATCTGATCCTACTGCTCTAGATTTAATCATCGAAAATGCGTCTAACAGCTCAGCGTAAGTCACGGACCGAAATGAAAAGTGTCCAACATCAGAAATATGAGGTAAATTGCCACTGCTCACCGACTGATAGTCCGAAAACATATTATTTAATATGCCTACATCTACATCAATTACATCCTTCTTTGCACCTATTCCATACTTCCCCAATATGGACCACATTTCCCCAACAGTTCTGCCGGAGAAAAGCTTGAAATGCTCAGATACCTTAATTCCCCTAGCAACGCGTTTGGCCCTATTACGGCATCTGCAAAATATCCTTCGATTTTCAGCACAAGGATCATTCTCATAAGCCACCTGAGCAAGGTCTCTAAGAGAAATATGGTTCTTAATTTTTTGGTCATTAAACCACTTATCCTTCAAATAATACGTGCACCTCCGTCTTTTCACCGGCACAATAGAATGTATTACACGTAAATTGGCGTACAAAACATCAACCTGAACATTAACATCAGAAGTTGCATACATACCGGCAAATTCACACATTGACAACACATCCTGCAGCTGGTCATAATTAATGGCCTCATAATCTACGTATTCATAAAACTCTTCCACAGGCTTAGGGTTAGCAATTGCTAGTGAAACGAAAATTAACGAATGACGAGAAATACCAGGACACTTAAACTGATTCGAAAACTGTAAAAGCTCAGGAGACGATAAAAGAAAATAGTCAATTAAAGAAGTCGATCCGTGAAAAACATCATAGTGCGTGGGAACACTATTGTGAACAACAGTGAGATGCATGTTTTGACAAATAGTTCTCATCGCGGTAGATTTATTCAAGTCAAACATATTATTATTGAAATCTCCCATTATCACTACATTAGAATATCTGACAACTAAATCAGATAAATGCTCCTCAAATTTTGCCACATCTCCATTAGGCAGGTAAACAACACCAACAAGAACTTTACGCCCACCAACCATAAGTTCAACAAATATACACTCAACAACTCTATATAACTTTCCTACAAAAACAACTTTATGAGTAATACTCTTAGATACATATATCACAACACCACCACCTCTCCCCTCAGGACGATCACTTCTGTGACAATCATATCCCGGCATATCAATAACGTCACTTGAAATATACGGTTTGATCCACGACTCACTCACACCAACCACATCTAAATAATTTCCCTGCAGCACACTTCTAATTTCGTTAAGTTTTGTAGAATTTCGATTCAATGAAAAACTTTGGCAATTAAAATGCCCAATATTTAAGTTTTCACTGAAATTACACAATTGAGACGACAAAAACCTATTACCACTAAAAACATTGGCAGAAACATTATTAGCAAGACTCATATATAATAAAATTAATATAATAAAAACAGCTCCAGAAAATAACAAAATAATAATTTAAAATGAGAATAAAAATTAACAACAATATTTAATTTTATCTGTGACTATTCTCATCACACTGACTACTCTCATCCAATAGCTCAACACATTGATCTAAATCAAGACTCTTAACTGAGCCATTTATCAATTTGATTTGGACCCTAGGTCTATCGGCATTGATGAGCTTGAACTGTTGTATCCTTTTCAACCCTCTCAGTTTCTTGCAGATGTAAATCAGTTTGGAAGCAGTGACATTAAGATGGTCACTCAGGTAGACATAGCTTCTTACTTCTTCACCAATTATATGACTAAGAAGCAAAGGGCTGCCTTGGAAATAATTAGCCATTATAAGGTCTCGTGCATACACCGAATTCAATTTGACCAGCACCGACTTTCCCTTAAAGATATAGCAGCAATGCTGAATATCCCTAGGGTCCAAATTAACTCCGCACAAAGAAGCAATTTTTAGGAACAAACCCCTTAAATCCCTGATCTTATCGGGCAATCCACTAACTACAATGTCTGCTCTGTTCAATCTTCTTTGAAGAATGTCGTTGTGGAGCTCAAGTTCTTGAATGGCATTAGAACGATTCTGGTCTAAATGTTGAGCAACACCATAGTAGTCCTTCAGATCATCTTCGAGCTTCTTTAATCTATCATCATACTGGGCACAAATTTGCTGACAATTTCTTCCATCTTAGTCTTAAAATCCTTAACTTCTTGCTGCAAAGCCGTTTTATAGTCCTCCTGCTTCTTCTCAAGGGATGCCGACAGTTCAGTGCAACATTTGCTAATTTCAGCTTCAATGACCGTGTTTTTACTGTCACTATGTTCCATACTTCCCTGAGTACAATCACCATCATCAGCCGCAACACCGCATTCTCTAGACATACATCTTGTGCATTTAAAAAGTAAGTTTTTATTCTTATGAAGAAAAGAAAGTTGATCCTTTGTGATCTTCAAACAAGCCGCATGATAATATTCGTCACAGATACAACAGCCAACACTACCAGCACCAACAGCTTTGCGACAATCAGGACATACATACTTCTTTTTCTCCGAAACATCGGCAGCAGATTTGTTTTTATTTGGCATGGTCAATTCTTAACTTGGTGATTAGCAATACACAGCTCTGGATAAATAATAAACAAGCAGCAACAGAACAGCAGCAAACCAAACAGCCAGGCAATAATGCTTTCAGTCAATACCAGATTCAAACCAAAACCAAAAATCGGAGGGAACCAGGTGAAGGAGGAAACAGTCAGTAGCAGTAATATGTTTGTTTCACTTTGCAGTAACAATGGTATCACATCGGCTGTACTGAGCCACACAAAAAAGCGGCAAAGTTGACAATTCTTCTTTACGATGTCAAGAATTCAATACCAACACATAACATTTAGATTATACGGTAATATCAACAGAAACAACAAAAAACTCCAACAAATCAGTAGTCAGCAAGTAAAATATAAGTTATTAAAATCAATTTTACTACAATATACAGCTTGATTTAATTATTTATTAAGAAATTTTCTGGAGCAAACAAATTTTTCTATCTCGACATTTTAAGAGTTGCCAGACTAGCGATATTTTACCCCTTCCATCGCATCCAAATAGATTAAAACAATTTAATTAAATAGTTTTATTTAATACATTGGAATTGCGACCAAAAAAGCCAGCAAGGTTATAGAATATATAACATTTTCATCGAACAGATTAAATTTACTTTCATCAGTAAAGAGTACCTAATAATAGATTGTTAAAATCATAAAGCATTATTTTTTGTCCCCACTTACAGCGCTCCAGAAGTCAAAGTCCTTGGTCATATATTGATGGGCAAAAACAAAGTCGGTCATTTTGGTTCTTCTTGCTAATGAGGTGCTTCTTCCGTGCAACTCGGCCATGAAAGTTATTTTTTCGAAGAAATCTTCATACTGTTTCTGGGTTAACCTCTGTCCTAGAAGCTTCTTTGACCATCGCAGTTAGATTTGGTGCAGAAATAAAGGGATCATTCTTAACTTTTCTTAAAATCATAGTCGTATCCCTAGAGGAGAGTTTCTTTAATCGGGGTAGGCGTTGTTTGTTGGCAATCAACCCATCTTTTTTTATATATAGATATGATGTCATGAACCGTTGATTTGCTTTTCTTCACTAGTTTCGAAATTTCGCGTTCAGATTTTCCTTCTAAATGCTGATCAATAACTATTTTGCGTTCTTCCAAGGTGGACTGTTTAATATTACGTGGCATTTTTACAGAATATTTTAATTGACTTCACTGAGCACTTGAGAAGATAACAATGACCAATAATTTTAAAAACAATTACAGAAAACGAAAAATTAACGGTATATTTACTGACTTCTCGCTCAAAACATTGCTTGCCCGACTTTCAATGTGAGGCAAAACAGAGAAGAAGTCTTAGTTTAGACTTCATGAGCATTTTATAACGGTACTTAGAATATTTCATTGTAGTTGTTTTTAAAGCCAAGAGTTTTTGTAACAAAAGGGGTAAAAAATAAAATATATTTTCTTTTATAAACACAGAAATATTTGGACTGAAAATATTTTCATGGTACTGCCCGACTTTAAATGTGACTGTAGGTAGTTAAGATAAATCCATTTACAGTGGTGTGCGATGAAATAGAATCACACACTCGTCAAAACTTTTATTCTCTGCAAATCAGTGGTCCAAGATTTTTCATGTCAAGAAATTCTGAAACTGATTAACCGGTCCTCTGCTGAATATAATGCCGTCATTTTTAATAAATTTTGTACACTACTGTTCTCCAGGTCAGTGTCAGTATTTTAAACGCTATGTAATGACGTGTGCTATAAAATAGAGTCAATTACAAAAAAATATTTATTTTTTTGAAATGGTTAATGGTAGTTTGGATTTCAATTTGAAAACAAAGTTTTAATTAATAAATTGTCATTATTGAAGTTCCAAAATGGCCCGATGTAAATATTGCAATCATGAGCGTCAAGAAAGAATAAAAGAGACGATAAAAGAATTCAGAAGCTAAATATAAATTACTGACATAATTGGATGCTCAAAGAATATGTTGGAGACCGGAATAAAATATAACCCCAATGCAGGAAACAGACGGTAAACCCCTGAAAATTACAGAACATTTGGAACCAAAAATATTGCGCCACGTAGAGTTCGACTTTTGTTACCTCTTCCGCCCTTAAAAGGCAATACGATCGGGATGTTGACACCTCTACATTAAGAAAAATGCTAACTAAAAACAATTTAAAGGCAAAAACTGTCCGACAAGTTCAATTTCTATCCAAACGGAACGTTCAAAAAATGTTGCATTTTGCCAAGGAGCATGTGAAATAGTCCGTACGCAAATGGCGAAATATTATGAGGACAGCTGAAACTAAAGTGAGATTGGGTAATTATGATAAGAGTAATCTTCCTGTACGCCGAATTCAGACCCCAGAACACAATCCAAACAGTTAAACGTGGTAGCGGAAACATAATGGTACGGGTTTGTTACTCTTACATTGGGACAGAACCTTTATTCCAAATTGAACAGACAATGGACGCTGCATATTATACCACTGTATTAAAAAAAACATCATGATGCCTTGTGCTAAATGGGAAATGCCGCTTCGATGGGTGTTTCAACATAATATCGACCCCAAACACACATCGAAGGGAGCAAAAGCTTCGTTTGAAAATAATAGTGTCATAGTTTTAAGATGGTGTATGCAGTCGCCGGGCTTAAATCCTATTCAGAATTTGTGGCGGGACATTAAAGTGTCTATCAAAGGAATAAACCAATTTAATAAAGATGAGCTTATGAAACTGGTACAATCGGCGTGGAAAACATGACTTGTGGAGACTGGATGATTCAATGTCAAGGCGTTGCTTAGCTGTGATAAAAAATAATAGTTACATATTTCATAAAGTACTGAGATAATATAAAGGATTAATGAAACATACATTTTATTTGACACAGCTATTTATTCTAGTTCAGATGATGAATCGCGATGACTCTATTTTAATTCACAGGCAAAACGGGGCATTTTGAAATATTTGGATTTATACCTAATGATTTAATTTTAAATTACGACATTAATGTTCTAAAATGTTATATCTAGTTCTTAATTGAACAATTAAAAATAAAAGTTTTAAACAAAATTTAATTTTTCTACATTTGTTTTTGTTTTGATAATGTAGATTAGTGTTGACTCTATTTCATCGCACACCACTGTAAATCCAATACTATGGCTCAGCTATCCCCAAGTGTGCTCAAGAAGGTTGTGGTATAAGAACAGCTAATTTGTTTTTTTTCATGCCGTGATGCCAAAGTGGTGCACACTAGCTGTCAAATGCTGTTTACATTTGTTTTGTGTCCGTTCGTAGTACGTTGATATTAGCTGTGTTCGAGTACTTTTCCAGTAAAAATTATCAAGTAACTAGTTTTCGGAGAGTAAGAATGATTTTGCTCTCTGGATAAAAAATATAACAAAAAGTACGCGAACGACATCCAGTAAAAACTTGCAAGAAATAAGAACTTTGTATGTAAACAGCCTATATGCAATGTAAACATTGGAAGAACCAACAAACGCAATTCGAACAAAACATTACAAATCACCAAAACTGTTTTCTTTTTCAACAGAAATACTTAAAGATTTATAACAAAACATTCAAAAATCACATTTTCTCTTAAAAACTAAAATTCAAAAAAAATTTTAAAAAAAATAAATTTTGAAAAAAGGCGGGAAAATTTGTTTGAACATTTTTAAATTGACATAATTTTTTCACAATTGTTAATTTTGTTTTGTTTTAATTGTTAAATAAATAAAACACAAAGGAGTTGCGAAATATCGAGGAAAATAAATATAACAACAGCAAATCTGACCTCAAGCTCGAAGAATATTGATTATTTATTGATAAGGAAAAGGTCGAACAACAGAATAAAAATGATAAATTTATTATTTTATATTCTTTCTACGTCCTAATTTTGTTTGTTTACATAAAACTTATGTTTTAAAACATATGTTATTACTTGCAAATTCTTACTGGCAAAAATTTCTCCAGTAAAAACTTGCAAGTTCTCTATCATCGAACTGTCAAAATAATCTCTCTCTTGCTCTCTCGTTACTGGCTTTTTGTGGTAAACGAACACTATCAAGTAAGAAATAGTAATAATTTGTACAAATTTGTACACATTATCCAGTACGCGAACAGACTTATTGACATAAACTACACACCAAGCAAAAACAGAATGCTGGTTTTTGTTGCCTTGTTGTAACCCGTCCATCGACGGCATATTCATCGAGTACAAGTACGATGACTTCCAAGCTGGACTCTACATCGTTTACATTACTGATACTGTCTCGACATCATTAGGCTGAAAGCCGCTGAACCTGCTCCCACTTGGGAGAATCATGAAGGAGCGTAAAATCCCTGTAATCACGGAGATCACCAACAAGATTGGCTATGGCAGAGGTAAAGTGGCCTTCAGAAGCGGTGGTTGCCAAACAAGTTTGATTATAGCCCGGACATGGCAGCATTGGGATATCAACCCAAGATTTTGGCCCACTTTGTACCGAAAATGTGCATGATTTTTGGAAGTCTTTTTGTATCGAAAATGTGCATGATTTTTGGAATTCAGACTTATCTACAGGAGTTGCCAGAGGAAATTAATGAGCGCAGACATATGTATATTACGCTTTTCAGAGTGACGAGAAGGGAAGCCACCACTCAGCTACCAACAGAGAGAGTCAAGGTCTTGTTCAAGGGTGCCACTGTGCCCCAATATGCTGAGCCTTTTGGTGGTGTTATCAGGTACATGGTGAAACCGGTCATTATTCGGCGGCGCCGAATATAGAAAAATGTGATAAGATCAAAAATGGCAGAAAATACAAGATGTGAGCTGCCGTTGTGTGCAGAGGTGAACTTTGAGTTGTTTTAGAGGTACTGTGGCTGGAGACGTGTTTGGGTGTAGAGTGGTCTGGAGAATACGCAGAGTACGTTAGCCGAAGAAATTTCAATCACACAAGGCTCATTCGCCACGTGGTACCCAAGCGGTGGTTTCACGGGCTTAGCATGGAATCCGTGAGAATCAAATCTATCAATCGAATTCTTGCTATCCACTGGTTTTGCAGATACACCTTGACTCGAATCGGCGTGGAACGCTCTGGAGGGTGTGAGACATGTACTTACTTACTTATCCGGTCTCGGACAACCCCGGGGGGTCAGGGACCTTACAAAACGAAGATAACATATTTCGCCAACCAGTTCGATCTTTTGCTTTATCTCTCCAGTTGGCAATACCAAGTGTACGCAGGGATTCGTCAACCTGATCCCTCCAGCGGAGTCTTGGTCTTCCTATTTTTCGTCTTCCTTCGAGTTCGGTTTCGAAAAGCCTTCGCGCTGGTTCATCTTCATCCATTCTACTGACATGGCCTAGCCAGCGCAATCGCGTTATCTTGATCCGCTTAACTATGTCAATGTCAGGATAAAGCTCATACAGCTCATGATTCATGCGTCGCCGATACTCGCCGTTGTGCACTATAGGGCCATAAATTTTTCGGAGTATTTTTCTCTCGAAGACTCCTACAGATGTTTCGTCTGCTTGCGATAGGACCCAGGATTCTGCGCCATAAAGCAAGACAGGTTGAATGAGAGTCTGGTACAGCTGGACTTTTGTTACTCGAGAGAGGGCTTTATCTCTAAAGTGCTTGCTTAGCCCAAAATAACATCTATTCGCAAGCACAATTCTCCGTTTGATCTCAAGGCTGACGTTGTTGTTTTTGTTCACGGCAGATCCGAGGTATATAAATTCGTCCACTACCTCGAAGTTATAACGGTTATCAACGTTCACGCTTTGGTCTAATCGCGTGGAGGCCCTGTTCGTTGAAACCATTAATTTTGTCTTGTCCTCATTCACCGTCAGACCCACTTTTGCTGACTCCTTCTCAATTCTCGAAAAAACCGCAGTGACTTCTCTAATTGTGCGCCCAATGATATCTATATCATCAGCATACGCGAGCAGCATGTGACTTTTGCTGCTGATGGTTTTATTCATATTGACTGCAGCTTTTCTCATAATGATCTCCATTAAGATGTTAAAGAGATCGCACGATAGGGTGTCGCCTTGCCTGAGGCCTCGCTTAGTTTCGAAAGGTTCGGTAAGATCCTTACCAACTTTCACTGCGGATTTGGTGTTCGTCAAGGTCATCCTGCAAAGGCGTATGAGTTTTGCAGGAATACCAAGCTCAGACATTGCTTCATAGAGTTTCTCCCGTATCGGACTATCGAAGGCTGATTTATAATCGATAAATAGATGATAGGTGTCGATTTGTTTTTCGTGTGTCTTCTCCAGGATTTGGCGTAGCGTGAAAATCTGGTCAGTTGTCGATTTTCCAGGCCTAAAGCCACACTGGTATGGTCCAATCAGGTCAGCGATAATTGGTTTTAGTCTTTCGCACATTATACTTGATAGAACCTTATATGCTATGGATAAAAGGCTTATTCCACGGTAGTTGGCACAAATACTCGGGTCACCTTTTTTAAATATGGGACATAGTACACTGAGACTCCAATCGCCGGGCATGCATTCATCTAACCAAATTTTGCTAATGAGCTGATGCATGCACCTTATCAGCTCATCGCCGCCAGCCTTAAACAGCTCCGCCGGTAATCCATCGGCTCCTGCGGCTTTGTTGTTCTTAAGCCGGGCAATAGCTGTTCTGACCTCGTCTTGGTTAGGAGGGGGGCAATCGACGTCGTCGTCCATATTGTGATCGATTGTCCCATCGTCATCGGATATCTCAGGTACTAGTAGCGCGGAGAAATGCTCTCTCCATATTCCCAACATGCTCTGCACATCTGCGACGAGATTTCCGTCTTTGTCTTTACAGAAGGGGGGCCCTGAACCATGTCCATTAGTTCCGTTTTTAACTTTTTGGTAGAATTTTCGGGCTTCGTTCTTCCTTCTGTATGTGTCAATTTTCTCACTCTCGCGTTTTCTCCACTGCCGTTTCTTACGCCTAAAGAGACGGTTTACCTCCTTTCTCTTCTCCCTATACCGCTCAGTTGCAGCTCGCGTTGCAATTGACTGAAGCATTACCATACGTGCAGCGTTCTTTTCGTCATTTGCTATGCGACACTCTTCATCGTACCACGGTTTATTGCGAAGCGGTTTTTCGAAACCAAGTACGGTTGTTGCGGCAGTTTTTATAGAGTCGGAAATGGGTTTCCACTGCGCATCAGGATCGTCATCGGGAGGGGGTGGGTTCTGTGCCAAAAGTTGCGAGAGCTTCCTTGAGTAGGCTGTGGCTACCTCTGGTAATTGCAGCTTTCCGATGTCCAGCTTCCTCTGCGTCTGGTTTCGTACGATTTTCGTTCTACTTAATCTTGTGCGAACCTACCAGGTAGTGATCAGAATCGATGTTAGCTCCTCTGATCACTCGTACGTCCATTACACTGGATGAGTGCCTTCCATCAATTACCACGTGATCAATTTGGTTCTTAGTTCTTTGATCAGGGGATACCCAAGTAGCCTTGTGGATGTCTTTATGCTGGAATCTTGTGCCACTGATGACCATGTTTTTTGCCGCGGCAAAGTCAATCAGTCTCATACCGTTGTCGGAACTGTCAGCATGAAGACTGAAATTGCCAATAGTTGGATTAAACACATTCTCCCTTCCTACTTTGGCATTAAAATCTCCTAGTACAATCTTAATGTCATGGCCAGGGCAGCGGTCATACGTTTCCTCTAGGAGCTCATAGAATATGTCTTTGGCATCATCATCTTTCTCTTCTGTCGGAGCATGCACACAAATTAGGGAAATATAAAAATATTTCGCTTTTATGCGGATTGTGGCTATTCGTTCACTCACAGGATTGAACCTAGAGACTAGATGTCGCAGTCTTTTGCCAACTACAAATCCACAACCAAATTCATGTTTTTTTTCATGGCAACTGTAGTATATATCGCAGTTTCTTTTTCTTGTGCAGCCATGTCCTGTCCATCGCATTTCCTGGATAGCGGTAATGTCAGCCTTATAACTTTCGAGGACATCTGCCAGTTGGATACTTGCACCGGATCTATATAGAGTTCTTACATTCCAAGTGCATATCCGTAAATCGTGGTCCTCATAACGTTTGCGGGGGTCGTCAACAAATAGGGGTTGTTTATGTTTTCTGTTTCGTTTTTGTATTTTCACTGCCATTATGAACGGTGGCGGGAGGCAAACCCAGCCCACCGGGTTTTTGCATTTTACCTACTGCCAGGATATTTGATTGCAGCCGCCCATTATGGATCAGACGCTGACCAGGATGCGATATGTTGAACCTGGATTTTCTTCTTTTAGTTTCTATCCGCCGTTGGCCCGTATGTTTGGCTCATCCGCCTTCTAAGGACAAAAGAATATGCCCGATTGTTTGATGAGCTTCAGTGACATCAGTCACCTACTATACCTGATTTGATGCTCATTTGTTTCGCCTTCTCACTCTAGCTAGCTAACGGAGGTTTCCGAAAAGCCATTGCCCAGGACATACTGCGTGGAAGTAGTGAGCTGCTTGGACTGCCCAATGAAGGAATCATTTCTGGCCACTCCCAAGTGAATGGCAATCAGAAACTTTCCACCTCCACGGACAGTCCCATGTCCTACATGTGAGACATGTAGGATACCAAAAAGTGCGGACCATATTATGTTTAACTGCGATAAACATGTATGTATCTACAAGGCGCATGTATACTGAATTAACATGCTGCCATTGGGTGGATGACTTTTTTCGCTCCCATTTTCTTGACGAATTGTGCACCTTACTAACTATCTTCAACATTTAGAACTTTTTCCCAATGCGGATGAAAAGATATCTTGCACAGATATACTGCAGTTTTCTAATATCCAATTTAATCGATTTGTTTAATTTTGTTTTCAAACCACCCAAAATTACGATAATTGTGTGCAAGGAACAATGAAGGTCGGAACAAGGTACAAGGTAAGATATTTCAAGGTGGCCGGCATGTTTCCGCTCAAGTTGATTTCGTTATCGTTGGTAATAGTTTTTTGTTCCCTTTGGGCGTTAGAATGTATTTGTATTCAACCTGTATTAATATTTGCCTAGTTGGCTTATGTTAACAAGATGTATCATTCGTAATTCCGACCTGCCACTGCTATCTCCCTTGTAAAAGGTTAAATATCGAATTTCCCAAAATAAAGAGGGCATTTTTAAGTCGGCATATTGTCTTTTATTTAATTTTATACAATTTGGTTCAGTTTTTATATTCTTTCTTGCCCTTGGCGCAAATATAGTCAATCACTACATGAAAACTGACACGAGTAGTTAATGCCTTCACTTCTCTGAGATGCGATTTTGAAGTCACTGTGAACAACACAAATTTCATCCGTAGAATTATCAAAATTATTGAAATTGGCGACCGAGGGTATAATACTAGGGTCGACTATTTCCGGCAGAATAGCAACTCACGTATAGGTGATATTTAACTATTATATGTATAAATATATACTACTTTTATTATTAAACAGAAAAATTTGGAATTATCTTTGTAAGCGTAAGTCGGATACCTACATTAGGTCTGTTTGAGAACGTGATAATTTGTACAATTTATCACATTTCTTACTTGATAGTGTTCGTTTACTCGATAAAATCAACAACGAGAGAGCCAGAGAGTGAATATTTTTGACAGTTGAATGATAGAGAACTTGCAAGTTTTTACTGGAGAAATTTTTGCCAGTAAGAATTATCAAGTACGAACATATGTTTTTAAACAGCTGTTTTATTTAAATAAACAAAACTTTGAAAACAAAGAAGAAATTTAACAATGGCAGAGGTAAGTAAGAAAATACATTTGTTGGAACATTTTAATAGAATTTGTTAATAAACTAGATTCCCAACAAAGTGCAGTGTTAACAAGTCAACAAATTACTCTGAACATAGGGAAAACAATGAAACGAAAAGCAAAAAAGAAAACATGAATCAGCTGTTTACAAACAAATGTTGATTACTTGATACTTTTTACTGGATGTCGTTCGTTTACTTTTTGCGATATTTTTTACTTAGAGAGTAAAATCAGCCTTACTCTCCCAGTAAAAGTTACTTGATATTTTTTACTGGAAAAGTTCTCAAACAGACCTATTGATATTTCATGCTCTCCATTGTACCTGATTAAGAAAAATACGGCGTCTACATAAAACTAGATTATCGCGTTGTCGGTATTACCGCTGTTTTATTTTTTGTTATTTGACAATTGTAGTCCTAAGGCTCTAATCTCCACCTGCGTAACTGCAAAATCAACACAAAACAAAGAGCAGAAATCGTGACGAAATCATGTTATTTTATTATATACATATATTATATTATAAATTTTTTAATTTTTTACTACAAATACATTTTTATCAAAAATTTGTAATTGCAACAACAGAGGATATAAGGAGCCGAACAAACAGCCTATCAACAAAATAAGATCACTTTTATACCTTAATTTGCATATTTAATAATTTAATTAAGTTTAATTTATCAGTTTGTGTCAGCTAATCTTAATTTTTTTTTAAATTTCATTACAGGTGGCAACGTGTACAGTGTGGTGTAAAGTGCGAAAGTGGTGTTTAAACTGAGATAGAACGCGCGCGAACGACACTCACACACACTCCGAAAAAACACTGAGCTTATTACAGCAACAGAACGAGCAATTCAAGGTCTAATGTTGTTGAACAAATTTGTGTGCTGAAAGAGAGTGGAAACGAACGAACGGGCAAATCGCACCCACGGCCAGCTAATAAGCAAAGCAATCACCAGCCGGAGCAATTGTTTTGGGAAATCGTCCTTCAGAATATATCCAACGATCTGTAACGATATATTGGTTTATTGTTACGTGTGTTGTACAGTTGAAGGCATAAAGGAAATCCAAATAAAAGCAAAATAATGTCCGACATTGGCAGTGGCGACGGAGATCTTGGAGGCTCAAGTATGTGGTTTTTACAAAAAGGAGTTGTAGTTGAACAATCAAGTAATTATTGAAATAAAACATCAAAAAAGGGTTTTCAAAATACTGATGAATGTCACATATCAAGTTACTATTTAATTTTTAAAATTAATGTGTAACTGGTGAAAAATTGTAACAGTGCGTATCAACTAAGAGAAAATCAGTTGGCCCATTGTGATTTTCCTGAGAAGAGAAGTTATGTAGGTAGATGTAAAGAAAGAAACGTTTGGAAGCCAGAGATATATGAAACATTGGGAGGTATACAATGAGAAATAAATAGTAGACATACAAGAACTAATCACCATACAAATCGTTATAATCAATAAATAATATAGGAACATACCCAGCAGGAAAAATACTAGTTCAGAACTAGTATTTTTGAACTATAGAGCTTGTACTCGCCCATACAAACTAATATTCCCAGCGGGAAATTTCCACATGAAATAATCGATTCTGAATAACTTACTTTGAAAGCGTAAGCGCTTCCACCCGTAGGTTAATTCTGATTACAAAACAGATTACTTTTATATGGAGATGGCCGGATTTTTGGACAGTCAGCCCACAAAGCAGATTACTTCTTTGCAAAAGTTATGTATATTGTGGTCAGGCGCGAGAATTCTGGTCGGCGTACAAAGTAGCTTAGTTAACCAGTTCTTGTGGGCAAACGCACTACAGCTTCCATTACTTTTTCAGGCAATGTGGATTTGATATAATGGCGTTAGTGGGCAGCCTCGCTATACCGTGCATTACTTTTGAAGTAGATGTGGATTGATTGAACACTTTGTTGATTACAATTTATGACGTTGTGGATAGTCATGCTACACCGCGCATTAATCTTGGCATACTATTCATTACTTTTGAAATACAATTTGTAGCATACAATTTAACATACAACTTTACACTTGCTCCCGTAATGCTAACTAAAACCACACTGAATTCTAATTCCAAATATGTAAATGCCCAAACAAAATAAACAATAACTTCGCAAGAAATCCTGTTAAATTAACGCCTGTTTCTTGCAAAAAATTGTTAGCAAAATTTTTCTTTACTTTGTTTTGCACGTTTTTTGTGTTGCACACAAAATTAACGCAAAGGCAGCGAAGATTTCATCAGTCGAATGTACTGAAAGGAAAAAAGAAATAAGCAAAAGCAATACATAACAATCTTCTTCATTTTGTTGCATTTGCACACACAATATTCTCAAATGTTATGAAGAATTCATCTGTTGATTTTACTTGGCACAAATTAATATGAAAGCATCGATAAATTCAGCAAAGCAAAGTGTTGAACACAACATGTCCAAAAAGCAGCGAAAATTTCATCTAACGCTTAACGAAGTGTTCGGACAATTTCCCGCTGGGTTACGATGTCCTAGGATTGGGAGAAATTATATCTCGAATGTCGTGTTTGAAGTAGTGGTGCACCAGTTTAACAGTACGAGTTCAGAGTCATGAACTAGTTTCGGTTATAAACTATCGTAGTTTTGAACTATAGAAAATAAGTATATTTCAGTACTAGTCAAAAAAATTTGGCACTTAACTAGAGCTATGGAGATAGTACTTCAACTAGAAATATGGATTGCATTGAATTGAATTGCTGCATTTTGGACGAAACACAAGACAAATAATTAGGCTAACCAAAGAAAAACAAAAAGGCAAATTTTTTGTCGGACAAACATTGGGGGAAAAAAATAGGAATATTCATGAAATTTCTGCATAACGATATGTACCCACGCTTATCTTTTGCAAATAACCTGGTTAAGTTCAAAGGACCGTCACTCAAAAAAACATTTTTTTTTTCATGGTTTTTATGAACAATTTTGGAAGTCACTGTATATGCAATTCAAAACTAATGGAAAATACTGATCATATATCTGTATAATACATAAACAAAAACAAATAATCAATTATACATGCTATTGGTGTAAAATTTAATTTTTTATGTTGTGGTGGTATTTCATAATGAGATATGGGATATGGGTCAATAAAAATTAAAATGTCAAATACATCATAATCAATCAAAAAATCGATATTGATTTCTTTTAACATACTTAGGGTCTTTTGCATTTCAGCAAACTATATACATATATGTAGATTATTCATAAAAAGTTGTAAGAGGTTTGAGAGACAGTTTATCACACAAAAAACGTCTCTCAAACCTCTCACAACCTTTTATGAATAAGGCGGATTGAGTACTAATTACTAGAGTTGGACATTTCAGATCAGTTCAGTGCATCGAAATAGTTTAATTCGTTAATTCCAACTCTGCATTGAAATTTCACAAATATAATGTTATTAGCTAACGGCCTTATTCATAAAAAGTTGTTAGCGGTTAGAGAGTCAGTTTATCTTTCAACTTTTTATGAATACCCAGCAGGAAAAGGGAATGAATAGGAAGCGAGAAGGTAATGTGTAGCGTGTATTAAACGTTGATTCCAGAATGCATTATTCTTAACACAGGGATGTCCTA